>JAYMTL010000026.1:0-162658 GCA_036897445.1 Pelargonium tetragonum
CATTATATAGGAATAATACTAAGACGAATAGGATAAGTCGAGGCTGCAAAGAATACAAATGAAGGGGATTGGTAGGCATAAGAAAATAAGCAATAACAATAGTTCTAAGGAAAAGGGCAATAAGAGTACAAAGGTTCGGAGAGTTTTGGGTGTTCAGAAAGAAGCTATGGAGAAAAGTATGGGAGTTAAGAGTAACAGCCAGGGAAGGAGAAGACTAAGTGTAGGTATTGAGATTGGTATGAAAGCAACTAAGAAAGTTAAAAAGAAGTTAAGGTATTCATTCCTATTCTATCTAGAAGACTTCCTGCATTATCCTAGCTAACGCTTCAGTCGGTAAAAAGTACTTATTCTCTATCGTCTAAGGTTCTTATCTTTTTTTACTGATAAAGACATAGAGCAAGGAGTAACCTTAAACAACAACTAAGACTATCCATTTATACAATTTAGAACTCTTCTAACTACCTAATACAAAGAATACCTATTCTATAATTAGAAACTCTATGCCAATACTATAACTAATAACTCTAGGAATACTAAGAAATATAATAAGAGTAATAGAATACTAATAAGACTATATAGACTATATAAGCTTGACTTTAAGAACTAGAAAATACAGTAACTACACTCCTAATAAAACCCCTATAACTCTTAAGGCTCCGGCTACTCCTATAGTATAAGTTATAGTCCCTAAAGTTCCTTATCTTAAGGCTTTCTCCTTGCTCTTATGCCTTCTCTGTTGCTTCTCCGGCTCCTGTCTCGACTTTTGCTAAGCCAATTAAAACAAGTAAGTCTAAGGCAGATGGGTATTCTAATGTGATAACGTACTAATTACTTTATACATTAACCTCCTGCGTGTCAGTCGGTAGGGCAGACTCCTACCCCTACTATGCATGCGTCCTCCTTCCTTAGCCTGAGGAATACAGCTCCCGCTAAGTAATAGGTTATAGCTCCCAAGCAACAAGGTATAGCTGCTCTTAAGAAAGAAGCTAATTTTGTTTTAAAGCCAATGTTGTTGCTGGTGTCATCAGGGACTATACTATTATCTATTAAGTAAGGCTTATTCCTCTTTAATGATAAGGACAGAGAACAGGAGGAGTTTACACTATACCTCAACTAGTATAGACTAATAGACTAAGACTTTTTTTCTACTAATACCAAAAAAGACAAATGAGATATATAATATAACAGCACTATATCGCTCGGAAACATGTTTTGCTTTTGTCCTTGACCGAGATTACACTTTTCTTTATATTATAAAAAGAGAAAAAAAGGAAAATCCCTATCGGCTAGCGGTCTATATAAAAAGGAATTCGAACCCATAGAATCGGACTGCTCATGACAAGAACAAGCTTTCAATGTCCTCCATCATCACTAGCAACTGTTGACAGAAGAATTCCTTCAGGCGTTGGTTGGTTCCTAAGAGCAAGAAAGGACTGGGCAAAGATTCTGTTTCGGCTGACAAGCTGCACTTCCTTGGCCTAGACCTGGCAGAAGAATACAAATAAAGGATTTTCTCTTACTTCGTCTCCTTTAGAAGCACCGGAATTCTGTATCAAGTACTAAAAACAAATAGAATGTATATCTTATCTTACTTCACTGTGCATCAAGAAACTGTACCTCACTATCTTTCACTGGCTATCGACTGGTACACCTTATAAGATAGTACATGTAATTACAGAGGCAAGAGCTTGTCTCTTGTTCCTTCTTATCTTAGTTATAAAAGAGCAAGTGGATTTCGAGTTAATAGAATTTGGTCCCTGAAGAAGAAGAAACTGTCACCTTAAGAGCTACACTCAAGCAAGAAGACAAACTTGGCTGGCTATCCCATTCGAACCCATGTCATCGGACTTCATTAACTCCGAATAGGCATCCTTCACCTATTAACTTTATAGAAATGCTTATAGCTCATTGAAATTAGTAACTGATAAAATGAGAGATCTATTATCTAAGTTCTTAGACTCTTTGCTAAGATTCGAACCCGTGGAATACTTGTGAGAGTAATTGACTTTCTATTTAAGCTATTTCAATTACCCCAATTACCAAGGTTTATTCTCTGGACCCGGTAGAAGCAATTGCTGCGCATTCAAAACAAACTTACCAGAGTCATATTTAGGGATATTTCGAGACGCTAACAAGTCAAACTTTACCCTCAGCAATACCTTTTTTCCTTGAAAACCTTACTTGACTTGCATTTATACCCTTATTTTTTATTCTCCTGAAAGTTAGGAAATCTAGGTAGAAAAATAAGAAAGATTAATTCTAGTTTTGCTAGTCTTGTAAAAAAACCCCTTTAAGGTTTGTAAAATTATATCCTTTATATACTCTGCAAGCCCTGTTTAAGCAGGTTTTATAAAGATCGCTTTAGAGCCCTGCAATCCAGGGACCTTTGATATTAGGTATCTTGGTAAATAAATATAAAAAAGTCATTTCAGGAGTAGCCTTCCTTCTGATTCTGAGAAGTTGGGATATAATAACATAAAGGGTTTCTTTATTTCGTTTGTTTCTAATTTAGGATTTTTTTAATATAGATCAAGTAATAATATCAGGAATTTATGCTAAAGATGTCTCACTTCAAGGACGGGGATCTTTTACAGCGGATAATAGCATTATCGTATAATCCACAAGGAGGCTAGTATCAAGTATCCGGTTAGAATTCTGTGTAAAAATGAAGTATACGAAATTTGAATCTATTTAGTTTAATGAAGGTTACTCTGGAACTCTTTAAGTAGTCATTTTGACTAATTTAGTAACAGTTGGCGGATTTAGCTTGTAACGTTAGGTCTTATTATGTATGCTTGATATTTCTTTTTTTATTTGAAGTGTAAAGTATTAAAAAGGGTGCCAAACAAGACACAAGGACAATTATCTAACTTTTTTAGTAGGTTTAGGATATCAAATCTAGAAGACGCCGGTAGGCTTTTTCAGAGGTAAGATTATCCCGTAAGTAGAACAAAGCGGCAGGGATTGAGCCCATGTTATTATAATGAGTTACTATACGTTTTATTGCAATTCCTAATACACCTTATATATACCTAATATATATTATGCTTTGACCAAAAATCGCTCTTCTTTGTAGTTTTTACTGTATGGGAATTAGCAAATCTACTGAGGCTTATATAGAGTCCCAGCCTTTCCTCTTATTCTTTAAGGGCAGTCCTTATTAATAATTCGTTTTTAGAGTATCCTTAAATCTTATTTAATTACCATTGTACCAAAAAGACATAACATGGAAACTGGGCCCTTTTTCTAGGAAAGAACTTAGATATAGGATTCCTACGTTTTTAGGTAACTCGGTAAAAAGAAGGATAAAGTCGAGGCTTAGTATCATCCAGGAACTAAAGAATTGCTTTTGTGTAGCAACGGATATATGTGGATCCACTTTTTACTATAACCTATTCTTTCTTGGGAGTTTTATCATATTAAGTTATGTACCAAATACTTTTTGACAAAAGAAAAGGTGTATATAATAGTCACTATGAATTCTTCATTTTTTGAACCGTATGATCCCGTTATTAAGTTCTATTAAGTATACTCTTACCCGGTTTTTATAAAGGACTCAGTAGTCAACTAAAGGTTAACTAAACCTATTTTCATTTTTATATGTAAAAAAGAGAGTAATTTACACTAGAACGGGAATTCTAAATTCTAGTCGTATAGCAAAGTGAGAAAGAAGCACACACCAAAGGTTCGAACCGTTTTGCGCCAGTTTACTAGAAACTTAACTTAAAAAAGTCTTATAAAAATTTTCTTGTTTAGGCTCCTTTAGACTCACTCAGAAAAAATCCCAAGAGTGCCGCATAGATTACTAAAGGGGGGTACCCTGTTCTGCAAGCCCAGCCTTTTTGTGAAAAACTTCATTACGTTATGGTATACCATGCATTACTATTCCATAATATAAATGCAAATAAAGTACCCCTTAATTTCATTTTAATTAAAATGAAATTTCCTTCTAAAGCCTTAACCTAACTAGAAGTCTCGTTTTATTCATGCTTATCTCCCTCTTTTTTAGGTCTTAGGAAGTTAGAAATTCAAGATAAAAAAATCTTGCTTAATCCTTAACTAAGTTTTCTTTTGCAATATTATATACTTAAACGCTATACTTAGGGAATTGCCCCTTTATTAAGCAGAGTTTCTTTAGTATTAATATCCCTAAAATTCTCGTTTTCTTTTTGAAGGTTCTCCATTTCATATTATATAAGTCCATTAAATAAACCAAAGATGCTGAACCATACCTTTACAAAAAACTATAGTCAACCCTTATATCTTATATATATAGGATCTAATTCTATAGCTAGTATAAAGCGGCAAACCCTCTTAATAGAATTCCCAGTTATTATTAAGATTTTAAGGTAAATTCTTAATCTTGCTTATTCTATTTAGTTTTTATAAAAGACTTTCTAAAGCCGACTTATCTAAAAGCTACACTTCAAATTTAAGGCAAACTTGTACTCTCTTATTAGGGATAATGCTAAGCTTACATATTTAGATTCGCGTTTACTATATTCCAGGAAAAATGCAGTTACAAGGAATTTTATACTTCTCAGTTAACCTCATATTAGTTAGAACCCATTAACCCCAGTAAAATGGGTACTCTTTTACAAGCTAAAGCTTTCTATTTTTAGTAGTTTAGAACGCCTCGATTTTCAATCCCAAAGTAAGCTCTTTTAGGAATACATAAAAATAGAAAGAATATAGAGTCAGAATATCCTCATTTGTTCTACTAGCCAAACACTCGTTTGATTTAACTTCGTTTTTTTCTTGTAGAATTTGCTAAAATTATGTTTTAAAATAATTACTCAGAAATTGAAAATGAAAGAAAATCAAGTAGTAAGCGCCCCACCCCAACCAGGGTGTCTTGCGGATTTTTATTATTTGTAAATAACTTCCAACTTAATATGAAAGTTTAAAGGACTTTTAAAAAACTCTTCTCATATATTAAAATTATATCAATAGAATAACCAAGTAAAAACTATAGGAAAAGCTAAAACCCCTTCACCTGAGTAATATAAAAGGTTTAAAAACTACAAATTCCTTGGCGCTCAAGACTTCCTATACTTAATTATACAAAAATTCTTTAGTAAACCCAACTTTTTTAGCATACTACTCTTTCTGAAAAAAGAAATACGAAAGCATAAATCCCTGTTAGGGTGTACTCTTTTGAGAATCAAAATCTCTAATATAAGGAAAATGGCCTCTCTTTAACTAGTAAAAGGCACCAACACCTTCGTTTTATCCAAGAAACAAGAGATAATTTACTTTATAATAAAGAGGAAATTCCCTCTTCCTCTCTGTAGCTTATCGTTCACGAGGATTGAAACCCTTATTGTATATACATGAATCTCTGTGCCTGAGGTCATCCGAAGAAGGTTAATGCTATTAAGTATACTATCTTTTCACCTTACACTTAAGAGACCTGCAGCAGGATTTCTTCCTTATTTACTGGACTGAAACACAAAAGGGACTACCTGAAATCAGAAACCGGTATCCTTTAAATTCAAAAACCCTGGAACAGAAAATTCGGGTAACCTCCTTACTTTAAGCTAAACAGACCGACTTAGACTTAGAAATTCCAGGATAATGAAAATCCTAATTCTAGTAATTTCAACAAATACTAAAGAAAGATGAATATAGAAATAACCTTTCACTTTTGTTACATCCTATAAAAGTAGTATCAGCTACATATGAATATTATTCCCTATTCTAAAAAGCTATCTATTACTTACATTTTTGTTTTTTAAAAGATCTCGCCTAGGGTACACAAAAGCAAATTATTAGTTTCAAGTACAATAGATAACCTAGAAAACTTTGATTCTGCCTCGTCTAAAAAGGTTTAGAGTAACCTACATGCTATTTCCAAGGATATACAAAAAGGGTATTCGGTATATATATATGTCTCCATAAGATAAAAAATTCTTTTTTTCAATAGTTGCACAAAGCAGATATAAGGAATTTCCTGTAAAAGGATCACACCCAAGGGAAGCTTTTTGTATTTTTTCTAATCCCAAGGGTTTCTAATGAACGGTTATTTTCAGATTAAAAGTCCCTCGGAATATTTGGACTCTTGCAACTCTGATTGAAGCCCTAAAGTTACAAATTTTGAACGCATTCTAGTATAAAGGTCGATCAAGTACTCGCGATGAGGCTCTCCCCTACAATATAAAAGACATTTCCTGATTTACTGAATAGAATAAACTACTCCTCTACAAAAAAAATGAAAAGTCAAACTTAACTAAGTATTATTTTAGAAGTCTCTCAAACTATAGGCTAATACCCCAGTTTCCAATGACTTTCGTACAACAAGTAAAAGTTTCGGTCTAATACAAGGTCTGTGATATAAAAGTTTTTTAGGGAATAGGGGTTTTATAATAGTAACCTTAAAAGGAAAGATTTTCCAGGGTAACCCAGTACTATCGATTTTCTCTTTTTTTATCTGAGATAAGCAAGAGGTGTAAAAGCTCCCGATACTTGTGGAAAATAAGTTCGTTTTTGTATTTCATAGTATAATTTTATCTATTACCAATGCTTTCTTCGTCAACAGGCGTTTCTGAAAAGAGATTTTATCGGGTGTATCTTAACTCCCAGTAAAACTTTTTTGTAGACAAGATAATTGTGTCGATTTTGTATGCCTTAACCTTAAACGGATTCTTTTTTATGCTGATAAAAGAAGAAAAAGGTATACCCAGCCTTGTAGAAAAAATCTCTGCGGGTGAAACTTCACAACATAAATAGAAAGTAATTCCACGACTTTGAGAATCTTTTTGGTATATGATAGAACTTTAGAGGGGTCCTCAGTGTTTTACAGTTACCAGGTTAAGATATACTGAGTACTTCCTTCTGGATAAAAAGACGTCTTGTTCAGAATAAGAATAAGCTCCTGTTAGCTAAGGCTAAGCTAGATACTAGGTATTGCTATCCCTTTCCTTTCTATAATAAAATTGTGATGACGATAAATCCATATTTACTACAAGTCTTTAATGGAGTTTAAGGTTGGAAGCTTAAGTAAGTAGTAGAAGAAATTCTTTCAAAATTTAGCTGCTAACTAATTCCTGAAGAGAAAAAGTATATACCTGTATTTCACTTGTAGTTTTAGACTTCTGTAAGAGTAATATATCCCGTAGAGGTTGGGATTCTAACAAAGTGGAAAGCTATTCCGCGAAAGTTAATAAACAATGAGTGGGGATTGATTCGGGCGGGCCTGGGAAGTTCCTACTTAGTTTTTTTATCTCTTATATATTCACTAATAGAAAACTTCTAGTTTAGTGTACGGCGTCCTTTTGTCTTATAAACCCAACTAATGTATAAAAGTTTGACATCCGAAATAGAAGAGTTTCGAACCTTTGCACGCTTATTGGTATTGAGTTGGTGCCTTATCGACTTCAAAGATACCATCCGGGGGGAAGCTCAGATTGTACTGTAAATAGCTTTACGAAGTTCTCTTTCTGAATGGGTGGGTGGTGGCAGTGAAAGGATCCGAAGTTAACCAAGTTGTCTGGATTTAGTTACATTTTTAAGGGCTTCAGATACTAAGCAACCCCCGTATAAGTCAAAATAACTGTATAAGGCTTGAATGAGTATAACTAGATAGACTTGTTAATTTGCTAATCAAACCTCTGCATAGGGTTTGAACCTACAATATCCGCAATTTGACGGTGCTACCGCTTTGCTAGAAACAAACGTCTTTTTTTGTGCTTTACTAGTTAGAATATCTTTCTTATCTGCTTAAGTGATTATATAACTACAAAACACAGAATCCACATGCCTATTTTTAAGGGTTGTCTCAATTATGCCACCCAGCTATATCTGAAAAAGACTAAACTTTGGTACTAGTAGAAACTTAAATACTCGCATTTTCTGAAAAGCAACTTTTGCTAAACTACAAACTACAGAAGGGGCCTTTTAAAGTACTTTCATTAATTGTATCCTGTAAGAAAATCCAGAATTCAATTCGTTTATATATATATGATTTAAATAAATAAGGTATGAAGTAAAGTTTACCTTATTTACCATCTAGAAGACAACCCTGCCCCTTTCTCCGAAAATAAGGGCTTGAAACAGGTCCATGAGATTACCCCTTTATGAAGGAAAAGATAACGGATTTTCAAGTTTAAGGAATAAAAGTTTCAAATAAAAACCAAGTGGATAATTTCTTTTATTAGAGAGCTCTATATGTTAAGGTTAAGAAAATTTCCATCTATTTCTCGCTCTAACAAGCTTAAGAAAAAGTTATACTTAAATAAGGTGGTTGAAACTTCTATACTACCTTGGTCGGTCTAATATAGGACAGCATCCGCGAAGGAAGTCCTAGCAAAAGATCTGGGAATTCCACTTTCTTTTATCTCCACTAGAATAACTAAATAAAAACTTTACAAAGACAAAAAGGGAGCCATTTTCTTTATTTAGTATTTTGTTTAGAATCTTTCAGAACAATAAATAAAAGGGTTGAAACCGTGATTATTAGGAGAATCCTTAAGCCCCTTGTTCTACTACTTTATATGTTGAGATTTCTTTCTTGTCTGAGGAAGTTGTGTATACAAGAATTTCGTTTTGGGTAGAACGAACTGAGGAACTATAACCGAACCGGGACCCCCAATTCAGCTTTTTGTACTTGAGTTTTGAAGTTCAACTCTAGATTTAAACTCGGAAGCTCTGAAATGAAAAACTAGGACTTAATGACCGGATTCCTTTATAGGCCCACAAACGGAGTAATGATACACAAATTGACTACCGACTTATTATAAATAAAGAAATCCCGAAACCTTAACTGACTAGATACTCTACTGAAAAGTACCTTTATTTTATATAGAAGAATTTTGTATGCCCGGATTGACGCTAAAGTCGTCTGCACACTTTTAAAGCATGCCGCGGGTAATATATGGGCACGGGCAGAAATCCATAAAAGGTAAATCCACTTAGGTAGAGATTTTTATTGCGCAGTGTTGAACTAAAACTAAAGGAACTGAAAAAGTGCTTTAATTTACAAGTATACAGAGGGTTCGAATTCGAAAGCAATGAATTGTCTTTTTTTTATAGAAACGCAGGCTATAAGCCTCTTCACAAATAAATTATGGGTACCCCGCGATGCAGCTGCAAATAGCTTTCTCTAAAGTCTAAACATTCCAAAAAATTTAGAAAAAGAATCCCGGTGGGTCATATTATATAACATTACGAAAAATGACAGAGGAATTGACACTCAAAGGTAGAGCGGACTTCTTTTGTATTATTATAGAATAATAGAACTTTTTCTAATGACAAACCGGTAGTTTCACCCACTCTATTTTTTCTTTTAAAACTAAAATGAATTCTTTAAAGAAAAAGGACTCAGAAACCCTCTTCAAGAATAGATAATGGAAGAGTAGATTTTACTAGGATCAAAAAGCAGGCATACCTCTAAGGTATGGGTGTAACTTGAATTAATTGGGAATTTACCGGGAACTCTTGCATGCATATCCCGGTGGTGCTTTATCTCTAAAAGCCGGGACCGGTCAGTAGAATGTAAACAATCTTTCTCCTATTCGTGTGGTATAGACCTCCCCCTTTTGGTCCGGAAGCTGCTTAGGATTATTCTGAATCTTTATATCTACTCAAGCGATTCTATACCCCCCCTTCGTGAGAATTTAAAGGGGAGTCGCTCAGTCTTTAGTTACTGGTTTAGAATACCCGGGATTTCTTCAAGAAGTTTCCTCTATTAACCGTTGTACTAGATTTAGTTCTTACTTGGATGGGGTTTCCTTTTCTAGGAAGAGTTTTTTCTAGGAAGAGTTATAGATTATTTAATTTAGTAAAAATGAAATTTTGCACTAGTGTTGTTCCAGTTATTAGATGCAGTTATTTTAAATGAGGGGCTTGCAAAGACTTGTTAATGTTTGTTTATCCCATACGAGTTTAGGAAATACCTTAAGATTTCAAGGGAATCACCTTAGAAAGAATTTTCTCTTTTTATTTCAGCGTCTATAATATTTAGCAATCTAGAAATTCACTCCGTAGACTCTAGCAAGTGATCCCTCCTGTAGAGAAATGCTTACAACCAATAAATTTCAACTTCAGCCTCATCTAAGAAATTACAGAAATCCAGCGTAAACCATGTGATTTCCACTAGACTCTTCGGTATCGTTACCGTATGAAGCACTCTTTTAAAGTCTTAAACACCTTAGCAATTGGGAGGAGATTCTAAGAGGTTCCGTTAACAAAACACGTAAAAAGGGGGAAAGACTAAGCAAAGATTTTGAGGCTAAAAGTATTAAAAAAATCCCGTACGTAAATTAAAAAGTAGTTTTACTATTCCTTTAAACTTGTGGCCTTTTTTTAGATGTGAATAAAAGGACTTTGCTTTATGGATCCCTCTTTTTCTTTAATTTCCAAGGGTTTTCAATAAAAATTTTTTTTGCTAATCAAGAGGCGCCTTTTTTCTTTTTATCCAGTGTGACCGCGGTTACATACATCAAATAGAATCCTCCTATATAAGTAAGTGTCTACTGTCAGGGATTCCCTTTTTATGACCCTAGTCATGCGCTTATTTAAGCTAAGCCCAAATTTTAAGACTTTTGAACAAAAAGTTTAAGGGGCTGTATTTTTTGAAACCTTTTAATACCGGCAATCCTTGGTGTAGTCCTAGAGTAAGTCTAACCTTTGCGACTCTATCTTAAAATAATTAAAAAAGGAATCTATAAAGAAGAGCTGTATCTCCCACAAAAGAGATTCGAATACATCGCTGCTTACTAAGTATAATGAAAAATTTATAATGCTAAACCTAAGGGAATACCTCCCCTCCTACACTAGTTGACAAAGTTAAGTAAATATCTTATAGGGTCCCGTATATTTCCCGAGGGAGGCACTTTAGACTAAGGTTTCCTTTCTGCCTAATTCTTTTTAAAAGAATCGCCGGAGTTTTGCTTTTTTATTTATCAAAAATATTGCGCGTTACAACTCTAATCAAAAAATATCCTAAAAAAGCGCAATCTTATAACCCCGCGGGTAACAGGGGTGTTCGAAGTTGTACCTTAATTTGAACGCAGAAAGGTGGGAATGCAGGCTACTCTCTAAAATACAAGAGAAACCTGAGGCATTTTAAAAACCCCCTTTCTTTCGATAACTCATTGATTTGCTTTCTATTCTATTAAGTCTTTACCCTTTTTTAGTAGCAAGGCCCCCGAACTCAGACGGAAGGTACTATAACAATATCTTTCTACCTAAAATGATTACACTATTATATTCCCTTATCAAGAGCCTTGTAGCTTATATAGAATCCTTGATATCAGCATCTACAAAAAGGTATAGCATAAAATCGTTTGCTTTATTTGATCCAGGAGAAGAGGATACCTAATTATGTCATTTTTGTGTGTAGAAACGCCCTTATTATATTTATTATGTTATGAGCCCTCTTCTTTATTTTTCTCTTAGTTTAGTTAAAGGGTCGTAAAAGAGCATAAACATGGGCGAAGTTATAGAATTTAAAAAAAGGGTATTTGGAATACCTTGTCACACTTATATATATATTCTACTGTAGGGTATAAGGCAATTTCGGATTAGTCTGCTCCTTATATCTCATATGTACGTGTCCTTCTTTTTTAACTAAAAGTAATACTTATGTCCGTTGCTTTGCTGCTCTAAATGACTTAGTCCTAACAAGTGGTATTGCTCTTAATTTGCCCAATATAAACCCCAGTAACTTTGACTTTCTAATTTTGGAATACCCCAAACCTCGCGGCTACTCCTAGGGGATAACCCGTATGGGTGACTTTAAAGAAAGAAAAAGCATGCATAATGAGAGAATTCTAAAAGTGAGAGTTGCTAAGACTAATAGATAATAGACAGCTTTGACCACGGGGGCGTCTTCTTAGGAAAAGCCTTTATTACGAGCCAAGAGATAAAGAAAGCTATAGAAAAATGAATTAGACATTGAGGTTTTCTTAGATTCAAAGGGCTTTCTCTACTCCGTACTGAGAAAGAACTTGGTACGTTGGAAGTTGTCCTAGGATAATATATATTATAAAAGGTCCAGTCTGGGCTAGTATAAAGATAATTTGAAATTAACAAGGATTCTAGTACTTAAGTCTTGAAACTTTGCTTTTATCCTCAAAATTACCCTAGTGAGTTCCTCTATAATCAATCTACAACAAGCCCACTTTAGGATTTATTGACTCCCCTTAGGGCCCCTTATACTTAAATTCATCTTTAACGAGCGTGACAAAATCAGAAATTTAATACTAAGATCCCTGGTACCCCTAACTGAGCAGGAAAACAGGGAGCCATTATATGCAGTTTAAGCAGGCACTTCTCTTTATGCCATTCCTATTTATATAGCGCTTTTTATCAACCGCCTCTTTAGTGTGCTATCCGTTATTTCGCACCCTATCGGGTTTTCTTTCGTAAAGTTCTTCTCCTTATTAAAAAGAACTTCTTAATTGAGGCCCAAGCCCCTAGGGGTCCGCTAAGCAGAAGTTAGGAGTAACCCCCCTTTTTTTGAAATACTTATACATAACTTGATACTGTCTAACTAAAGTAAGTTCGACAAAAATCTTAACCAGATTAAGAAAATTTTGTGCAATACCCGAGTACGACAAGAATTATAAGGGTCTACATAAGGTAAAGAGTCCGTAGCTTTATCTAGAGTAACACAATCAGGAATTCTTTAATGTTGGACTTAACAAAGAGTATTTGTATAGGGTTCCCTATCTCGGATTTTAAAAGCAAATTACAAAGTGGGGCTTACTAGGATACTGCTTTTAGTGAAAAGGAGATTTTCCTGCTGTGTTTTTTGTTTTTTGGTAGCTACTTCCAGTTTTATCCATACGGGTTCCCACTAAGTTACCCGATAAGAAAGAGGATTTTTTGAACAAAACAAAGTAATCTAAAAAAGAGAGTCCTGCGCAAGTCCAGAACCTTCTTTGCTAAGGGAACCTGTTGTGGCAACGTTAACCTGTTGTGGCAACGTTAAAATGTAAATTTAATTACCAAATTATAAAGAAAGGGGAATTCATTAATAAGAAGAGTCCCGTTATATCTGAAACAGGATAAAAGATTTAACTTAATCCGTATCCCGAACACTTTTCGAAAGACGATTCGATATAGGGTATAATGAGGGTTCTAAGACACTTTTTATAGATAAAGATAGAGAAAGTCTCCCGTTTCCGCAATATCCTAAGTCTTTACTTGTATAATTATGAGTGTCACAAAAGAGTCCCTTAGGGCAGACCAGAACGCATAGACAAACTCATCCATACATCTAACTTTAATGACCTAATGGCAATCAAAGTCCGTCAAAAGAGAAAGCTTTATCTATTTATTACATTTTACTCCTCAAGAATTTAGTTAAGATTTTGTAATTTTAGATTCCAATACTAGAAAAAAAGAAAATTTTTGTAACTTCTCGTTTTTTACATAATTCACAAGAGGCATGCAAGTTATATTCAGAATAAAAATTTTTAGTTTATCTATTCGGGATTACTGAAAATGAAATAAGAGAATATAAGAGGTGGACCCTATATTTATAAATTAGGAATATCATAAGTAGGGAATGTAAAGGAATTCTAGGTTAGTTTTTTGGATATAAATATTCTTATATCCTGGCCTTTCTGAGAACATCCACACAAAAAAGAAGAAAGCAGGTTTTTCCTAAAAAGTTTCTTAAATGTGGGTTTAATAAAAAAGAATTAGAGGCGTTACTCCTTAGATTCTAGGGGAGAAGGATCCCTTGGCCATTATAATTGGAATATACTATTGCCCTTATAAATTAGGACTGCTCTTTTATCAATACTTTTAGATTCCTTTGAAGCTTTATTCTAAACGTAAACGATAACTTATTATACGGATATTTACTATTCCTGTTTATTGACTCCCTCCACCAGAAATTTCTTGTAGTCGTGTTATCCTGGGGTAGGAAATCCCTCTAGGAGTCCCCCTACCCTTTTTTAAAGGGCTCTCCTTTTTATAACTTTAAGGTACTTTCAGCCAATGCTTGTTTCCTAGACTGAACATTTCGAATTGAAGGACTCAAATACGACCTAACCAAAAGTACCCATCATAGAGTAGATACACTTTAAAGAAAGAGAGAGCTTTTGCGTTATATTACCGCTAGGGTGTTTTATAAATTCAGCAGGAAAACCCTCTTTTCCAATACTTCCAATACTAAAGAATCCCTTGTAAAATAGTTAAACCCAGTTTTTTGTAAATTAAGTATGTCATATATCAGAAAATAATGCTAATAATAATTCTAGTAGAGTACGCTCTATAGAAAAAGAGGTTTTATCCTATAAATTAAACTTTTAAAAGGGTTTTACAACAATAAGTAGTTAACTCTTTTGTTTCCCAAAAGAGAAGCTTTAAATCCAAATTAGCATTTCCTTAATATTACAATGAATCTGACTTTAAGCCTTAGCTCTGGAAGCAATAATACAAGTATTATGCTGAAAACTTAGAATCTCATACCTATGTAGAAGCACAGCATCTTGTAACCCAGGTTAAGCAAAAGAATTAGGATTCCCCTTAATGGTAAGTCTTATCCTTTTACATTCTTTAATACTAAAACGCAATAGACTTTGCTTTTATAATATAAAAGGGATTTTCTTGTAAAAAGAATTAGAGCGTTTCTATATGTATCGTGCTTATTTTTCTTAACTAGAGTTTGGAAGCTTCTCCGCGGACTCCTTTTTCAACAAGTCGTAAAGGGTTTGGGGCACTGACTAAGTTATGGAAAAAGTTGCTACTTTGATTGCATATCTCTTTTTTAATTCGCTGGGTCTTGCAAAAAGCTTGTTAAGGTTTTACCGGAATCTCTAACATATTAATTAGGGCTTATCTATTCAAAAAAGCCTGTTCTGCCAAAACTCAATTTCTATTTGCAAGGTATTGAAGCACAGGGTGGGCCTGAACGTGCAAAGTAGATCTGGGTTTCTCTGTATGGACTCGCGGGATGAGAAGTAGCATACGTTACGTAATAAAGAGGAAGCTCTTGTCTGAGTTGAGTGGCTCAAAGGGATCCCTATAAAGTTTATAGTTAAAGTAATAGCTTGTTATAAAAAACGCGTTAGTAGTTCAAAATAGAGCCTTGTTTTTTGTTATATTTAGAAGTCTTATCTACTAGAGAGGCGAAGAAGCATCCTTCTATACGTGAAATTTTTTGCTAAAAGCTAAGAGCCTCCTAATTATGTTATGAATTTTAGTCTATCCGAAGGAGAGTTCTAATCTAATTTCTTTTTACTAAGGGTTCTCTTAGTTTTTAGAGTTACTTTCTAGTTCTTTTTTTTTGTAATAATTTATACGGGTTTAGATTAAGTTTGTTCTCTATTTAAGTATCCGCACCGCAGGGAAAAACCAAGCCCCTTATACCCGGTTAATTAGGTGCCTGTTTGCTTTTTAGTTATTTCAAGGATAGAGATTCCCTTTTTACAGTAAACCCTTTTTGTATATAATGAATTTAAGAATACTGAAGGGTTAAAATCTTAGTAAAAAAAGAAGAGTGTAATACGAGATTTGCCTTATAATGGGTTTGTTGCTAAGGGAACTTTTTAACAAGGATCAGAGCAGGATCCCCTTTAGATGGTTAATAGGTAGTAGGCTTAGGAAAAAGCTATGGATAAGAGAGGTATTACAAAAACTAAAAAAAACCTGGATAGGGATACAGAATACTGAGCAAGGCCTAGTTAAGAGTTAGGCTTTCAAAAAAAGTTTCTGTTTCAAGAAAGTTATTAAGATTAAGCGTAAAGGTATAGCCCATTAAGGAGTCTAATTAGATGCAGGCACAAGGGGTCTTTGGCATGTATTCTTAGTTTTCACTTTAATAGTAAGCTCTATAGCATCAGTTCTTGTTGTGTTAGTATATACACACCTTAAATTATCTCATTTTATTTAGAATCTTCTTTTTTTTACTTAAACTTACCGGGATCCTGTAAAGTTTTTTGCAACGGAACCCTTAAGAATGAATAAAATTCTTGAGTCATTTCCATTAAAACTTAATCTCTTTTTAATTGTTTTATAAAAAAGAAAACACGGTGTAACCAAACTTAGCCTATTCTGATAACCCCCAGCACTCATTAGATAAAAACAACGAAACTTTTAATTCCTTTGTCTATAAATTTTCAATCTCTCATTAGCAAGACCTAGGGCTTCCAATAAAACTTTCTTTCTCCCGGGGATACCCTCAACTAAAAGTGTAAACTTTAGGCTCATTTCAAGGGACTTCATAAGGTATTTTAGGGTACCTCGTTTCATCAGGATCTGTTACTTTTTTCTAATATTATAAGGAATTCCTACTTACCGCGAGTACTTCTTTTCATTTTAAGGCCCTTAGATTCCTTATCTTGCTAACTCTACCTAAGTTAAGCCCTTTCTTTTATAATCTTCGAAGGACTTTCGATAATTACTATTTACGGACTCGGAAACTATCAACCGAAATTACAAAGAAGAAGATCTTTCTCGTAAATTTCTACTAGGATCACTACACATTACATAACAAGTGAAACCCAAGTTTAAGAGAGACGCTACACTATTTAATTAAGGTTTGAGCAATTGTAAAAAAAAGGGGGTTAAGGCCCAATATCTTGTTTCATACTCATACCCAAATCCTTCTTCTCTTAAATCCCTTTATTAAGACTCAAAGGCTAATCTACGAGAATTGCTGTTCTTTTAAAACCCCTAAACCTTACTTTCTTTAAATTCCAGTAAAAAAAAAATCTCTTGTTACTACTTTATTATTAACTGAATCAAAAAAGAGAAGAAAAAATCTCCCTATCCTTCCCTCTAACGCTCTCTTATTCCCTAACAACTTCTCTATTCTTATTATTGTCTAGAATGGGAACCTGTAAACAAAAGAACAACTCCTTACCTTATGCTTCAACTAAAAATTTCAGGAATAAAATTCAAAGGGTACTATACATTTTAGTCTTTTTTAGTTTCTATTTCCTACATCCTTTTCTTTTACTAAATAACTTTAATCTCAGTTCATTTACTCCGTAACACCTTTAACCAGAGTGCACAGAATACTTGAGTTCGAATCCCACAATCTCAAATGCACAAAAGCAAAAATAAGGAAACGTCTGATAGCTCTAGAGTTCACCTATTCCCTAACTTCCTTTACTGTAAATTCCTTGGAGCCTTTCCCTTAAAAGTCTACCCCTTTGCATTCGATTTCTTATATGTTTAGTCTTCGTTTTTTTACTTAAAATGACTTAAATTCAGAAATGAAATTATAGGATAGCAGATTTCCGGATTTTCCGGGTTATAGGTGCATAGAAGTAAGCAAGACAGAGCAGAGACTTAACTCTCCCTTCGTTACTTTGACTTTAGGAGTTATTACATACCTGGAGTTAGATTCATTCCTAAGATTTTGTACGAGATAGTTCTAATATTATCTGCTTTAGTCTTAAGAAAGGTCTCTTTTCTATAGTATTGTAATGCCTATTATTTATTCCCGAATAGCGATAGCAGAGGAGGGAGTAATTATAGATAGTACAGAGATACAACACCAGCTTACTTTCTGACCCTGACTTACATTTTGAGCTTTTTTATTTGCTACACCTTACCCAGGTCTTAGTAGTATACTACATAGGAGCTTTACCTTTATTATTCCGCGGGCTTATTACTATTAAATAATGCACTCCCTTGTAAGGGGGAGACAAGTATTCTATAAAAGTTATTCTTGTATTGCATTACTTTTTATCTATTAATCAGTTATCAGTATATGGAATATTAGAAGATAATAGATAAATATAAGGGTGCTTCAGATTGTACTACTTTCCTTAAGGATAATATCTCTTTCTTTTGTTTTTATCAATAAGTGGAAACTTAATCATGTTACCAGTATTTAAAAGATAGGTTTACTTACACGCTATAGGAACACTAACCACCTATTTTTAGTCTTTTTACTATCCAGTATCTTAGGGAAAGTGTCCTAGTAAGAGCTTTTCTATCTAAAATGGAACTGCGGTAGCTTTCTTCTTAGGAGCTCTTATCTTGTTGTTATGGTTACCTGTATTTAGTGTATTCTTCTATAGGTTTCCAAAGTTCTTTTTATATTATATAGAAAGTCAAATGTTTCTATTAGTACTCTTTGGTTATTAATCTTAAATAGGTTTATAATTATAGAACCCTTGCTTCCCGATCTAGTTAACTGAAGTGAAGAGCTAAACCCCTCTCTAAAAAAAGGCAAACAATAATATAGTTAAAGCAGAGAAATGACATTCTAGATAATAAACTTTGGCTTTGTTCTATCGAATCTGTAAAACTATTTACGTAATCTTTTATTAGAAAGTCTTAAAGTCAGTAGTTGCTATTTAGGTTTCCTTGTTTCTTTCCCAAGTTTAGAAAGGAAGTTGCAAGGAGTTCTAGAATACCTTGAAACGAACGTAAAGTATAGAAATTCTTGGGCAGGTTGACTCGTGTTTTAGTGCACGGAAAAGTTATTACGATCGATTTTGTTATTGTTCTAAATTGCTATTTCTTTAAGTAGAATATAAAGGATACCCGGAGGCTAATAAACATCACCTTAAACTGTCATACTACAAGAGGACCCTAGTTAAACTAAATAAGTCCTAAATTTTTTTTGTTAAAATCTGAAGTGGGGAGTTTAGGTATCACTACTATGTTGTTAAGGGGTAAATGAACGGAAGTTAAAGCCCGTTTTTCCTTTCGGTTAAGACTAAAGATACTGTTTCGAGGCAGGTAAGGCTCGTAAGACAGGTATGCTACAGAGTAAGAGGTAAGGCAGTAAGAAAATTCCCTTTTAAGTAAAAGTAAAGTTTAAGATTTTAAGTGAGGAATTGTTACTAGTCATTAATTAACAAGGAAATACTACTAATTCTACTTTCACCTTAATGAAGTATGGAATAAAAAAGAGTAGGAGTATACGTTATCTAAAAATTTTTCTGCTTAGGAAGTAACAGGGTAGTAGTGTGTACCTAAGGGGATAGGCAAAGGAAGTCTTTTCCCGGGAAAGATATAGGAAAGAGCTGTTAGTTTCATTTGTACAAGTTATTCAGGAGCCTTTATTTAATATATTTTTTACTTAATTTTTAGTAACCCTGTTACATTATATAAAAAAGATATTCCTTTTCTGGGTTTCCTGGCGAATAAGAAGAAATTAACAAATCAAATTTGATATACAAATTGAGACTCGCTTTCCCCTTTAGTGTAACCTACGGGGCTGCTTGGTCTCTAATTTGATGTTGCCCTTAAACCCGCTTTCGTAAATAAATATTCAATAAGTTGTTAGATTTTAAAAGGGTGCCCTTTCTTTGCATGAAATGTAAGCTCTAGACTTCACTTGGGTACCTTATTATAAATAAACTTTCATCTCGTTTTGGGGTTTTACTTAAAAAAAGACCCCTCTACTCTATAGAAAAAAGTCTCGCTTATTGTATTAGTAGAGTTAGTCAAGAAAATAGGAGCCCTTAGGCTATGGCTATAAAGTTCGACTGAAATAAAATACGTAAGAATACACCCGGTGGGTGCCTTAACGAAACTTTCTTGGGTTAATAACAGGAGTCCTCTCTTCTATTTAAATAGAACTGGATTTTAACCTACGCAAATGCTACTGACTTCTAAACGCCCAACCCCGCTTAATTTGTTTCGAGGGATACAAAAGAACTTGAAAAAGACCCAGATTCATAAGCTACATTAGATACATATACAAGGGGTCAACTCAAAAATATACGGGACTCTACTCAGTTATAACTGGAACTGTCTAACATCTACTAAGATTCCCGGGATTGACAGAGGGGCTCCTTTCTTCAATTCAAAAAGTAGTTGTTTAGTAATACCGAATATCTTTCTAAAAAAAGTTTATGTAATAAGGGGTCTTTACTATCGAAAAGAACAACTCTAATTAAACAAGATAATTTTCTCTAATAGCGGCAAAGAGCTATAATAATCCTACCTCTTTTTTTTGATCCGAGTAAGCCAAAGCACTTACGGATATTAGAACACTTTCGAAAAACCTTAGAATAGTAATAGATTCCAGATAGATAAGACTCGATAAGAATAGATTGCGAGAAAGGGAATTTTTCTCCTTTTTTAGGGTAGCCTTAAGCTTGTCACCGCTGGGGTGTCATAATTTTATTTAAAAGAATAATCTAGCATGTAGTATTTTCGACTTACAATAGAAATACCTCTAAGCAATAAAATGAAGCTAAAACCTTTAGGAAATCCCATTACATAGATAGCTCTTATAGTAAGAACTTTTCTTAGAGAATAAATCCAGGTATTCCTAAGGCATTAAGATCAAACTTCTGAACAAGTTTAAGTCTTCCTATTATGCCAGCTTCCCCAATCTAGAATCATAAACCTTGGAAACAGGAACAAAAAAGCAACCTTCCTATTCTGTATCATACCTTTCTTACGAGCTACACCCTTCTGACTGAGCCTTAATACTCTATAGTCGTAAAATACTGAGGAACAGACTAGAAGATAGAATCTTCCTAGATAACTCAATAAAATTTGACATAGCTACATGAAAGTACATGAGTGTTCGGGGTCGCTAAGTATAAAGTAAGAGACACCTAAGACCTTGCTTAGAAGCTGTGACAGGAAAGCCTAGAGCTCCTTCTTTGTCTTTGTAAAAGAAAAACTGTAAATAATTAGAATGCTTTCTATTTGATAGAATCTTGCGACACCTGTAGTAAATAAAAATCTATAACTTAGACTCCTCTCGAAGCTCTTAATAGCTATACTTTCAATCCCCTGTCCCCAGGTTTAGAATAAAATAAAAAGAATTTTTAAGACATTTTAGAGCTTTCTTGAGAATCTTTATAGAAAATGAACAGAACGAGTTACCCGTAAATAAGACTTCATTTAGGACTCCTAAGAGAGAACAAGTTAGAAAGGAAGAATACGGGTCAGGCTAAGCCTTCCTTTCCTATTTACACTAACTCCTAAGACTTTAGTGCCTATCCTCTATATAGTAATAACAAGGAACAAAGTCAAGTTTTATTCATTTTCCAGTTATACATCTCCTAATTTCTTTGGAAAATTTTTCGAGCTAAATGAGGTTTCTTACTTTTTTCTCGTATATGAAATTTGAACACACAAAAGAACTTCGTTACCTCTTGAAGGTCTCAAACTTAGGTCCCATTTTTGAGAAATTTCTAGGCTAGGATGGATATATAAGCAAAGGTTCTAGAACTACATTTGCATTGCGGGGAGACTTGAAAGAAAAAAATTTATGTTTGCATAGCTGTGAAAGTTCTAGCTATCAAGAAAGGTATGGAGGTCAATAATAAAAAAGGGGTTCGTGGGGTTAGAGCCTGCGTATTCCCGTATTAATGTACCTTGGTTAACCTAAGGGATTTCGGTTAGTTATTTTCTTCCAGTAAAGATAATGCGTAAAAGTTTTCAGAGGAGTTCCTCCATTTTAAAGTAATAAAGGGGATTTCTGAAGTTGGGGTTGGCAATAACGTATGTATTTTCAAAATACTCTTAGGCATTACCCTTCCTACGGATGCCCCCAGAACTTACCTAGAATTCTCTAGGGTTTCCTTCCTCTTTTTTTAATGATAAGAACAGAAAGTAAGAGGAATTGTCCCTACCAAGACTACAATACTAATAAGAACTATATACATTACTAATTCTAATACAACTAAACTAATAAAGAACTCTAGAATAGTCTAATTATCTTATCTTTACACAAACTATAAAAGGAAACCGGGGGTACCCAAAGGCATCCCCTTATTAAAAGAGCATAGGTATAGTAACAAAGAAGAAAGGCACAGCTCCTAAGAAAGCAAGATACAGAGTCTAGCTATGATGACTAAGATTAGGTGTATGAAAGGTATTAAGAAAGCTCTAGGTATTGAGATGGGTTTTCTGAGGAAAGGTCTACATAAGAGTTAGGCTCTGAAACAAGGCATTATGAATAGGATACCGAGTAGATTCTTTATTTATAGATAGAGCTATTCTAAGCTAAAGGTTAAAAAAAGGCTTTTTCTAAGTGTATATGTAAGTCAGTTTGCTAAACGAAATAAAAGAAAAAAGTACAACTGATTGGGAGGCTTTAAGAAAAGTTTTCAAGGAGAAATCTCGGTTTAGCTCTTACGAAGGTTGTAGTTATCCTTGAAGAGTGGGGTTTGCCTGCTCCCCTATTTCCTATTTTGAGGCCTTTCCCCTTTCTAGATCTTTAGGTTATCCCTATTCGAGTGAATTAGGTTTTCCTAGGGTAGGGGTCGTCTGGTATTTAGTAATTAAGTATCTACCTCCCCTTACTTAGCTACAATTCTACTAGTTAGTTTTTCTGTAATCTGAAATTCTTTAGTTATTAGTTTTAAGGCAGAGGTTTCCGGTTTAAAATAAAGAGAGATCCATTTATAGAATCTTTTTATCAGTGTTATGGGATTAGAACCCTCGTAGCTAATGTATTTGCTAAAGGAGTTTACGGCAAGTCAAGTTAATGTTATACGGGTAAGTTTCCTTAGCTTATATCAAACAAATCTTAGGATAGAGGTGATAAACCCACCCTATTGCTGTTATGTCCTTAAATCTGGCTTTCAAAACGAGTCTAATTGAATGAATGTGAGTTCCCGGTTAAGCAATAAAAGAAGGGAAAGAAGCTATGGATAGGAGCAAGATGCAGAATAAGAGTATGAAACAGAGGATAGAGAAAGCGGGGTTACCTAGTAAAAAACTATAAAAGTTTAAGGACATTTATAAAAAAAGACCTGCAAAAAATCGAATCTAAGAATCTTTCTAATTTTAATACCAAAAGGAAATCCTGTATACTATTATTTATAAAGTATAAAGGCACTTTTAAGTCTCCCACCATCTCCTTATATACTAGTAATCTTAAAAAGTAGTAGCATCCGCGTTACTATTTTATTTAGTTGAACATCCTGGTTTGAACAACCCAAAAGAGCCCTGCTTCCTCAAATTTCATGGCTAAGGGGGTTTTGGAACTTTGCCTTTATTATTAGAATTACTATACTCTATTACAAAAAATCTTGCTGTCATTCATTGGAATTTGGGCATATACTATTAAGGTAGGACTTGGTATTGAGATATTTTCATTTCATCTAGGAATACCTTTTAGCTTAGTTTGTTCAAAAAAAGAAATATACTGAGAATGCGAGTTTCACTATGTCTAGTAAAAGCAAACGAGAAATAGAAGGGGTACCCTTAGTGAGAAATTAAAAAGGTTCAAACCCCTTCGGTACTCATTTAAGGAAAGTACTGTGATTAATGCTTTTTCGAATTAAAGTCTAGAGATAATGGATACCTCATTTACAGGAACTCGTTGATGAAAATAAAATTTATGTTAGATTTCGTTTGGCGTAAAATTTTTGACTCGTATCAAAGGAAGTTCTATGGAATGGATTTGAAGTATTTGTTTTATTTATTGCCACTTTCAAGATTGTCTTATTCATTTTTATTAAAAAGGGTCCAAGCAGTTGCTGTAGAAATGTTTAATCCATGTAGAATTTGAACTAATGGATTCTTATTACAACTCTGCTTGAACAGAACAAAAGAAGGATTAATATTTGTACTTTTTTATAGGAAAATCTTATAATACCCTACAAGAAAAGTAAATGAAGTACCCGTTAAAAGGAATCCACTTATATGTCTAAAAGAAACTAAAGTAAGAACCTTCCGGAGCTACGATATACTAAAGTCTGAATCATCTTTTTCGAAAGCCTAGGATCGTGTATAGCTAAGATAATATTAAAAGTTTTTGCTAAAGCAGTACCTCAAGGGGTCGCTAAACCAGCGCGCTTTGTAAAATTTGGAAGTTATCCACTTTGGATCACAGGATATACCGACGAATTCCCACAAAAAAAGAGTGATTTTTGTAGACTTATAGTATAGTTTTCAGACAAACAAGGGCACTTACCCAGGATTTCCTGGAGGAATTCCCTTGTATTTTAAGAAGTTGTACCCAAGCCCTCAATTAAAAGAAATTTTCGATAAGTCAACAAGGGTCTCTAATCTAGGAATAGCAGAGTCGGTAAATTTAAGTTTTCTTTAACTTTAGGCTTTTCATTTTTTTAGAAATCCCTCAACTCGAGCCTTTTTCTTTTAAAAATAAGGTTTCTTTTTATGGGAATTTCCCCAGTACTGGCAAGAGTTAAGATGCAAAAGCGGGTAACCTAAGATAAAGACTCGGCTCTTAGCTAAAAAATGACTACAACATAGGGATCTCAGTAAATACTAAACCCAAATATAGAAAGAAATTCCAGCAGGGGTCCCTAAGAAGAATACTATAAAAGCTTCGGTGTATGATTCATTATTTTTAAAATTTTGCATAGGTTTTCCTACTTTTGAACCTGTTTTAAGACAGTAAAACCCCCTTTAGGATAATCGCTTGTCAGAAATTTAACTCGTTTTGGAGGGTACTAAAGGGGCCCTTAAAATTCGAAATGGACAATCCCTAATATAGAATATGGAACTTTGTGGGTATAGGGCCAAGAATTTACATACGTTTTGGGCTTTCGTAATTAAATTATAAGTTTCTGCCCGGTTTTATATTAGTAAGTAAATTATTCTTGCCAGACTTTTTCTGTAAATGCTACCCATGTGAAAAAATAGAAAAAAGCTCCTAGTCTTTTGCTTTTTAGTAAAGAGGCTCCGCTCAGGTTATTCTTAGTATCAAGACTTTGAAAAATGTAAATCGGGGATTACAAAACCGGAATGCGCAGCTCCATTTAAAAGATATTTAATTTGACATTGAGTTGGTGTTTCTCGAAGTCTTTTACTCCACCAGCTATAAAAGGTATAATTTACGGGTTGACTTTTATTTATAAAGGTGTAGTAGAGTCCTATATTACAAAAGCAGGGCTCTAAGTTAAGAATGTAATAGCTTTTAATAAAAAGGGTTCCTTGTTAAGAGTCGGTTTCGCGAGGCCTATAACCCTGGCAAAGAGTCCGCTCTAATAATTAGATAAAAAACCTTTTTTAATCTATCTGCCTTCTTAAGATAGCAAACCGGTTGGACTCCATTGGAAATCCCTTTAAAAGGTCTACTTGCGCCTAAAAATCTTCGTTACCATCAAAAGGAGCTCTTAGTCCGATCGGGATTGCTTGAGCAATATAAGGGGTCTGTCTATGCTCTAGTGGAAAATTGACTTTTTACTAAAAATAGGGTGCCTTTTTAGTAAGATTTAGAATAAAATGAGAAAGAATCTAGATTCTTTTGGCTCTAGAACAATAAAGTTTTAACTATTTCTATCTCTTTTATTTCTATAAATATTGTAATAAAACCCGAAATTGAGAACCCATAAGGGAATTTTCCAGTCTATTTTCATTTTACCGGTAAGCGAGTTTCAAAAATCTAGTATACCACGATTATAAAATCTCGCTTAAAAGCTAACTACGGGGTCCTTT
Source organism: Pelargonium tetragonum (assembly GCA_036897445.1). NCBI lineage: Eukaryota > Viridiplantae > Streptophyta > Magnoliopsida > Geraniales > Geraniaceae > Pelargonium > Pelargonium tetragonum. The sequence goes on from JAYMTL010000026.1 coordinate 25,297, forward strand.
ATTAGAAATAGTAATCGCTAAATGGAAATGGAAGGAAATCATTATCTTGCAATTTATAGTTCCTAATACACCAGAATTACAATAGAAGTCTCTAGCTGATGAGATGTAACACTAAATTTATCTAGATATCAAAGGTGCAAGTCCTGTCGTCAGAGTAAATTAAATATAGTAAACACATTACATCGTTAAGGAATTTTATTGGAAATATACAAAGATTTTTCCTCGGAATTACTCAATTTTCTTAACTGGGCTTTATGCCATACGCATAGATTTATCCCCCTATTTTATCTGAACCCCTTCGCGCCTCTATTAACAGAAGTTCTTATATTAGTTGCCTAATTTTATAGTTAAAACGAAAGAAAGAAAACCCTGAAACCGTGAGTTCAAATCTAAAACAAGTTTGACCTTATCTGACAATTAGGATTAGGGCGCTTTTATTCTGAAATTAAGGGCCCTTGTACTCCAACAAGGCAGTTTTATAACTGCAAAGGCTGTGGAAATTCTTGGGGTTTACCTTTATCTCAGGTAATAATGGGGCTACAAACTAATAATGCGCTTCCTCTACTTCAAGAGCATCCTAATAACTACTTAATTCGTAGGGCTCCCTTTTGTCTAAACCGCCCCTATATTGAAAAGACTTTTATGCGAGCTTAGCCTTAGTGAGCACTAAACCCCAAAAAGTAGGAATTTATAAAAAAAAAAGGAATTTTTATACTTTTATAAACTCTATGCTTGGAAATAAGAAGGTTTTTAACATATGTAATTCAGACAGTATATCTTTAGTCAAGAACCCATAAATTTAAATAAATGCCCCCGTTATTTTATATCTGCATACTTCACGAGCAAACCGCTATAGAAAATTACGAAAAATCTCCTTATTTTGATCACTTTATCTAGAAAAAACTTAAAAAAATAAGTAACTGTAATTACAAAAACTCCTTGCGAACTTCCCTTAGTTATACCTGGGATCCTTTGCACTTTTTACTTAACATCGTATATTCCCTGTATTACTCGGAATCTATATAAGAAAAGGGTTTTGCTTGGCTTTAGATTATAAGAAATGGACTTTTTTTTTCAACAATAAAAGTCAAAATATGGAGAATCACTTAGATAGAAAAGACACAATCTAGCCAATTTTCTTTTAGCTTTGTTCTTTATCCACAAACCAAACATACCACTTTTTCTTATTAAGGTCTAAATTTCCGGGCTGAGTTATTTCTTGTATTCCCGTTACTTCGAGCTTCTCCGTTTACAATTTTTCAGATTCTATTTGTGTAGAATTCTTTTTTTATTACTCTATTACTCATTGTGGGTGTACTTATTGGACAATATCTAAGGCTTTTACCGATACGGATACTTTGAAAGCTCTGGCATTAAATCTACCTAACGTGCTTTGCTGACTCTAATTTGTTTAAAACTACCCCTACGTGGTATGCCCCATCTTCCTTATCCTTAAAACCCATACAAGCAAACTCTATCTAAATGATTCTAAAGCCCTCTTAATAAGATGGGGGGTGTCGCCGGCATAAGACGGAAACCCGTGGTAAGGAATAATACCAAGAGTAGTGTTGGTTAAGTATACTTTCTCTAAAGCATTCTTAAACAAGTTTTGTATAAGAGTAAATACCCGAAGTGTGGGAGTGTGCTAAATGAACAAAAAGTGAAACAGGGGTCAAGAGCAATCGAGTCTCCAAAAGGGTCCGGTTTAAGAATGCCCTGAGATTTAAAATCATTGAAATAAAAAATTGAAAGAAATCCTGCTTGAGGAATAACATTTTACTAGAAGAGCTCCGTAGACAAGAGGGGAAATTATAAGTTAATTTTAAAGCCATAATTATAGGATATAGTTGTTTGTTACGGGTCCGCTCTTTAAACTACTCTGCCTCTTTGGGGTATAAAAAAGGGAATAGTTCTTTAGGAATACCAGTAAGAGTTATGCCAAGCCAAATAAAAGGTATTCTGGTCTAAAGAGACAAACGACTCTGACTCAGGAATAAAGCTAAACGGGTGTAATAAAAAATAGAAAATTCAAGTAAATACAGTTTCAAGGAGATCCCACGAGTAGGATTATCCCATGATACCAAGAAATTTTTGGGGGCTTTTTCCACTGACAGAGAGGTTTTAGAATTCAGTATTACCCCTTTATAAAAGAACACTGTCCTTGTTTATGACACCGGAAGGTTTTTATATATGCCTATGCGCTAAGCTGTAAGCAAGTGTTGCAGGGGTAAACTTTTGTACTTTATTTGTAACTTCTTGCTTTGTCTTTGGCTGGAAACCCTTATTTATAGAGTACGCACGAGAAGAAGTGAGGGGTTTCCTTTGCGATAAAGACACCTCTTCCTATAGGGCATTCTAAGTGAATTCGCAGTAGGGGTCTCTCGGCGGAAAGGACTTCTATTAAAATTCAAAACGTAGGGTGACGAGGAGCTTTTTATACTTTTCCTTTACCAAGATTATAGACTCAGCTAGAAACTACTATCAAAGCAGCTAACTAACTGGGTACTTCTACTTACTTCTTTTGTTGTATCCGGCCCTTATAATACCCTAAATCGTGCTTCTATATTCTTTTGATTAATGGGTTCGTTCAATCGATTTTTCCTTAAGAGTTTCGTATTTGGAACTTCTTTTTATTTCCAGGATAACCGCTCAGTTCGGTTACATATTACCTTAAACCCCTCTTTCTTTGAATTCTTGTACAGGGATATACCTTGTCAATTAGCTAGCCGCTAAAAATTTTTATATTAAAACTAATTTATAGGACTCTATCCTCAGTAAAAGTAAACGGGTCCCTATTGTATATTACAAGTAGCTTAATAAATTTGTTCGGTAAAACTATAGCTCTTCGTGTCAGATTACAAAATTATCTTTAATGTAAGGAATTCATTAGCTTCACCCTAAAAGACTGGGCTGTTAAAAGAGAGGGGCCTCCTATAGATCTAAGACTAAACTCTGATTGAAGAAGTTCTTAAATCTTTTTCTTAGTACCATAGATCTAATATAGACAGGAACCCTTTTAGAGAAAGAAAATCTCAAATTTTCTTAATACTTCTTGTCTGTTTGTCTGTAACTTATAGTCCAAATCTGCATAAAAAGGTAATAGTAAGAATTTGGAAGTCGTGATGAAACTTTATATTCTTTATTTCGTCCCGCTCTTAAATGCGAGCCACAAAAAATTCCTTATATATCTTTTACGGGGCATAACTATTACTATTGTAGTATTTCTTATATACTGCCAACAAACTTTCTAAAGCGACACTCCTTCCTCACTTAGCAAGTAGAAAAGAAGTACTTGAGGATCTTGCTTTGTTAGATAAAAGCCCTACTCAACTTATACCAAAATTGAATTTTTAGGGATCAGAATCACTTATATAGAAAAAAAGAGAAACAATACCCTATTATAAGTTACAACATATTTTAGTTCGGCATGGTACCTTATGAAAGCATGCCCATAAAGAGGCCTCGCGGGGTGATATATAGTTTTACCCATTTATATAACCTCTTTGAGCGCAGGTTTTCCAGTCTCGTAATATGAAAACGTTATAAACAAAATACTAGATATATAAGAGAATGCCCCAAAATTTTTCACTAAGTTTATTTGAATATCAAGATGGCAACATAGTTTTGGAATAATAGAATTTTTTATTACTTCAGCTAGAAATGGGGCCGTATCCTACTTTGAACCTTTAGGTCTTGCATTCTTAGAAGAGTACCATGTAGTTATCATTAATTCTTATATCCGATGATATATAATAATGACTTAAGTTAAGCATGGTTAAGTTGCTAACTTAACTAGATATCATCTATTAATTTAGCTCTCTTCACTTTATGAGCGTCCATATGACGTAAGCAATGAGAATTCTAGTTTTATACCTACTTATATATATATTTTCTTCTTTTAGCGCCTAAGGTAGGAAAATGCTTCGATTTCAGAATTACTATACAAAGCCTTTGCTAGAGAGTGTCCTAATACTTTTAGTTTGCCCTCTCAATTCTAATAATAAGTAAATTACACGGCGTATAATCGAACCTCCAGCATCAGGTTTTCTTACTATAAGGAAACTCAAAAGTTCCATGGGAATATGAAAACCTTCCAAAGCTAAAAAGAGTTTTCTAGTTATTCTGTAACCTCGATCACAGTTTATCTGAGAAGCGAGCTCCTTACTCCCTAGGTAATTCTGTTACACAAGTTGGTCAAGCAAATAAATAAAAAGTCGACTTAATTTGACTATACCTAGTTCAGGGATGCAGATAGGAAAGAGCCCTTATAGAATTTGGCTAGGCTTTTACAACAAAAGACAATCCCTGTTTTGTCACTTGGAATTCTATAATCAAAGCTGTTAAAACTTATTACGTATTTGCTAGTTAATGATATATTGACCAAGAAAGACTAAATAGGAAGAGCGGAAAAAGCAAATATAATTATGAAGCCCCTTCAGGGGTGTGCGCTCGGTTTCGAAACCATATGAACTATATGACTTATTGGTTAACAGCCTAAAGGAAGATCTCATAATTTTTAGAGTATACATGAATTAAGTAATTGGGAATGCTACAGAGTTGAAGCTAAATTGTTGTAAAATAATAAGGTATGGGAATCTAAAGAACTGCAATAATAAAGAGCTAACCCTATAAAAATAAAAGAGAAATGCTTCAGTTCAATTAAAATGTGAGAATTCACAAGTCAAAGTTACGTAAAGAGAGCAATCAGAGGAGTACTAACTAGAAAGTCTTTTTTTTAATTCTTCTACTACTTGGAAAGAGCAACGGCGTACTTGTGTATAACTTATGTTATCGTACTTTTTAGTGTATATAGTTAAAAGTTTACTCAACAAATTAGTTAGATTGTACCCTACTTTACTAAATGGAGTGGTATATTCTTTTTTTCTCAGGCGCAAGGCCCGGGGCTTCTTGTTTGTAGCCTAGTCTAATATCTTTCTTTATAAATCTTTGCTCTTTCTTTTTGCCAGAAAAAACGGAGTTGCTCATGCTTGTTATTCACTATTATAAATCTGATTCGAGTTCAGGTTTTGACAGATAAAAACTTTTCTTGCTTGTGCTACTATGTAAGCTTTCAAACTAAGGGCAGAATGCCCCATGCCTGGTATAGGCCTTGGGGGAAGGGGAATTTTGTAGAGAAGCGCTCGCAAAAGAATCCTGTTGTTTTATTAGAGTTGTATTATATACTTTATTTATTTTCTTTGCAAAAATTTTCAAGGTACGTAGCGCTCTCTTTATTATGACACTCAATTCAAATCAAGAGATTTTGACTCTTATAACTCCGAATCAAGTCCACTTAAGGTTAAAAAAAGAATTGTTTCCACAAGCGTATCCTATAAGGAAAGGTTCACGGAAAACTTAAATTGAAATTTCTACTAGAAAAATCAGATTAGGATCTGTCATATATAGGCTCCTACTAGTGTGCTGTCACTTTCTTCTTGAGATATATACCACAAAGGACTCTCCAGAATAGCTTTTTTAAGTAATTGTTCCCTACACTAGATGCTGGCATTTATATTTGCTAGATTACGGTGTGGGAGTCCTTTTGACAAAATGGAAGATTCTATTTAAGCGGTAAGTCAAAATTTTGTTCAACACAAATTAAATTAGGTTTTTGCCAAAAATCTTTATGAAAGTAGGATTAAGTCCCGTTTTAATACTCCACCCAAAATCAGGAGGACTTTTTCTTATCAGAGCTGTCGGGTTGCTCTTCAGAATTCCTGAAAGTGAGACTGAGTTTTTGAGTGACTCCTAGCTCTAGGAGTTTTACCGGACCTCGGAAATATAATCAGTCTTTTTCCGTTTAAAAGCCCCAATTTGTCCTCAGTTTCCTTGACTTTTTTATTGTTTGTTTTGTATAGAACTAGTAAACTAGATTCATAAGCAATAGATATAGATAAGGGGTCTCCTAGATGGAAATGACGTAAAAAATCTTGTAGATATGACAACTTTAACAAACACTTAGAGCAAGAAAACAGTTATAGATCTGAGATTAACCAGCCAAAAAATGTGATATAACTAACGGAGGGCCTTTTAAAGGTGTTACTTAGGGTTATAAAGCCTTAAGACTAACTCTAGCTGAGCCTGATGATTAGAAAGAACTTTTTAGCGGGTCCGCCTTAAATCTTAAATTAAGTCAGCAATACTAGGATTTTACTCTTCCTAAGTTTTCCTTTTATTGGGATACCCCTTAATATCTAGTAAGGTTACAACTTAAAAAATACAAAGAATTCCCACTTCTTTTCCAGCCGGAGTTGTTCCCCTATGGCAGCGTCATTTTGAAGTGAAGTTAGTCTTTATTCTACTTTATAAAAATAGACAGTTTAGGCCTTTCCATTTCTCAGACAGGGTCTTTTTTTCCTTGTTAATAAAAGTTGGGTCTTAAAATTTCCTAAACTAAGGAGCTAGTTATAGGATTCCTTCTCGGCTCTAGTAGAATCACTCTTGAAAGTTAAACTGTGGGGATTCCTTGGTATCCTAATAAATAGAGGAAGAAATTTCTTTCCGACTTTTGCCTTTTGCTGACAACGAAGTAACACTTATTTCGGATCTAGATACATATAATAAGAAAAAAAGAATATTCGATATAGGGTCCCCCTTCTTGTTTAGGGCAGTCGATTCAGTATCCAGTGTAGCTATGTCTTGGTCTAGACTTCGAAACCAGCCAAGTAAGCTTTATGTTTGAGAATTTCGTTATTGGAAGGTCAGTAAAGGTAAGTAATTTCCTTGTATTGATTGCGCGAACTCGAATCGGGTATACCAAAGGATTGTTGAATGAGAGTACTAAAAACACAGGTAGTCTAGTATCTATTTCTATAATTAATTAAGTAACTTTTATAAGATTTGCAGAATTGAGAAAACTTATGTCTCGTACTTAGCCGTCCTATTCGCTTTAGAGCCTCCTCCTACGGAAAGCTTCGACTTCATTAAAATCTAAGGGAAGATTTTCCTATAATATTGAATTTATACAACACCTCTATACAAGTTCCAAATATTTAAATTAAAAAAAGCAAGCTAATTATATAAGGATAGAAATACAGGCTAAATCTTCAATAGCCAAGAACTCCGTCACAAGGTTTCGGTCCTATTGGAACTTGTAATTAGTTCGTATGTATAGATTGAGTCTTGCACGTAATTTTAGAGCCTCATCTAAGTTAAATGTTAAAAGGAACCCGTTTGTACGAGATAGGAAAACTCTCGTTTTGTCTCTAGCATTTTAGACCCAGTAGGAAAAGAATAGTAAAGGCTTAGTCTGAGTCTGCTATAGGGTTAAATACTAGGGGATTCTTTTTGAATATGTCTTTTTAGTAGCTATCCTTGCAATGGAAAATTTTTGTATCCAGCCTTTTATAACTATTTTCAGGACTCTGACATATTATTGTTTTAGACTTTGTAGCTACACGAAGGCCCTCTTATAACTCGGGAAACCCGAATTTTAATTAAAGTTAGACTCATTAAAAGGATACGTACCCAGCAAATTAAGCCGACCCCGGATACTGAGCTAAACTTGTACAGGTTATAATATCCTACTACCTACTACTAAGAAATAAGAAATCAACGGGGCGCCTTGACCAGTCTCATCTGTAAAAGAAATAAGAGTTTTTTTTATAGCTAACAAAATTGACTCTATTATAGGGGAGGTCGCTTGCAAGCAAATAGAATCTTCTATTTTTGGTAAAAAAAAAGCTAGAAAAAAGAGGTGCTAAGCTAAGTCTTGTAACGGGATTTCATAGAGAGCTTGCTCTTAATAAAAAGTATACTCAGTTATTAAGAAATTTCTTTCGTAGTCAACTCAAAACATGTAATTCAAGAGAGTACAAGGATCATAAATAAGGAAACTTATCTTATCCCAGTTTTAGCCCCTTTTCTATAGGTTAGTGGTACACCGTTCCTTGTGGCTCTAATTGAATCTTAGGGAAAGTATAAAGCATTCCTTCTCTTTACTCTATGCAAGTAGCGCGCCCGTATAGTAGTATGGAAATAAAGATTAAAATAGGAAACTAACCAAGTGACCCACGAAATGACTTAGATTTATTGCCTTGACAGTTGCCTAAGGAACCTTCTGAATGGTACGGATTCTAGAGCAGGGTTTCATTATCCCGGAATCTTGGAACAGGTTATTTCTTTATATAGAATAAAATACTTAATATATTTTTCTCTTCTATTTATTTATTTATATTCATCAGATAGATAAGTAGATAAGAGCAAATTAGAGACTTTAGCTCCTTATTTTTATAAAGAAATTTTTAACTGAACTATTGTACGAAACTTCTCTTAGCCTGCACTTGTATTTTGATACGGGAAGGGAAATGCCTCTGTAAATCCCGCTATACGCTTATCCCTTTTAGTAAATAGTCCTTCTAAATAATAATTTATAATAGCTTACAGAAATAGTAAGTGTCTAGTAGGCTAAAAACTGAAAACAGATGTTTAATTCCAAGAGACCCTTGTTAAGGTTTTTGATTTTTATTAACCATTTACAAAGTAGGAGGATAAAACTAGGATTCCTTGAACGAAACTCGTGTATACGGGTAGCTCTAAATCATAAATTAAGAATTTTGGAAGGAATTCCTAGTCCTAGTGGGAATGCTAATGTTTTACTTAATTGTATTGTATAGTGTTGTATATTCCCCATTCTGCACTGCACTTTAAGTCTATATAAAGGAACCGGCCTCTTCTAAAAAGCAAGGGATGGTAATGAAAACTATAGAATATCCAGAGGAATAAAGAGGTTCTTAGGAATTTGAATCACTTATCACTGATATAGAAAGGAATTTTCCTAGATGTATGAGTGTTACGTAGTCTAGTAAGATTTTTAAGGACATTGATCTTAAAACTCTTCAAAATTATCAGACTAAGTATATTAAAGAGATAGATGGTTCAACGCACGAGAAAAAGTTAACTGTGCTTTTGTCAAGATTATTGAGTCCAAAAATGCCTGTAGAAGATGAGTCCCTGGGTTCTACAAAATAGGATGGTGACAGAAGAGAATAAAATTAGCAAGACAGGAAAAAAATAAGAATGCATTGTGAGTATATTCTAAAACCGAAGGCCTTTATTGGCTGTAGCTTTGAGCAAGAAAAGCTCCCCAAAGGGTAATCCAGTTAGAGCTAAAAGGGGGCCTTCTTACTAAGAAAGAATTCTTCTTTGAAGGGTATATACATTTCCAGTTTTGAGGGCCTACTTTTAGATACTTTATTTAGTATTTTACCGGGTTATCTAAAAAAACTAGTATAATAAGGACTCTGGAGCCTAGTAAGGATGCCCGCAAGCCCTTGTCTTGTGCAAAACTCTCCTTTAAGAACTGCTAACTAATCCCATATAGATAAAAGCGAAACTATCAGCCTGAAAGAAAGTTTCTGAAAATTAAGTCAACATTTCACGCTTATGTTTTCAAGGTATTACTCAAATAAAGTATTTACAAGGGTATTCTTTGCTTACATTTATTTCTATTTAGGATTTCTTCTATTCTTTTTAGAAATTCCAGTTCTCGGTATTTTATTTCTCCAATTTCAGGGTGGTTCACACATTCGAGAAAGGGATCTAGTACCTTTTTATGGATCAACTGCTGAGATAAGGCAACCTCTACTAAATTAGGGTTAGGGAATAGTTACGAAAATAGAGCTCCCTAAGCATAAATAAGAGTTGCCCGTTATAAATAGGAAAGCTCTCGCCTCTCTGAAATTAGTTATGTACCAAGTGCTCCCCCTTTATCTTAATCTGGAAGCTTTTAATCACAGAGTCCTTTTCTATAAACAAATAACACAGAATTTGACTTTGAGCGTTCTATAACCTCAACTATCCAGGCTTCCCTCCAACCAATGCACAAAATTGAAAATGATAAGAAAGAACCTGGTCTAAATAAGCTGTTCCCGTAGCTCCAAGAAAGAGTGTGACTAAGGTTCTAAGATTCAAACCTACGAGCTTTCCAGCTAATTTTTTTTATCCATAAGAGCTTTCCTAAGCGCATTCCTGGCAACAAAAGAGGTTATTTCTCAGCGACACATTTTGTACAACTACTAAGCAATTTATACTAAACATTTAAAAAGGAACCCTTTCTGTTTAGTTTAAGTGGGGCTGAACCCTAGCTATTTTACATATATATTTATTCTTAGAAAGACTTTTATTACTCGAACTGAAAGCGAGGTAAACTAAACTATTAAGTATCCTAACTAGTGTATCCGGGCGAGTTATAGAAATTATAGAGTTCGCTTTGCTGATTAAGATTTTGTTTACAAATGAGGTTGGTACAGCTAAATTGAAAATTATAATGAAACTGGGACTAAATAACTTCGAATACAAGGACTTCCTCTTGTAAATGATATAAATAAAACATAACTAAAAAACTTCTTTTTAAAGCTTCTAGGTACCAAAACCCTATGCAACTGAACGAATAAGACAGTTCTTTGTACAGAAGTTATACTTAACCCGCTTTCTTTGTTAAAGTAAAGTTACCGTTAATAAACCTAAGAAAGCAAACTTTTCTAGCCTTGGAAATAAAGGAAACCTCCCAGAGTTTTGATAAATGCACCCCCTTAATCCAGTATTAGGGAATGCCTTAGTTTTTCTATCTTGCTATTTATACAATTGCCAAAGGGAAATCTACGTACAATTAGATACTACTATATACTTCCACAACTCTTCCCGTATAGTAGAGGGTGCTTCCCTTAGAAATTCTTCTACCCATACCCAGAAAAATCTCTTTTAAGCAGAAACCCCTTACTCAAAATTTAGTATAGCTTGGTGTTTATCACACGCCTCCTTTACCCCTAATTAACTGTATGCACTTTGCCAAAACCCGGATTACATTACACTAAAATGAATCTTACAATGCTAGGAAAACCATAACCTCAGTCACTCCTTTTTTTATCTTCAGAATTATCGAGTTCTTTTTAGTCACGAATTCCTGCTATCTAAAGCATCTCGTTTGTAACTACTCACCTATCTTTAATATATTTAATATTTAAGAGAAAATCTTTATTACTTATATGAGAGGAAGACCCCACTATATTGTACAAACTCCCAAGAAATTTCACAAGAACTAGCTCTACTTCTTGATTTCTGACTTGATGAGGGGCTCTTTTACTTTTTCAGTTCAGAAGCTCTCCTATTAGTATTAGCAGACACTTTCACTTTCCGGGGCCTTAGAGCTTTTGTTGAACAGTTCTTATAAAAGGTACTCCTACGAATTAAGTAACACGTCTTTTCGAAATAGCGGGGAGGCCCTTATTCTATTTCATCGGTTAGAATCAAGTTCCCCTAAGGGTGGGAGTTTTTATAAAGCCCCTCTTCAAAAACAGGTTTAATAGGCAGTAGGCCTTTATCCTTATAGGTTTAGTGATTTGGACTTATGCTTTCTTTTTTATAGAGAGGGGCTCTAATATGACTAGCAAAACCCATTTGTTGGTAATTCTTTTCTAAGAAAAAGTATAACGCATTCCCTAATTATTAAAAACTGATTTGAGGTGCGCTATAATGCTAGTGGATGCACCCCGTTTTCTGCATAGTATCTAAAATTATGATTTATTGTTATTTACCCCGCCTTTTGACTTTTGAATAGTATCTCTTTCGAATATACATAAGCAAGCTCTTTTTTCTTTTTTGAGATAAAATTTTTTTAGGTTTTTTAAGGGTTTAAATGCAAGAGCAATTTTATAATACAAATAAGATATAAGAGGTAAAATACAGGGAATTCAAGTCTAAAGCAGTGCTAGGGTTTCTTTTGAGATAGGAATACCCTTAAGCAGGTTAATTAACAAGACCTAGAAAAAAAGATAAGAATAGGGCAAGCTATTGGGCTAAAATATCCTCGGAATCCAACTGAGTAAAAATCTCCTTTTGAGTCGTATCAAAGTAAATACCAGCCCAGTATACCCGGGGTAAGTATAAATTATCAAGTCAGAAGCTTTTGCCAGTGTATGTGTTTCTTGGATCAGATTTTGATTACAAGTTTTTACTAAAAGTCCGGAACGGAGCCCTTGGAGTAGCTTAAACCTCTTTTGTCTAGGGTTTGGTCAGACTCCTAAGCGAATACTCTTGACTTGAGCTACGGAAAGGTTATTTAACAAGTTCTCTATTTATAGGTTTTGATAAAAAGGGCCCACTAAAAAAAGTCAATTAAATACTGAAAAATCTTCCTTACTTATAACATTTTTGTCTAGTTAACCCCTCTAAGAAGAAATTACCTGACGAAGAAGTTCCTTGCTTATTACCTGCCTTCCTAAGACTATTACACTCTACTACGAGGCCTTATACTCTCTAGCGATAAGAACAGAAGACACTGAGTAATGCGCCTTAAGGAAACAAGCCATTAATATCTTATTCCATGATAAGTACCTATACAACAACAAGAGTTCTATAAAACGTAAGCTACAATAACTACAAAGGGCTACAGCAACAGGGTAAATACACCACGTTCCTATCCACTACTACTCTTCCGGTTCCTGCATCTCCAGCTCCTAAGCAACAAGGTATAGAAGCTATACCCTTTAAACAAAGTAAAGAAGAAGCAAGTAAAAGAAAGAAGCCTGCTCAAGTAAAGCAAAGAAAGAAATAGGTGGGTGTCATAAAGTATGTATGCGTAATCAGGATACTTTATTACCTCCTTTACTGCGTGTCAATGGACTCTTACATTATACAACTAGGGGCCCTCCCTCCATACTGAGAAAAAAACGGAGGAATATACTTTTAACAACTAGAAAACTACTCTATTTTAGGTTTAGGGGAAACTTCTTACTTAAGAGGGCCCCCTCGTTAGTGAACTCACTATAACTAATAAAGGAACTCTAACTCTCATATTATTATTAGAAAGATATTAAACTCTATCTCTTTATTAACAAAAAGAATACTTGATAGAATAGGATCATGATACAAGAATTACTATAAACTACTATAGAATAAGTATAAGAGTAATAGAGAGACTGCTAAGGGGTATAGATAATAGACTTCCTCCTAATAAGTTAAAGTGAATACAATAGAAGAGTTACAAAAAGACAATCACTCTCGGTTACAGGAAGAAGGCTGCTAAGAGAAGGGTCTTTCCCTTAAGACTCGTAAAGGTATAGTTACTAAAAGGGCTCGAAAGGGGGAGTTTAGCTCAGAAGAGGAATCCTAGAACCCCTTTGAAAGGTGTAGCTTATATATAAGAAAGGGGGTATCAAGAAAAGTAGGGTCCAGAATAAGCTACAGAAAAGTAAGTGAATAAGAGGTTGTAGATTTTTGTGTACTCGTGTTGTTCCTTTTTTTGAAAGGGTTTCAATTCCCGAAAAGGACCCTGGGAAGTCTAAATAGCAGTATATAATATTCCTGTTTTCCGGCAGTTAGCAAGAAGTATTAAGCTAACAAGAAAGGTCTGAAGAATAAACATTAGGTGGCTGTCTATAAGGTGTAAGTAGTTTCTTTTTAGTGTATAACATTAACCTTTCTTCTCTAAGTTCCAGTCGGTAGGAGTCCTGTAATATTCAATTATCTCTTAGTTTCTCCCCTCTTTTTTAACGATAAACGCAAAGTACAAGAGGTAATGCAATTATGGATCTTTTAATACAACTCTTATACAATATATATACACCCTTTTTCTAGTAAAATAGCTAATAAATGCTTAATAGATAAAGAGAGTAATACAAATACATACTATAACTACAAAGAAAAGATATACTCTACTAAAAGCTACTAAACTTTCTATATTCTATATACATTCTAGGCAACAACAAAGGCAACAAGTCTAGGTATCAAGACTCATAAGAAGGTAGAGATTTATATCTTTCCTGAGTTGTTCTAGTTTTGAGTTTACTTTAGTCTTTTTCCTAATATTCATTCTAACTAAGGATTCTCCCCGGTTACAGATTTGAATCCTAGTTAACACCCGGGAGTTTTTGCTATAAATCTTGTATAAAGGACAATATAAATATATAATAATTAGTACCTACCGAATTAAAAAAGAATACCTAAAGAGTTCAGTTAACCTTATCCTTTCCTTTATTTGGTATGAAATATTGAAGTTGCCCGAGGTTTTTTTACAAGAATCCTTTTTGTTTGCATTTGACCCAACGCAGGGCCCTGGAAAGAAGATATGCAGAGACTTTAAATGTTAAAAAAGGGGAATCCGTGAGTTTCACTTTCCAGTAAAGAGATAACAAGAACTTCAATAACAAAAAGACTTGGATATATTATCTGTATGTTGTTTACACACCCTCGATTTAGTAATTTATTTGCTTATGATTAGTAAGTACCTCTAGGTGATAACGAAAAAGTTCCAGAGGAATCCAGTAGAAGATCGGAGTCTTTCGCCCATATATTAGGATTTCCTTGAGTTGGATATAGGGCCTTAGGAGGTTGGGCATAACACACTTAGTTGGCGGGAAGTTTTTTCTGAAATCTCTTAAAAAGATAAGCTCTTTTTAGAAAGAAAATTAGTAAGTAAAAGGGAACCTTATAGGTTTCAAATTTGAGAGTGTTGGATTTGAACCTCTTTAATAAGGAAACTTTTTGTTTTGTACAAATAACCTGGATTGAAAAAAAAATGAGCACAAAAGAATCTTCGAGTATCTACTAAGTGACAAGCAACTAGTAATTTATAAGTTATACCCTTCTGAAAAAGGAGCAGTTTAGGTTTTGACCCGCAGCCAATTCTTGTAAAAGTAGTAGACACTAAGGAAGCCCCTTTTCAAATTCCTGCAATTCCCTAGAGATTTTACACGTAAAAGATTTCAATGTAAAAATAATACAAAGAGACAATACTCAAGTGGAATTCCGGCGATTCTAGCTTACAAAAAGGGAAAGTTAAAACTCCAAAACCTGTAATATCAAACCCTTACACATTACACAGCTCAAAATCTTCCTATTTTCCTCGGACTCTGTAAAATCCTTTTTATCAGTATACCCTTTTTCTTGTGAACCCTATTTCATTTCTATCTCACTCAGCATAATAGCAAGGACTCAACGACCAAGAGGACTCAGCTCTCCTAAGGAACACTTTTTAACTACCCGTTTTGACCCCAGACTTTCTTTTCTAATATTTCAGTTTCAATCCGTCTTTACTGGATAATTCTTAACTTGTTTTATTCTGTATTCCAGATTAGAGGCAAGAAAAATCCTTAGAACTCCCCTTCCCCTCTAAAGTTAGAATTTAGATTCTACCTAAGCTAACCTCTAAGAAAAAACCCAGCTGAATTAGAAGCGCTTTTTGACCTACTTTCGAGAAGTTCTAAAGAGGAGTGGAATTTTTTATAAAATAAACGTAAATTGGAATAAGTTTTCTAAGGGTCCTTTTTTATTCTTTATTTATTTCAAGAGGGTTATAAATAATATATTAGTAGCAAGTACCTCCCTTATCCCTAGACGCGTTGACCAAGTATATCTCCTATTTTTTAAATAAATGCAGTCTCTTACTCTTAGTACAATAGAGCACCAAATTCCCTGGTTTACGAAACGCAGCTCGATTTTCCTTCATTTTTCTTGGTTGCTTTGTTTTCCAGTAGCTTAATTAAGAATAGTACTGAAATAGAAAAAGAGTAGTGTAGTGCGCTTTCCTTATGTTTGGAGAAGTTAATCGTTTAGGGGTAAATATGATTTGAAGTTCTATTTGTACCAATCTTAGCCTTATTAAAGTTTCTCCTGCCTGTTATGACCTTTGGGCAGCCCCTATCTATAGAATAAGGTACCTGAGTAATCCCTTTTAAGTACTTAGGCTAACACAATATTTAGAGAATGCTGGGTATATATAAGTATAAGGACTCCGTTTGTATTTTTTATTTTAGATTTTAGTACATTTTTTAGAGAGTCTAAGACACGGAGTATTCTTTTTTCTGGGTCAACCCACAATGGAATAATCGCTTGTAATCTCTAATATAGTTATAGAACTTTCAGCTAGCTGAGCTCACTCATTACACAAAAAGTCTATTTTATACCCTTACTATAATCTCTAATTAAACTTGTTTGTATACCATACTTTTTAGTGACTTACTTTTGATAGGACAGAATTCTTTTCTTAATTGACACCTAATTAGCAAAGCCCATATATATCAATATATAAATAGAAAAACCTTGAACTTAAGTGAAGCGTATAACTGGTTGAGTAGTCCCGAGAAAGACTATAAGAAAAGCGGGCAAGACTTTTGTGTAATACGATTGGCGAAACCACCGAGCTTCCTTCAAGGAATTAGCCGAGAGATTAGAACCACTGATCCAACTCTTAACTTTTTCTTGGTACTAGAACTTCAAACTTTTTTTTCATAATAAAAAAGAGTTTGCTTAACTAACCTTTGCACGCCAATTCCACGAGCGAGTGCTTTACCGCTTCGATATACTTAAGAAAGAATAGAAACACTTTACTACCCCTCATTGCAAAGGATGATCTAAAGATCTAAATCTATTTGTATATAAGTGATTTAGTACACATAAGGAGTCCTACTTAGTTTAATAGTCACTCCTAAACTTTCTTAATCCTGTTTAATCTGATTATAGAGAACTAAGAAAATCTCTTACATAAGGTATCAGGTCTTTTAGGGAAAGCATAACCAATTCTTACTCGCGTAAACTTTAGTCTTTTTCAAAATTCAACTCAAGTTTTTAAATTGAGTCATCTACTTGCATGCAGGAAGCCGCCCCCTGTTTGTTAATTTTTGATAAGTAATTTCAAATTATAAGTTTGTAAGCAATTAATAGATAAATAGGTCTCCTTGTGAGTTTAGTCTCTTAATAAATGAACTTCTTTACTAAAGAGTAAAGTTTTTGTTATACATTATTTTTTGCATCCCTACTCGTTTTATAGTATAATTTGCTCAGTTTTATCTAGTCTATTTAGAAACGCTCTCGTGATTCTCGCTTATCCTTTAAATTGAATCTAAACCTATCCTATTTTTTGTATTTTGTATATTCTAAGAACTTTTGTTACTAATAAGAGCAAAGCTTGATGAAAGGGGAAGGCTTTTTTCTTCTCGATTCAGTGTAATAACTTCTATTCAATTTGAAAGGAATTTTCCTCAGTTCCATATCTAAATCTAACTAAGCAATGGAGTTTAGAAAACGAATAGCTAACTTCTGTTTAGGCTAAAGCCCTTTTATAAATATAAAAAAGTCCTGGTGTCTATGATTTCGGGCTCTTACAAGTTGATATCAAAGTAATGAATTTCCTGGAGGGAGATAGTTTACTTATAAGATACGGAAGAGTAATAAAAATCTCATACAAAATAAGAGCTCTGAATAAGGCTAGAGAAGATGGAGAGTAACAGGGTAGGGTTAACTTTATTTAAATACTGGGTAAGCTTTGCGTGGTTTGTGAACTTCTTTCTTAAGGGGATACTTTGTTTCTCTTGTTAAAACCAAGTTCTTATAGGAGCTCTCTATATTTGAACCCTTGACTTATACTTTTCATAGACTTTTGCTTTACCAAGTAATCAAGGACTTAAAACTTGTCTATAGCTTGATTTTTTTAATTCTAGAGTTAACGGATTTTCCTAAGCCATCGTTATATCATTTATCTAAGAGTTTTGCTTTTTCTCTATTTCATAGTAATTCTAGGACTGCCTTTTGAATTTGAATAAGGTATCCTTACTTAACAAAAAGGGTATTCAAGAGACATAAGTGCATGTTGAGAGTCATTATTCAAACGAAGGGTCTACCTTGTCATATAAAGGCGCATTGTACCGGGTTCAACCCATTAACTGAGAATAACTAATGCAATGTTTATTCTCCCCTAGTGTAGGGGATTTCCTATGACTAAAAACGGGATCTGCTTACTATAGAGAGTCTAAATAAGTATAAATCGGTTTCGCTAACGGGTGCCCCCTTATACGAAATTCCTATAAATAACAAACAGCAGTAAAAGTAAAAAGGAAGAGTTAAGGGGGTACGCTACTTTTTCTTTTTAGAGTCAGCCATGTGTGCTTACTACAAAATGAAGTTTATTTTGGGGTAGTTCGTAAATACAAGTTCAAGCGCTCCCATTTCTGAGTTGTCTCTCTAGGAAATACTAGGCTATATAGCGATCGGAGAATTCCTTAGTTTATAAATTCGTGTAAGGGCTGCCACTTTTTGTAAAAAAGAGGAATGGATACCCTCGTTAGCTATTTCAACACATATGATTATCCGAGGTTACTCCTTTCTTTTAGAGTAATAAGTAGGAAAAGACTCCATTTCAACTTACAAAAAGAATGTTAAAGTTACAAAGTTACATATAAAAGAGACCCCTTTTAAAAGCTAAATTTGAGGTACAAAACTAGAAGGGCCTTCTTTCAAGTATAAAAGCTCCGGGAAGTTCTCTTAAGTGGCTTTATAAAAAGATAGTAATTCTTAACTCGTACAAAATCCGCTTAGAATTCTTTAGGGGGACCCCTAAGTTAAGTCTACACACAAAAACTAAATTCTATTTTTAGAAATTTCTAGGCTTTTTCAAAAGTGCTTTTTAGTACTTTAGCTATACTCTATAATGAAGTATTCTCTAGTGTAAGGAGACTCGTTTACGGTATTGTATATATCTTTCTTGTTAAATTAAAGCTAGGAAAAACCTAATTAAGTGTACGCTACGCGAGTCTACCTCGAATTTTTATTACTTTGAAAGGGGAGCTTAAACTTACATACAACAAGAGTTTTCAGGGTCCCCTTTTCGGAAGAAAGATAAGGATATTTCAAGCTTTCGTCACTAATTAAAAAGGATTCTTGTATCAAGCCTGTTTTAGAGCAAGGAAGTCCCGGAGACAAAACACTCTACTTTATTCCGTAATAGAGACTTTCATAAGTGTTACTGGTTCAATCTTCAGGAGTTAACCCTTTTAGCCCTTTATTATATTCCACAAAAAGCAATAACAGAGAACTGTAGGGTTTTGCTTTGCTTCTCTATAACTTAATTTGAACATTTCTCTAAAGGAATCTAAAACTCAAAATCCTTACTCGCAAGCGGACCCTTTTTTCAGGTTAAGAAAACCCATTAAATTGCCCATTTAACGGAGGACACAGCAAAACCCTCAGAAGTCCTCAAAGTTATAGTAACTCTATCCATTTGGATCTATCAAAAATTCCATGATACCAAAACAAGCAAGAAAGTAGGATATTACCGGCCGTTACTAACCAAAAAGTAGATTCTAGAATCTTAAACTCTTGCAAAGAGGAGTAACCCTCCTTAGTAGTGCTCTTTCAGCCCTTAGGATCCAAAAAGTCTTATCTTAGGAATAGAAATTTTCTCCTATTTATCCTTTTTCTTATTATAAAGTACCCTGCGTGCTATTTTGACTAAGAGTTTTATAATATATGCTGCTCTCCTAAGTTTTCAGAGCTTGGTTTCTTGTTGATACTACGGACTGGCTTTTTTACTTACTTTTACTGGCGGACTTTCTTATATTATCTATTATCTAGATACTTATTCTAAATTTAAGGGGCTCTGGTATATACAGCAGTGGGATTCCTTATAAACGCTTGTAAATCTTTTATTATAAAACTTTATATTAAACTAGAGGAGTCCGAAATCTTGTAAAAAACTACCCATAAACGGACCTTTAAGAGTATCCTTTTGGATTTCAACGACCTACCTTTCTATACAGCCTAGTAATAACCTATCCTTGTTAAGTAGAAAGGGTAAAGGTAGAAGTTAGCCTCTATCCTCTATATTAATTAGCTAGACTACTCAGAATAAAGCCTTTTTAGAGCCTATCACGGATTCAAAACTATCTTTATAATTTTCTTCTTTAAAGCCAAGGAATTAAACTCTATAAAAAGGAAATCCTTCATAAGGACCGAGCGAAGAGAATGATACTCAAACTTACTTAAATAAAGAAGAGATGTGGGCGAGCCCCCTCTATAGTATAGACAATAGAATTGGGATCTTGCTTTCAGTAAAAAACTTGTAAAGGGAAGCAGAAGGGTATGCTTTGTATCTGGGAAATTCCAATTTTTTGGTTTGCAACTAAAACTAATAGAAACCCGCTATCTTTTTATTAATTCAAGAAACATCGATTAGGGGTAATACAAATATAAAGAAATCTCTTGCTTGAGCCCGGAGATTAGGTAGAAGTCGGTATAGACACATTTAGAGAGACGTACCCTTGTAAAACCCCGGAACGTTTTTATCCGGATAGTTCAAGTAGAGTACAAAAGAATTTCTTTTATTGTAATAATAACCTCATTATCATTATATACTTTCAAGAAAAAGAAAATTCTAAAACTTCAGGACCTTAGACTCTATTATAAATACTCAAGAGCCAGGCCCACATATGCCAAGAATGAGGATTCGAACCCTGGACATCCTTATTAACTATCGGGTGCTTTAATTACCATGTTCAAGGGGAGGGAGCCCCCTTATCTTATAAAACTTTAATAGCCTATAAAAAACTTATTAGCTATACTATTTAAGTTTAAGTGATTCCGCTTTGGTTCAAAAGAAACCCTTTATTTAAGTGGATTTAAAGGTTCAAATAGAGCTATGATCTATAGCCTTTGTACAAGAGATTTCAGACTATACACTACAGAATATCTCCTTATTTAAATTACACTGTAATATTAAAGGGACTTCTTTGCATCTATTCAGTTTTATTAAAAGACCTAACGATTCTTTTTTATATTTAAACTAGTACTAAATATGCAATTCTGGAAATAGTAAAACGTTATAAAGCTTTTTTGTTATCGGTTTACCAAGCCCTTAGGATCTTATATATAACAAGAGTGTCTAAAGTCCGTTATAGAAAAGGATAAGTTTGTTAGGGTATCCCTTTACCGGAAGTTTTGTAGTTAATATTTAGTTGGAGTTCAAATTTTTTATTACTAAGTTTATTGAGAGCATACGCCGGGTCTACACCTGTTAGGTTGGCTTTTTGTTATGCTCCGTAGGAAAGTCTTAAAAATCCTTAGTATAATTTGAGAATTTTACAAACAAAAGAGAGCTCAGTTTAATGCCTTAAGGGGTTAGCAATAGATCCAACCCTTAACGACACTTCTTATTGCCCTGTTTAAAAAAAAATATAAAAACGGAGCTTGTTAAACTAATAATTATGTAAAGTATATCCTTGCAAAAAGCTTTTTACTACTAAAAGAAAAAGAAATTAAGTCGAGAATTTCCTCGGATGTTTTGGTAGATTCTTTTTACACTTCTCTAAAATCTTTATAAAAAGAAGGAATTTACAGAAGTGGAAAAAAAGGTTCGAGGTTTTACTCAGTTTGCTGGAACTCCTATTATAGCCTGCTTAGAATGCCGGGTTACCCAATTTTAGTTAAATGTTAGATTTTAGGGACTCCCCTTGAAATTTGCGATCAATCAAAATTCAAGAAAAACAAACAAGATGAAGTTTTAATAACCAGTGATAAAAGAAGCTCACTGCAATTACCAGGAAGTTTCGTAGAGGGGTACTAGTAAATTACTTAATGTATAAAAGCAACCTTTAAAGGACAAGTCACGCAGCTCGTCTGGGCACCCTATGATATAGCCTCCTTATTTTTATATCCCTACCCGCTCTCAGACCTCTTTCTTCTGTTATCTTTAAAACCTACCCATCTAGAGAAATTGCCGGCATATGAATACGGATTCAATTGATGATGAGGCCCTATCGTTGTATTAGTTATGTCTATGAAACTGGGTTTGAACAAGGAATTTCTTGTATTATTTAAGTTATTCTAAAACTCTCTTCACTCTTTGAGGTATTCTAAAAACCAAGCTCAACTAATCTTTCTTAGGTTTTTTTTGAAAGAAGAAATTTCTTCCAAACTACGGCAAGCGCTATTAAACTAAACTTAATGGTATACAACAAAAAAAACTTTACTGAACAATGAGCAGACTTGCGCCATAAATTCGGTAAATCTAGTTTTAAATAAAAATACAAAAACCCACAACCCACTTGCATTCCTTTAGCAAAAAGCAATTAATCGAAGATAAAAACCTAAAAAATTCCCTTTATTTTCAATTTTTTTATACCTTTGTAGTCTATCCTACAGAGCAACCCGCGATATACTTTATTATAAGTTTCAAGTTGTCGAAGATTCTAAAAATTTTAGTAAAAGAAATATTATTAATAAGATTAAAGTCAATTCTTGTATCCTGTTTTTAGAGTCCTAGTTAGATTAGACACGTATAATCTTTCATTTGCAAAAAAAAATGGCTTACCTGATTGGGATGGGAATCATAAAGTAGTGTTATATCTGGATTCCTGCCATTCATAAAGGAGTCCTTTTTTACTATGTAAACATGTATAAAGCTTTTTTATTTCACAAAAACAATCGAGAAAGGGAATCTCCTGCCCCTAAGTGGGTACCCTTTTAGTACTAATACAGAATTTCGGGCACCGAAGAGGCAGATATCAAAGCAAAAGGTCAATAGAACCAATAAGAGCTCTATTTTTCTTTTAATAAAATTTTTAAGGTCTTTTTCGTAGTAAGGTTATAATATAAAAACTCTTACTTGGGGGAAAAAAGCTATACATAAGATAGGTTAAAACTCTCTTTATAAAG
Source organism: Pelargonium tetragonum (assembly GCA_036897445.1). Lineage (NCBI taxonomy): Eukaryota > Viridiplantae > Streptophyta > Magnoliopsida > Geraniales > Geraniaceae > Pelargonium > Pelargonium tetragonum. Next base: position 47,719 of record JAYMTL010000026.1, read on the forward strand.
CACGAGAGAGGCCTTACAATTTCTTAAAATCCGGTAAAGCCCTCCCCCTCAGTATCTTTTTATAATACTAAAGGCCTCGCACTTAGGTTTAAAGTTAGTATTGTTTTATAGTATCAAGAAATTCTTACCTTGTGATGAATGCAGTACCCAAGAGCATTCTTCTGAGTGAAAAAGAGGTTTCTAATTCGGTTAGCACTTTAGTTTTTACACCTTTTGTAATCTACTCAACCCACAGCTTTGACATAAATAAAGATAAACGAGAATACAAGCTGTCGGGATAAAAAAAATTTGAGAGACTACTCAGGCGGGTTCCGCCTAATTACGGAGACTCTTTCATTTTCTTTTATAGTTAGAAGAATTTCTTCCCTTCATTTCGTCATTTGTGTTTTTTACGTAACTGTAATCAAGACGCACTTGTATAGTTTTTGCTAAGTTTTAGCTGTGCCTGGCATTAGAACTCTATTTTATATTACTCACCAGCAAGCCTTTCTTTTTGTTCAAGTCCTTGTTTATAGAAAGCGCAAACTATTGAAGAGTGGTCTGGAATCCTTTGCTGAAGATAGATATACGGTGATACAAAACCGGACGGGCTAAAGAAAGTCTTTCACGAATCAAAATATACTGACAAAAAAACCCAGCTCCTGTTAGACTAGAAAAGAAAGAAATTCCCAAGTTAAGGTAGTCCTAAATCCCACTGTAATACTGTAATAGGGGGTTAGCAAAGTATATTATTGTACTTTTAGAGCAAAGCCCCCTTGTGACTAGGAGCGAGCGGAAACTCCAAAACTGCCAGACATATGTAGGATAAGCAAAAAGGAAGTTTTTTTTCTTTTTGAAGTTTTCCTCAATTTTAGGTATTAGAAGCAGGCAAATAGCCAATAGATCATAAAATAACAACGAGACTGCTCATTACTAAAAGGCTATACTATAACAGAAAGTGCAAAAATATTACTAAATAAGCAGCTTGTGGGACCGGGTAGCTTTCATTAATAAGACTACTAACAAGAGTTAAAAAGATATTTGTATATTTGCCTATGTTGACAGAGTGAGCTTTATAATATGCTATAAAAGTACTTCGAAGCTTGAAGAAAAAAAATTCTATTACTAGGAACCTAAAAGCTTTAACTGGCTATGTAAATCTGAATACTCTCAAGTTTTTGTTGCATTAGGTCGTACATAATGTATAGCTCAAAGAATTTCTCAGAAGCTAGCGAGCTCCTTGTTACTACAAAATTTCCACTTTCTATATTTGTATAAATCTTATTCCCGGCTTCTATATAAAGTTAAGGATTCCTTGTTTTAGTGTTAGTACTTAGCCTAAATTCACCAAACAATACAACTGGAAGTCCCCAAGAGATCAACTAAAGACGATAAAATCCTTTAGCTTAAACCAGGATTTCTATATACCAAAATAGCAACAACTATCAAACATTCGCTTTCTAAAAGAAATTTTTAATACCCCAAGAATCTCGCAGTACACATCTAAAAACTTAATTTGATCGAGAAAGGAAGTGAAAAATAGTATTAATTAAGCGGGGACCCCCTCATTCTTTATTATAACCCTTTTACGGACTCGGAATATTACTATAATGAAATCTAGGATTTTGACATATTTAGGAGTGGTGTCAATAATTTCTTTTTACAAGGGGCGCTCCTTATAGGCAAACCCACCGCCCTTTAGCCTTAGCTGGGGCTTCGTTAAATGACCGAAAGTTCAATTCAAAAGGGGGATTACGTTGAGTGCAACATTCCTTAAATCGCGAACTTAAAATGAAATTTTTAGGTCAGGAAACTCGTAGATCTAAGATATAGTTTAATATTAGTGTTAACGCCAGGACTTTTCTATCCTTACTGGAGGTAGGCTTTTCTTGTCAAACTCTTTCTTAAGGAAGAAGCCTTCTTATATAAAAGGGGACCTGGAGCAAGTCTCAATCCTGAAAGAATTTCTTGGGTAACAAAAAGGACAGAACCCCTCCTTTTTGACAAAACCATAGTACAAGCACTTCCTTACGTTTTTAGAATTCTTACCAAAACTTAGTGGGTTCCTAATAAGCTTTCGACTTGGGAGCGTTGCTTTGAGGTATATCCCTGAAAAATTGTTCTTAGTTACTTACCGACCTGGGCGGGACTCAATCAAAAGGGTTGGGGTTAACTAGAGTTCTTCGTAAGATTATCCTTATCTCATACTTTTTGGACTTGAGGGACCTCTAATTCGGTATATTTTTCTCAAATTCCTGCTTTCTTGAAATATTTATATTATAGAGCCCCTTTTGATTTTGACCTCTCAAACCAATACCTTATTCACTCCACCGCAACTATACCCGGAGTTTTTAATCTAATAAAAAAAGAACTAACAAGGATAAACCCTAAGTTAGCTTTCTTTATATAAGCAATGCTATGATATATAGTAGAATTCCTGCCTTTTATTATCAGATTTGGGTTGTTTCTCCAGAAAATCTTTAAACTACTTTAACCGTCATAACCTTTTTGTCTTGACAATATCATATCTACTACAAGAATAAGTAGAAATCAAGCCCTAATAAAATAGGAAATGACTTAAAAAAATCTGTATTATTGTATGTCATGCCCCTGCAGTACTCGGCCCTACTAACTTTGTAAGTTAAAACTACAAAAGTAAATAACAAAGGAACATCAACTACTAAGCTCTAAGACTGGAAATCTAGCATCTAAAAAGGATGAACTTAATTTTTATAACACCATTCTTAACCTAAAATTTCATAAAAAGAGAAAAATCTAATTATAACTTCTGGGCCCCCTATACTATACAATATTCATTAAATTGAAGAATTAACAGCCTACCCACGCTAAGGATATACGATTTGATTGAACCTTTGTTTTTATGTAAAATAAAAGGTTTGTTCTTGTTACGCAAAGGGTATATTAACTAAGATTAAATATATACAGTGGTCTTTTTATAAACCTTACTCTCTTACTCTAAAGATAAGTAAGTTCTAGGGGTGGACAATAAAAAGAGGAGTCCTAGATTAGAATGATATTCAAAACAAATAAAGTGGGATTTAATAAATAACAAGGGAGCAAAGGAAGAAGTTTGGTACAAGCCTAGGGGTATTCCCCTTTTCTAGGAAAGCCATAGAGATATATCTTTCTTAGTCTTTTAGAGTTTGAGGTTAGAACCTAAGCCTTTTTGCAGCCTTAAGAGTATACTCCCAAGATTCTCCGGAAGATAGTATAGGAAACCCCTTTGAAACAAATAGAATATAATTAAGCTAATAAATAATAGAAGTTTTAGATGACTCCTGTAATTGATAAACCTTCTGTACGGCCTTTTTCGTGAACTAAAACCCGACTTAGGGTAGGGACCCTCTACGACTTTTTTCCCTTCCTTTTTAACATTTGCTTTAGTTTTAGTATACTTTTTCGTGAGAGATCTAGTAGTTAATATGAGTGCGGGTTTAGCCCTTAAATAAAAAGAAAAGAAGAAGATCTGCAGTTTCATTTTTTAAGCATAACTTAGTCGTGTAAAGAGAAAGCCCCGATTTAGTAGAACAGGTTCCGGTTTCGAATTAAAGTAAAGGGTTGCTAAGTTTACGGTAAGTCCAAGGGAGCGCTAACTATAAAAAAGGGAGGTCTTAACTAGTACTACTTAAGGAAGGTAAGGTTCTCTTGAGAGCTCTCTAACTACTTTGAGGTTTGTTTTAGTAAGATAGTTTAAGGTAACAAAGTAATCTGGGGAGGGTCTAGTTTCAAGATATTGCTGCCTTTACAGGAGTAGTATAGAATTGAAAGGAATCGTATTGGGTCCTAAAGTCCTTTTCTCGGATAAAAGTCTTTTACTTAGAGAAACTTTAACAGGTAATTACCCAGGAATTTTTCCTAATAAGAAAGCCGTTCCTGAGATCAACTAAAAAAAACACGGCTTATTGAAAGGGTAGGTATTGTAAATAAGGGGTCCCTTTACCTTTAATCAAAGCCTCCTCCCCAATCTTCCTTATCTAAATTAAATAGGAAGAAGAACACCTCTAGCTTGGCAGCTAAACTCTTTCGAAACAAAAATCCAGTTTATGAAAAATGAAAAAGTATATCTTCTCGGGTATACCCCTTAACAAATCAAATATTAAGCAGAAGCTCTAATTCATTAATTTGTGGACCCTAAAAACGGCCTGCGAATCCAAGTAAATTTAGTTTGGAGGGGATCTCCATAAGGATTCTACAAAAACCCTACTTTTAGATAGACTTCAAAGCGCCCGGCATAAGACTTTTTCATTTTAACTCTAGTAGAACTTCCCTGATCCGTAAAAGCAAGCTAGCCTCAAAGCTATATAATAATTAGGAACCCTTTAATCCCAAGCCCCATATACAGGAGTTCGTATAAATATCTTCTGGATTAACCTTCTAGAATTTGCTTGTTTCACCATAACCCTACTTGTAGTCATTTTCTTTCTATTTTTAAAGCGGGAACTTGCCCTTTCCTTGTACTCACTAGAGAACCGCCTTTTAGAAACCTATGCAGCCTCTTCCTGGAGTTCTAGCCAGTTCCCGTATTTGGATATATACTTTCTTTGAAGGCTTCCTTTTCTTCTGTTTTATTCTTAAACCGAAAATAGAAAATCTTTAGTAAGATAGTAATCTCCTTCTTTAAATACCAAAAGTGGCGGCTTTATCCCAATAAAATGAATTATGCAATAACACCGATTCTCAAATTCTTACTCTATTATATTGGGACTCCTATGAAAACCTATCCAATCAATAAGGAATCTCTATGACTTGTTAGCAGAGGAACGTTAAAATAACTGGGCCCGCTAATTGCCCGACGATATGCATAGTAAACTAAGGGTATTCCTGCGTTAGGGGTGTAGAAATCCAGGGAATCTTGAACTAGCTTTTGGGCCAACCAAGTAATAGGAAGAATTTAAGATCGAATACAGGGAATAACTACTCAACCTCCTTGAAATTTTTCCTTTATACTACCCCTTTTAAGACAAGAATATAAGGGCTTTCTTTTACCCTAGAACACCCTGTGGTGTGAGGTTTACGTTATTTACAGGGATTCCTACTAGGGTGGGGGTTAGAAACCATCTACAATTTGATTCGGAAAAGTTTCGTTTATTTCATTTTTAAAGGCAAAGGGAGTTTTGGGTGTGTATAGAGCGAGTTTATAAGCTTTTTATTTAAGATTAAAATTTTTATTGAAAAGGTAAAGTTTTAGTGTATTCGGATATCGAGGATTCCCTTGCACTTTCTGGTAAGCTTTATTAGTTTGGTAACGTTCTTTGTTATAACATAGTTATACTATAAGCTACTTTTTTACAAAAGTATCGACAGCTTACTATGTAAAAAGCTTCTCCTTTTATTTTAGAATCCGGAGACCTGGAACTCTAGCAAATCTAGTACATTTTTAGGACTATAAAAACCGAATTTCTCACTTTTCTTATCGCCACTCTCTTTGCTAAGGCAATTCTCCAGCTCTTACCCTTAAGGGAATCTTGGGGTGTAAAATATATTAGAAGCAGTTTTAACCACTTTCACAAAAAGAGAAGTTTAAGTGCTTTCCCAGATATATCTACAAATCGGAGGGATCCTTTTCTTGGTACTAATTAAAGGACACCGGGTATACCACTAAAACGTATACATGGGGGCTCCTATGCCTATGCTCTGAGGAATTGTTTGTTAAAAATTTCTTCGCTTTTATGAAAGAAGAGTTTAGGCCCGGATATTCTATAATTTAGACGTTTCTACACCTTCAGCTGCCTTTCAAATATAGAACTCCTTTTCTTTTATATAAGCCCTTTTAGATAGTTAGATAGTCAACAAGAGTGCCTAGGAAGAGCCCAAAAGTTCTGTGAGCTCTTTAAGACGCAATTCTGAAAAGCATATAGGGTCTGAGTATTTTCGTTATAGTTTAAAAAGAAATTAAGCGTAAAATTTTGAGTTACAAATAGAATAGGAAGTCCTGTGTTAACAAATTCGCAGGCAATAAAATAGCTTATATAAAAAGTAGAATCCTGCTAATCCCTATAATACTCGTAACCAAAAAGTACAAAATGAAATTGGGGTATCCCAGGCTTGTTAAGTAAAGGTTGCTTCATGCGCTGTTACAACCCCAATATTTTTAAAGACTTCCCCGCCTTCATTAAGACTTTGTATCCAAACAAGTAGAAGAAAAAGGGTCAAAAAGGTACGTATAACGTAAAATTTATTATAGGTACCTCGGGAAGGAGAAACAAAAAAGTAGGCTTTAGATAAAACCTTTTTGCGGGGCTTTTGGTTTATAATTACAAAGAGGTCCGAGCTTTAATTCATTTTATACTGATAAAGAACTCTAATAATAAATAGGAGACAGAAAGATTTGATTTAGTTTTTTATACAACATTCCGGATTTGTTCCTTATAGCAAAGGTATATACGTCACGGATAAAGCATCGGTACTCAAAGTTCACGAATAAGATGAACTAACACTATAAAAAAAGAAACGGAGTTCTTGTCAGACTCATTTCTAGCTGAAAGAAGGAGGCTAAACCCGGACACTTATGCCTATTTATCTTTGATTCAGAATATAAGGACTAGTTTAACTAATTCAGTACTTATTGACTTGCCATAAAATTTTTACCCATAGGAATTCCTACCCTTATTCTCTTTATAGTCATAGCGGCTAAGCACCCCTCCTTGATTTTAGAAGCAATACACTTGTATTACTTTAGAATAACCCAAGAAGGAAGCTCTCCCTGTGTATGGGGCAGTTATAAAAACCTTGGCTAATTTAAGGGCCTACAAAATCTAGATATATTACACCAAGCACAAAAGTAAGATAAAAAAAGAAGAGCTCTAGCTCAAGCGGTACTTTTGGTTCTTTACCCAGGGTTTAAGGAAAGATAATATTATGGGGTTAGTATAATCAAACTTTTGTTATAGTAGAGTTAAGGGTCCTCTCAAGAAAGGTATGTACTCGGTTGCTTCGGTTCTGGCTACTAGGTTTTACTAAAGTAGGAATAAAGGAATTCCTATAACCCATTAACCCATAAAAGTTAACGAGGTCCCGATTTTTGTTTGCAAGTTGAGTACTATAAAAAATACAAAAACTTCCTCCGGGCGGACATGTATCTAAAATTCTACATCAACACCATAAGAAGATTTGGCGTTTAAGAACTTGTATTTAACGGAGCCGCCCTTTGATCATTTCCTTGTGATTCCCTACTTTAAACCGGATCAGAGAGTCAAATCAGTGTATCCTTTAGCGCTACGCCTACTTACTCTAGAGATTTTTCTACTAGTAGGAAACTGCCTTTAATTAACCCTTAGGAAAATGCAGGGCAACAAGTAAGTAAAAGAATCCCCTTTTATACCTCTACACCTTGTAAGAAAAGCTCATAACCTTCTTTAAAAACCTTTGCCTTATTTAATTAAAAACTAAAATGCATTAAACCAAAAAAGCCATAAGTCTTATCTAGAATCACTTAAAACTTGAGTTCATAGGTCTCGTAAGATTTTTTTAGTCTTTTTGCATTTGATTTCCTATATTTCTTTTTCAGTATTTACCTTTGCCTTGCTTGTCAAATTCCTGTCTAATTTAAGCTAACCTCCAAGAAAATGCCCGAGGAACCTAGAGCTCCCCTTTTCCTGTAAATACCTATGAAAAAGAGATTTAGGAGTCCTGACTTACTTAGTTTATTCCATCTCACTAAAAACTATATCCTCACTGCATTAAGACTCCTGTTTTCCTATAAGAGTTTGAATTTTTCTTACCGGAAGTAATTACTACAACAAGAAGAACCGCTTTTTTAAGTTGAATCCCACTTTGACTTTTACGCCCTTTTATTTCTTTTTAACAAACTCTAGATAAAAACAAGTAACAAAAAGATAAGAAAACTCAAGGAAATGTAGAAAAAATCTATACGTGAGTTTTCCTTATCCCCCTTTCAACTTATATTAGTTCTGGAGCTTTTACTAGATCTTGTTTATACCGAACCTCTTTTCTATTCTATCCAAAAGGGTTTCATTTTTTTCCAAAAACCCACTTCCATGAAAGTAGGAAACTCGTGTGAATGTTTCTTAGCTATCACTTTTTTATTACAGATGGTTGGAGTCTTAAAAAAAGAGAGTCTAAACTTTTTGCCCTCAGGCATCAAATACTTAAGAAATTCTATGACATTGATTTTTGTCTATTATTTCCTTTGCTATATCAGCCTATTAAAAGTAAGATTACTGCCTAATATTATTTATTTATCCGTATTAAGCTTCTTCCCATCTATTACAAAGAAATCCTTGTAGCTATTTGTAATAAAGCTAGAGCTGTTTCCTTTTTTATGGGAAGTAATTCCTCCTATTGGTAACCAAGGATAATTGCTTAATTGGGCGTTTAAAGCACGGATCTAATCATATAAATTTTAATAGTCAAAGTCCAGCAACTCTATTTCTTTTTAGCAGCTTTTGTAGGAATACAATATAAGACCTCTCCTTTAATTCATTTTTTCCCTTTTTTTAAGTCCTTGCCCTAACCCCAAAAAAGTTGCTTGCTCTATATGAAGTTCCTAAAAACCGGCCGGTACAAAACTTAAGTGGGCTCACTAAATTTAGCGGGTCTTTTCACGAGCTACCCTTTTAAGTAGGGTTGTGTACATGTCGGGTAATGATAAAAACAAATTCCCTCTAAAAAAATCTTCCTAGAAAATCCCGCTTTTTCTTTTTTTGTATACTTCTCAAGAAGTAGGAACTTATATACGCGTTAACTAAGTGGGGTGTCCGATATATAGAATTAAGGAACAATATATTAGTTAGTACAACGGGTACCCATATTTCAAAAGGGGTTACCCAGAACGGAACAGGCAGAAGTACATACACAACTCTAAAAACCCTGAAGGAAGGTCTGAAATCTGTAATTCATATGAGTTTCCTATAGCGGATATCTGAAAAATTATCAACATTTTCACTTTAGCCCTAAGCGCGTTATTTAAGCAATGCCGACTACTTATGAAGACTTAGCTGCTGTTCCAAATACACAAAAACTTTAGAAGAGATTTAATAGGTAAACTGAGTAGAGCTCCTTTCTGTTGTCTCAGAAACCTGCACCTTTTTGTATGGAATTCTTGATAAAATAGAAACTTTCATTTCGGTCTTTGCTTTTCGAAACCTAGTATATGCCACTAGCCCCTAATGCGGAGGCTTACTTAATGCAATGCATACGAAAACGGAGTCCCTTGTAGAGCTTCTTAGTAGTACTCTGTAATAAGTAGAAACTACTTTAACTTCTCGAAAACGTAAGCTTAGGTATCCCCCTATTTCGTAAAGTGGTTTAAGACGAAAATAATTTGAATCTTGTAAGGCAACCCAGTTACAGGGGCATATGGATTAGTAACTCTGTATTACAAAAAGCCGGAAGTGGGGTTTTATAAGAAACTAGCTAAAGAACAAAAAAGCTTAATAAAGTTAAAATCTTCCTCAGAACCTAGAACTTTTGGGTTAGCCTTAAGTGTTTTGATAATGGAAGTTACAGGATCCCGGGCCCTTGGAGTCCTATTCTCGCCAAAGGCTAAAAATCAAACTTTAAAACCAAAATGAAAGGGTCCCCTTTTTAATTAAGTCTTTCACTTTTTTATATTCCTAAGGGCATTTTACATAAAAAACCCGCGGGGCTTATGGGAAAAGCTAAGTGCCTTAATTCTTTATTGATTTACATTTCTTCTAATTCAGTAATTTGAGGAGTATAAATACAAGTACTTCTGTATATAGAGTCCCGGGTTTTTTGACCCCCGTGCAATTTCCATAAGGAGAAACGCTTCCCAAGAGTACCTAAGCTAGGCGAGATTTGGCTTATTTGCCTTGTGTTTGAAATACACTGATTGATTTCCTTTTTAAGGTACCATAAAAGAATAAAAAATCTAGAAAGCTCTTAATATTTTACAACCGCGTGATTAAGAAACCTACAAGTTAAATTCTATACTTAGGCGCTCTCGAGGTGCGAAACATGGATAAGTTATCCTTTTGAATTTTAGCTTTTTGCTTTACTTCGGTATACTTCATTAAAGAAGTTTAGGTACTTCTAAGTTAAGTATAAAAAACTTTTTATAAGTCGTAGAAAAACGTATCCCATAGTATAGTATACCCCCAGAATCTTTTTTTGGCGTAGGTATTCGTTCTTTTATGTTAATCCGAAAAACTGGGATACAAAAACAAGGTGTCTATCTTAATTTAAGTACTTTTACCTCTAAAGGAATAAGAATTACTCAGACAGAATCGGGAACTAAAAAAGAGCTCACTCTAGCCAACAGGACGGGGGATGGGAAAGCAATCATTAAGCATTCTTTACTCAGACTCACTAGTAAAGCGTTTGGTATAAGAGTTAACCCTTGGAAACACCCAGTCCAGTACAGCACTTTCTATTTCATTTGTAGAACAAAGCTTTTCCAGTTTTTAAACCAAGCGTCTCTTACATAGAAAATTTTTATCGTAAGGCCCTTCTCGACTTAGTGAACCCGGTATTTTTATTAGGAGATTTTGCGGCCCCTAGTTACCCTGTCCTCTGATAAATTAATTTTAATAAAAAAGCCTTTCCCCACCACTACCCACTTCAAAAGGGTCTTCGCTAAAAAAAGGGAGACATCCTTTGCCTGATAAGAAAAGGATTGGAGGCTGAAACTTTGGTATATTTGGTGTAACCTATTTTTTGGGGTTTATACAAGTTTCCTTTAAAAGGTTTCGAATAGTGCTATAGGTTTATGCTTTTTAAGTATTCTTGTCACGGGACTACTTAGATTATTTCTTTAGTCTTAAGCCAGTATTATATAAATATTATTTTAAAAGAGGGTAGAGTTTCTAGATGCTTTTTCGTAATAGTGTATAAACAATTAAAGTACCACCAATGCTTTTTGAGCAAAGTCCTTCGTCTAGCATTTTCCTACATAGGCGCTTGCGCGTTCTTAAGTGAGTTATAATGACAAACTTTTTGCACAGGGTTATAAACCCACGTTTAGAAAAGGGGCCCGCTAGAAGAAAAGGGAATTGCCCATAGCACCCATTAAGGGCTATAAGCTACTCTGAAATCTGTTTGAAATATCGGGTCAAAAGGGATACTTGCTATATAGAAATTTGGATATTTCTTTTTCGGCTTTTTCTTGCGGGATAAGCAGGATAATAAAATTAAGGATAGAATATGAATAGCAGGGGAAACCCAAGTCGAATACGAAAAAGCATTGCCTTGAATATAACAGTTAATAGAATTCTTTGTGTCAACAAAATGAAAAAACAATAAGTAGTTCTTGCTTTAATTACTATACTTCGAGTAAAAGCTGCCCTCGGACAAATGGATGGATCTTATATCTCTCGCTTCAAAAGTCTCTTGTAACTCCGTCTTTTTTTTTCATATTACCGACCCATTTTATTTAAATCAGAGTTTTCAAGCCCAGCCTTTTTAGGATCCTCTTAAGTTCTCGCCCCTTCGCCTCGAAACATTCTTTTTATGGAGTAGTTTTTTCTTTGTTTTTTAAGTAGCTCCCTTTGACTTAATAAAAGATGCTTCAGGGTGTACGAATAACGTATACGCTAGCCAGTATTAAGTTAATTATATTGACTCTTGAAAGGGGGTTTTAGCAAGTTTAGTTAACATAAGTTTATCAAATTAGCACTTTTATTTCTGAGAGTGTAGAACCCGTGTGGAAACTCCATAGGCATATTGGTGAACTCGTACTTTGTACAAGAAAAAGTGCCCTATAATAGAACTCGGTCTAGACATTTTCAACAAGGTATGAAAAAAAAATAGCGAAATCCTTGGCTTACACATTTTAAAGTTGGCAGCCTGTACCCAATGTTTTGAGGGGATTCCTTGAGCTTTTCTTAGAAATTGATTTTCTCTGGTAAAGTAACTAGGTATACTACAAAAAAACAAGATTTTATAAAGCATAACAATTAAAAGTCTCAGTTACCTTATTCTTCAGCGCATGGGAGTTTTATTACTAAATCTCCTATCCTATTAGTATTAGCCTTTTGTGTGTTATAGGGAAGAGAGAAGTACTATAGAGTCCTTTCTAAACTTTAATTGTTATAGTATTTTGGATATATTATAATACAGAATTAGACACTTCAGCATGTCTCTTTTCAGTCTCTGGAGCCTCTAGTAAGAGGAGTCATAGTTATTCTTCCTTGTTATAATAAACAGCCCTCTCTTTAATTAAAAAAAGGTTCGTTTCTTCCACTCTTTTCTTTCTCTCGTCTTGTATATCTTGTTTTTTTAGAGAGGGGTGTATGAAACAAGTATTAGGAAATCTTGTAAATAAAGAGGTTATATAGAGTTGTTGATCCTGACACATAAAAAAGAAAAAAGACCTGCGCAGAGGTAGCTTTTATCTTAAATTCATCTCATAAGTTAGGTATTCCTTTATTTTCTTTTTATGTAGTTGACAAAAGTAAATACAAAGGCAAATTACAAGGAAATTCTTGACAGCAGAATGAATACGAACTATTCTACAAGTCTACAAGAAAAAGAAGTTGTTTTAGATCAAACGCTAGAAAAGGATCCCCTTATTGATGTCACTTTGTGTTTACGATTACTAAATTCCAAGGCCTTATCATCAGTGAATGCTTGTTGAAATGAAATACCTCATGTGTTTAAAGAAAGGGATTTTGCGGCTTCCCTGATTCTAAAGGTTTGGTTAAAAAAGAGGTCTAAATTTCATATTAAAGTTAGAATTAGAGTACTATACGTCTTCTTTTTTAGTAAATATAGCTTACCTTCGGGGGAATCCTTAGAGTAAAACAAGTAGGGATTTCCGCTATTTTCATGTTATCCGGATAAGAAATTCATAACGAAGAATACAAGAACCATAGTGAAGCACCCGATAGGACTGACAAACTTCGAAGGAAAAGAGATCCCTCGTAGCAGCCTTTACTAGTTATAGATTTAGCTTTGACTTTCCTCAATAAGCAGACCTTACACCTCGTAAAGAAAAAACTTGCTTTCTTCTATTTATTATTAGTTTCTTTTTCTTCCAGTTATCCTGCCCGGATCTTCTTTAGAATCAAGCTGCCAGGGCCGTATTACTAGAAAATATCTTGACTTTACTCTTAAAGAGGGGCTTAAATCCAACTACTAGCGTAGAATTTTTTATTCTAAATTATTAAAATACAGCCCCCCATCTTAAACTTCTAAGGCTTTCGAAAGGCATTATGAGATTTCATTTTAGAAAATAATACTGGGTTCCTCGGGTACTCCTAGAACTAAGAAGTAATTCCTAGATCCGTTTTTACAAAAAGAGAGGTTAAAGTAACGAGGCCACAAGTCTAAGTAAACTTCATAAATAAAGGGTTCCCCTAAAGAAAGATCCTTGTATTTAAGATTCTAAAACCTAACTCAAAACCCATAAAAGCCCCCTTTGCTATCAGATGAAAAAGACTCCCCCCTATGCCCACAAGTCCCGTTTTACACTAAAAATTTCTCTTAAATTTATACCCGGAACCCCGGCAGTGTATAGGCATCCTCTTGACTTTCCTGATTAGTCTACAGTAAAAAGAAAGTGTAGTTTAACCCCGCGAATTTCTTTCGATCGAACTCGATTTCTAATACTTTTGTGGAAAAAAGGTAATAATGTATAGGACTTGATTTTCTTATCCTAGTGATTCTTAAAATACAACTAGTAACAAAGAACTTAACAGACGCGAGGTTTTGCGAGACTGCTCCATATTCTATAGTTAAAAGCCCTTTACTAACCCATATATAGGAAGAAAAGTTGTATAAATAACTTTAACTTAAGCTCTCATATATATACTGCGAAAAGGATTTACTAGTCTCAAAATGAGTTTATATTCAGTTGTCAGAACTTCAAGGATTTGCTCTAAGGCCTTTTAGCTTTGCTTAGCACTTTAAATTAAGCTCGAGTAATTGTGGAAAGCCTTAATATTCTTAAAATAGCTCATATTTAGGTTAGGATGCTTAGGGGTGTTTCAGAATAATATTCTTATTTAACTTATTAGAAAGATCTTTATACTTTATATTATATCAAAGGGGAGTATTAGAGTATCCCCAAGATTGGAAAATACACGACGAACAGGTCAAGCAGTAAGGTTCTTATTGCTTATAGATATTACATACACATAAAAGTCTTTATTCTCATACCTCGGATTTTCCCTGTTTTTTCTAAAGTACTCCTAGAGAACTCCTACTACTGGGTAAGCCGTAAGGAAGCTTCCTTTACTAATCAAATAAGGAATCTGAAAGACATTAATTAAATTATACATCTTATAGTGAGTGCAAATAGGAATTTAAAGGGGTCGGCAGTCTAAAGCCACGCTGTTTCGCAATAACAAAGAGGCCTCTTATATCTTATGGATCTCTTACTTAGAACAATATGTTTTAGCTCACAAAGAATATATAAATTAAGGGCTTTTTAAGTTATTCGTTTTCCCTGAAAAAGGGATTCTCCTTGAGTCCAACAAGGAGTTATAGTTAAGCCAAAAGTCTTTTAGATATAGGAAAATGAGAACCACTGGACTTACGCTCGTTTAGAGGGTTCAATCAATTGGATTTTTTAGAATCCTTTTGTAGGAAGCCCCCTTACTAATAATTCAATGTAAAAACTTTAATAAACGTAATGTATTGGTATTCTCCAGAGGGAGTCTTATTAAAGGGCCCTCGTAGCACAGGCATCTAGTCCAGGTCTAGTATCCCATTATCATTGAAATTACCAGCTCTATACCCTTGTTAGGTTAGGTATAAGTCTATATTTAATCAAAGTCTAGTAAAGTACCGGATATATTGCACTTACCTATAAACTTTTTTTTTTAATTCACTATTAAAACTTTCGAACTAAAGATATAAAGCATCCTTTACGCATACATAGCATATACTTATTAACTTCTTGTACCCATTAAAGAGTTGACAAACAGATTGAATTTAGAAAATCTATATAAATTCCTTCTTAAAGGGAATTCTTGCGTACTTTTAGGATTGTTTCTCTATCTTAAGTGTTATTAAGAAGTCCTTATTTTAGATATTTTATTTGTTACTTAGTTTTAGATCCATTTAGAGGAAATAAGCAATTCCTAGGAAATTGCCGACATAGTAAAAGGACCCTTTATTCTTCATTACCTTTCTAACAAGGCATCTACTACAGAAGAGCTAATCCTTAGGAAAATCAGAATATCCGGGTAACTCTTTATCAAGAAAATCTTATATCGACTGGAATTCAACGTAAGACATACCGCCTAAAAGACTTCGGCTCGTATAGAGTTCATTTCACCAAAATCTAATAATACTTAGTCGCAAACGGGTAGCAGGATCCCAGACTTATAAAGAGCTTCTTAAAAAGTCAAATACTATACCTATTATTTAATAAATACCACAAGAACTTAGCTTTTTTTGTAGCTATTAGACCCCCCTAACTCCCTAGATACTATAAGAATTGCAGAACAAGGCCCGGGATCTCTAATCTTTAAAGGGAAGCAGCTTTCGCGTTCTCAGTTACAAAACATTGGGCCTAGTTAACCTCTTATTTACCTTAGTAATGGGTTTTTTTCGGTATCCGGTTATATATAAGTCCTTAGAATATAAAGTTGTAAAGTAAGGGAGTTGCTTTATGCTTAGGTACAGTAAAAGAATTTGAAAGCATAGTATATAATATTTGGAATCCTAAATAAACTTTCTGAGCACAGTAATTCCAGTTTCTTTAGTCTTTTGTTGGAGAAAAGAAAATGAAGGTAATGTAATTAAGAAAGTTATGAGAGTTAGGCATAAAGGAAACCCTTTTTACTATAGAATAGAGCAAGGCCAGTCTGGCAGGAGCTATTCGGCAAGTTGACTTGTGCTAGAGAGGATTAATGGATAACCGAAACCAGTTCTTTCTAGGTCTGAACCTCTAACGTCAGATGCTCTTAGGAAGTTCCTGTTTTAAGAGTTTGGAGCTATCATAGAAAAGTAGAAGAAAGAAATTAACTGTAACTATAGGAATTCTAGCTTTGGGGACAAAGATTTTCTAGAAGTAGAAGATAGGAAATAACTAACTCTATTTATTGTAGTTGTAGCTCTTGGTTTTGCTTTCTTTGCGTACAGCAGCTACTGTAGAACCAGAGGCTTAAATGAGTTCCCGTTTTTTCAGAAGTCTAGCTTTTAGGAAAGCCTTTTAGGAGATTGTCTATTCTGAGTTGAGATGAGATTCCTAGGATAAAGCAGATACTTGTACTTGTTGAACCTCTAATTGTATTTTCAAGGTAGAAGTTCTTAGTTTCCTTAGACCTGCTATTCAAGATCTTAATCTCTAATTTCTAGCTTTGAGAGAGTATAGTCCTAGACAGAAAAAAGGTATTCCTTGGTATTAGTTCTTTTTCATGTTCGTTCAGTTGCTAGATGGTAACCTGTAAAGCTGGAAAGGAGTGATTGTCAATACAATTTTCTAAGGAAGAAGTTGGTACTGCAAACATCAGTTACTGACTAGAAGAGTCCATGGAATTAAAAAGGACTGTATGTGTTCCTAACTTATTAAGATTAGGGAGTTCTAAAAGAGCATGAGGAATTCTCCTTTTAAGAGGTAAGTATCTCTAGCCTCTAGCAAAGTTACAAGTTAAGATAATAAGGAAATCCCTCTAATAAAAGGACAGCTTTTCTAGCTAGTCTGTAAGGTGGCACTAAGTCCCTAGAAAGTAAGAGTTAAGAATTCTTAAACAAGGCCCTGAAGGCTCTCTAATTCTAAAGGGAATTTTTAGGATAAAACTGAGTAGATAATTAAAGACAAGGAATTCTAAACTATGTAAGGACTCAACTTAAACTTTAAGAGGTCGATAATGAAAGGGAGATTCTACTTTTTTCTGGGAAACACTTTATTACTACGGAGTACCTAAACTAAATAAGTCTTCAGGGGTAAGCTTATAAAAAAAGTATGGTATCTGGCAGCTAGGCTTTCTAGGTTATCCTGCACACTTCTTTGTCTTTAAGAAACCAGGTCCTTATTCTGGGAAGTCAGAATTAAAGGAGTCTACTTGACTTTAGTGTTTTTTTAAGGGCTTAGGAATTTGAGAATTAAGCTCAACAAGTGAGAGTCCTTTTATGTTACGAGAGTTTTGGGAATTGTATTCTTGAGAATGAAATTCTTAGTATTCGTGTTTATGATACACGAGCTTAGAGGAATGAATCCCACTTTTACAAGCATGGTTGGGATTTGAAGGCAAAGGAGTGAAATTTGCAAGTGTAGCTTTAGAATCTATCCTTAGTCTTTCCTTTTTTAAGGCATAGAGGAAAGGGAATCTCTAATTGAATTGTTATTAGATTTAAGTCTTATACTCTAAACCAGGAGAATCACTTAGATAAGAGATAAGAAGAATATTGGCAATCTAGTAAAGCAGATGAAATGTAAAGGAATGTCAAAAAGGTTATACTCCTTAGTAAATGTTTCAAGTCTATCTTCCAGGAGTTCCTGCTAAATAATAGCTTCTACTGAATAAAGTATCTAATCTTCTTAGGAATAGTAACAATTGAGAGCTCGAAAAGAAAGAATCTCCTATAGAAGAACTTTCAAATCTATCTGCAAAGTTCCTGTTTAGTTTAAAAAGGGGTAATTCCTGAGCTTATTAGGTCTAAGGTAAAGGTACGAAGTTCTTTTTGATTCCGAATAGCAGGTTAACAGGTACTGGTAAAGGAGTTCTAAGTCTTAATGGAAAGCATGGAAATGTCTTCTATATAATTGCCTTTCCAGTGTACAGGGTTTCTTAGTTTAAAGCAGATAATCCGATTAGTATTCCTTTGAGTTATACAGTAGAGAACTCTCTTACTAAATCTGGGATCTCATCTGTATTGACCGGTGTAGCTAAAGCAAGTAACTGATTCTAAGATAATCTTCCTATTCTTTTACTAGAAATCCGATAAAGTATTCCAAGTATTGGTAATTTGGATAACATAAAATTATTTCTTTCTAGAGTTTAGGTATTTAGATTCCAAGGAGTTTAAGTCTAAGAAATGCTACAGGATAAGGTGTAACTGTAATTTAGGAAAGAGACAAAGTCTGAATTCTTAATCTTAAAAGTACCTGAATAATAAGTAGCTGTCCTTTGCAAGTGGAGCTCTTCTAACCTAGCTTCTACTTCTAAGCGAGAATTTATAAGATAATGGATTTTGTATTCTTGCTTGAGCTTCTTTGGAATGTCCTTGTAATCCGGTTAAAGGTGTAATATCTTTCTAATGGGGGATGATGTTGCTAAAGCAGCTCTAAAGAAGAATGTAGCCCGTGTGGCTACTAAAGGAGCTACCCGTTTAGTAGTTTAACATGGTGTTAATGTCTTCCTGAAACTTATTTTCTTAGTTTCTTAGATTCCTAACTTGGTTAAGGTAAGCCTAGATTCTTTAGCTAATGGAAGTCTAATCCTAGTCAAATACAAGGAAAGATGTAATAGCTCTAGAAAGATTTCAGGAAAATCCCAAGACGAGGAAAAGCTTTCAAACACAAAAGTGAATTACTAAGGAAAAGTCCCAAACTTGCCCTAGGGAAATCCTTACTTGAGAACTGTCAAATAAAAAGAAATTCCCTTACTGAAAGTGCTTACAACAGAATACAATTAGCGGCTATACAGTTTTTGCCTTAGCTCCAAATCCCGAGCCTGTTTATCCATTAGATCGGAATCAAGATAAACTTACAAAATAGAATTTGGAATATACTCTCGGAAGAAATAGAATCTACTATCACAAAGCAAAGAATGCTAGAAACTGCTTACAGAAGTAAACTAGCATTACCACCAAGACTAAAGTGTAAGAAACAAAGAAGACATTAATTAACTCCTTTCCTTGCAATATTGACTCCTTCTTAAACTACTAAACATGAATTCATTTAAGTCTTTCTTCTTAGAAAAGAGTCCTCGAAGCTCATAACCATTACTCAATTATCGGAAATAAGGAAAGCAATTCAAGACTGAAGTCAAAGAATCTTGTGCTTGCAAGCAAGCCTTTCTAAAACAAAATCTGGTTTCTACCCTACAGTTCTCTTAGACTTTATCTCCTTTACCGGAAGGGTATTAGCACCAAAGACAAGAAATCCATTTACAATTATCAGTTATGCCATCTATCTGCTTAGAATAACTCCTTAGGAAGAATATAGAATCCGGTTATTTCTTTACAGCTTTACTTGCTATCCCAAAGAATTATAACAAGATATTTGACCCCTTTACCATAGAATAGATCTGGAACCTAGGTAATCCTAGCTGAAACCATTCCTCGCTATTGACTCCTTTCCAACTTTAACTGTAAATTCTATAAACCCTTCATTTGCAAAGATAGAGTAACAGGCTTACACAGAAGTACAAATGTAAAGTTAACTTAGCCCAGTTCACCTTCGACAGCTAATAGACAAAGAGCTTGCTTAGCATTGAATTACAGGAACTTACTCATCTTCATTAGATTAGTAAGTTATAACAAATCTGAGTACAAAGCTACACCGTCAAGATAGAGCAACCTATCAGGAAAGAAAAAAAGAATCTTCCTCTAACATAAGCTGTATAGTATCTATCATAAACAGAAGTAAGTGAATCCAACTGGCTGGCCTCCTAGCTTGCAAAGACTGAAACCTAGAATACAAAACCGAAAGAAAATACTAATTCTGTAATTAACTGTTCTAGCTTCTTCATAGGTTTTTAGGGGCGCTCATTTGTAACATCTACTATTTTGCAGTGCATAATATAAGTCGAGCTTTGTCTAATAAAATGGAATTCTGCAGCCAATCGTGGGATATCCTAGTTTATAAAAAGCGTCCTAATTTTAGTTCGTAAACGTATATTTCCAAATAGCTCTTACCCCTCTTGCTTGACTGAACAATATGTAGCGACTTATCTTAGATTCCCGGGTAATTATCTCTTGTCGAAAGCGGTTTCTATATCAGAGCGGCTCCTATCAAAGGGTTCTAAAGGATTTTTATCTGTCTTTTCAAGTAACGTAGGAGAATCCTTCAGGAATCTCTAACTTTAGTAGAGTAGAAAAGTCCGGGTTTTATAGTTATAGTCAGAAAAGGTTATCCTGTATATACTAATTAAAATCCAACTTGGGATTCCCCGAAATTAGCCAGTAACAAAAGGGGCCTTTACTTTATATGATATGAGAAATAAAGGATTCCAAAACTAAAATTGAGTTCGACTTCGAACGGGGCAAAAGTGCGTAGGGTACAGATAGGGTAGGGAGGTTAAAAACTAAACAAAATTTAGATTAAGGGTAACTCTGCTGTTGGCATTCAATAAATAATAAAGCTCCCCGCGTTTCTATTAAAATTTTTTGTCTTATTAGGGTTTAGTAGTAGATGCCAATTAGGAATTAGAGAATAAGTTGATCTAGATAGACATAAAGGAGCTTCTGAGTGAATAGAACTTTCCAAAGTTTAGCTATAAAGTATCTCAAGAAATTGGAAGTGTATGAACTATAATATAAATCCTTAAAGTAATCTTGTTTTAAAGCATTTAAGGAAGTCCCCTTTTAGAGAAATTTGCTGTCGAGTTTTTCCAGTACAAAAAGCTTTCTTGATTCTAATCTTGGTAGATAATTTACCCGGATTGTTAAACTTGGACTTAGTTCTTTGTTTATGCAATAAAGATTTTTGTACTAGGATTAAGAATAATGCATGCAATACAAAGGAAGTCCCCAGATTTGACAAAAAGTATAGCACTTGAAAAAGAGTCCCTTATTTTATACTATACAGGTATCCACTTTTAGTGCCTTACTATTGAGAAATTTAGATACCCCTGATTCCTGCCTGCGCCGGACGCTCTACCTTTGGAGCTTTGCTTAAAACTGTATCTAATAATTGGACTTTTAATAAATTTTTATACTTTTCTTCAATTCAAAAGGAGCTGCTATCAGTTTAATACTGTGCAACAGCTCTTCCCATTTCTATAGCTTTTCTTTTTATGTTATGTGTTACTTGAGATTCTCAAAAGGAATAGACATTTAAGATTCAAAAAAGATTTGACGTAACAAATTCTTCTGTAAGCGGAGGGGAGTAAAACAAGGACTTCCTTATGAATGTGTATTTATATACTCATTTCGCCTTCGTGACTAGAAACTTCATCACGTGTAAATAATGCCCATATTTTTTTACTTCTCTCTTTTATCTTTTAAGCAACTTATTTTCAGACAAACAAAAATGACATAAGCAATGCGGGCTATCAATTAACAGTAAAATAAAAATTCAAGTTCCTAACAAATTTCATTTACTACCCGCTTCCTTATGCGAGCTCATATACTATAGACAGCATCCGGTCTTGAGGATTGCCGTAAAGGAGACCCCCTGCGACTCCTGAACATGCATTTTTAAGTAGATACAAAGGAAGCTTACGCCATTCTTGTTTTTATAAAAACTCTCGCTCTTTTCTAGACTCCGAAGGTTTTCCTTTTAAATAATTGGCTAAGATTAGCGATTTCGTTCTGCTAACCTAAGTTAAGGTATACCCTTATAGTTTCTATATTACCTACCTGTAAAATCTTAATTCGTCTTGGTGATACCCACCACTTGCAGTTAAACTCTCTCTTATATATTCCAAATATCAACCTTTTTCGAACTTATTCTAATAATTCAAGCGGCTAGGGTAAAGTCCTCATTTCCTAATATACTTATTATTCCCAATCTCTAGAAAAACTCCTATCAAAAGGCTGAAAAGTACAAAAATAGGGCTAGTCATTTTTTAATACTGCCCTCATCAGTCATTAGAATTCCTATAACCTAATCAAGACAGAACTCTTTGACCGTGCGCACAAGTCTGGAACCTTAAATTTTTAAAAAGGAGTCTGGTATGTCATAACCTATCCATTTCCATTGAAATAAAGCTTACTCCAATCTATACTACGTGTTATTATAGCAAGCAGATATTTAGAAGACAGATGGAATTCTCGATAAAGAGATACTCCTTACAAAACATTATAAAGGTATTTAACTCAGCATACAAATTTCTTTCAGTTACTCTGAAAGACTTTTTTTAGTGACTTTCCCTTACTTAAGTTTAGTAGACGTGCAGTACAAAGCTGCGGTCTGCTCCTTTAGAACCTCGTGGATTAGTGCTAAGTAGTCTGGTAAAAAGTCCAAAAAGGCAAACCAACTTTTGACTTGACGGAGACCTGGATATTTAATTAAATAGAGGTACCTTGATATAAATATAAAAGAAGCTGCTATATACCGGAATTGGTAGCTAAGAAAGAACTCTTGATATTAAATTCTATATGTATTATCTTTTCCGCTCTTATAAATAATAAAAAAGGAAAGCTTTATGGGTCAGGCTGGTTATTACGCTTGAATAAGAATTCAACCCACATAGGCCTTTGGTAAGTTACTTTATTCTACACCTCACTACGAAACGGGAAAAGCCCGTGTTAGCTACATGAGTCTGGCAAGGATAGTTTGAAAGCTACATTACATTATAGTGTATTAGTTCTGATATGCGAAACTGAGTACCGATGCTTTAACAACTCCATGACCTATATACCTGTTTGCTTTAAGGAAGAAAGAAAAATGTTGTATTAAAAAAGAGCTAAAGGTTTTGCCTCCTATTATTAAAGTTCTGTGTCGGTCTAAAAGGCTGGGACTCACTCTTTTGTAACTGTTAGTATCCCAGGGTCTGCTTCATCTATCCGGGTATGTATTGCGTAAGGAATTCCTAAGTGCAATTGAAACAGAAAAAATGTATATAACGTATATAAGAACTATCTTATTCTCTTTATAAATATCAAAATCCTCTACTCACTATATTGACATCACAAAAAAATTCTTACAAGTTGATATTATAAATTGCTGTTGAATTGCCACAAAAAGGAACTGCTATTATCTTATACACTAATTTTTAGGGCTGTACACCGGGAACAAGGACCTTTCCGAAGAATTTCAATTTACAGGATTATCCTACCTCTCGCATTTAATCTGTTCTAGAAAATAAAGTACAAAATACACTAAATATAGACAGATACCCTTGAATGTTGCAATACTATAAATAAGATAAGAGAGCAGATAGAGGTCTCCTTTTTAAGCGCTTTTTATAAAGAGCTCAATATCCAAAAGTATATTAAAAAGTAAGCATACCCATACGTTCGAAGAGGATAAAGTTTTTACTCCGTAGGTACCCGTGTATATAAAAAATCTATTAAGGATTAAGTTTTCTAGAACCAAGGAGTGATTTTTTCCTAAATTAGGAGAATATTCTTAATAAATGTAAGCTAAAGACTTTTGCGTTCTTATTTACTGAGTCTTTACGGAATATTGAATTTTTTATTATAACTAGGCTCTCTATCTAAGGAGAGTCTCTACGCGGTAAAAAAAAGTAAGTACAAGGAATCCTCTAAAATAGGTTAGGTATAAACCCTTATCTTTTATATACTGCGCCCTTTGAGAACGGGCTAGCAAAAAAGCTTAGGTATCGTGGATACAGACTCGTCCTAAACTTGTAAGCAAAAAGGGGCATAAAATGAAAAGAAATTTTTAAGAGTTCCTGCTTGAATTAGAAGGGTTCAAAATCCCACAATATGCGTCGAATGCCCATTATTTGTATAATGGATCCGCCTGTACTTATATACTTATAACCGAAGGGATAATAATAAAAGCAAATCCTTGTATAGTAAGTTCCAGCCAGAGGTATGCCCCTATTCAACAGACACCCCTCTTCTAATTCTAAGTTACCCACCTTTTGCAGAGGAACGCCCTAATCAAAGTCTTACTTTTTGAAGACCCCCCCCCCAGGGAATTTTTGTAATAAAGCAGCTCCTATGTTACTAAGCCCGCAAAAGTCGCTTGTTCTCTCAAAAGCCTAAAGCCAGCCAGTCTTTTTAGTTCTATTCAGAGTCTAACTTAGAAAAAGGGTAATTTTAATATTTGAACTTACAAGATTTAATATTAGGCCTGTGATTTATAGTAGGGTTATCCTATTTATCTTATAAGGAAAGATAGTTTTTTTTACCAAAATTTATGTATAGGGCAACCCAAATTTCTTTCTAAAGAGAAAATAGCTAGCCAAAGAGTAAGAAGTTTTCTTTAAAAATGAGTTTGTAAGTCCTCTAAAAAAATTTTTGCATCTCTTTCTGCTAAAAGGAGTTTAATATTGACTGAGGTATCCCCTGAAGAGGGCAGTAAAAGACTGAAACGGTATACAACAAGGAGTTCTTCGTTTTCGATTGTACGTAAAAGGCCGCGCCATTGTCTCTTAACTTTCTATTCATAGTTCTAGACCTCGGTCCCGGCGGGGAGAGTTGTAAGCACGAAGATTTTGAGAAGGAATTTATATCCTAAGATTAATATAGTAAAGTTTTTCTCTATTTAGAATCTATGGGAACGTACTAAGTTACAAAAGAGACTCGCAGTTATACCCTTTTAAACCACTCCTTAACCTCTATTTTTTTGTAGAAGAGCTCAATAAGGCAATTTAAGAATAAAGAGATAGAAATTCCTAGTAAACTTAGTATTTTTCAAAATACGATTAGCGGCGGGCGCTTAAAAGCTAGGAAGCTCTGTATCTGTATAGGAAAACTTTATATGTAACTCAAATAATTATAAAAATTCTAAGGAGTTGCTGCTAGGGTACCTCTTCCTATTCAAAGGAAATTAAAGTGTCTTCTTTAATCTTTAATGCTGATAATAGGATTGCTTTTTCTTTATTTATAGTTAATAGCGTTAATTTATAGGGATAGGGCTTTCTAGGTACTTTATTAAAAGTAACCGAGAATTTTCCTATAGGGTATCTTGACATGCTTAGAACCTTGATATGCAAAAGGCTTACTATTACTATATAGATATTCCGAGAGTTTTTAATTGCTTAAAACTTTTCAGGAATCCTTTAGTTGGTTACATTATTTGTATATAAAAATCCTGTTTAGATTGCTCGTTAGCCCCCCGCTTTGAGCTATACCTTCCGAGTCTTTAGTTAAGTCTGTCTAGGTAAGTATGTTACTATTTCCTTGCTTAGTTAGTGAACTCTACTCTTTTAGAAACTTGCCAATACCGAAGTACAACTTAAAATCAGACTATGTCAAATTCAAAATACAAGGAGTTTTTGAAAGAAAAAGGTGTGCTATTTAAATTTAAAAAGGATTTTGTATTTTTCTCAGGAGTCTCCCGGAGTAAACCAAATTTATGCGCTAAGAATATGGGGCTTCTGGGTTTAATACTTAGGTCTTCAAGGACAAAAAAAAGAGCTGGTCTAACAAGCCCGCAACGCTTTAAGTACGAGGTGTCTTTAAAGAGTAACTTTTGCTTTGAGCACTTGCTATAAAATAAGGGGGGAGTTTCCTATTTTTGTTACTTCTACTTACAAAAGCTTTCTTTATTATACCTTCTGACGAAGAATGCCGGTTTTTTTCTATACTTAAGGAATTTTTAGCCGCTTGTATGGAGTATTTAAAATAGGTTTTCCTGTTGATTCTAGGGAGCCTTTAGGTATATAATAAAAAACCTAAAAATTACTGTACAGGGCGCGAGATTAGAACCTGTGTACGTCTTATAACTTCAGCTAAATTTTGCCTGAAAAAGGAAGAAATTGTATCGGACCGTGTTCCAACCGCGGATTAATTTACTTAAGACTATATTAATTTCTGGAATTCTTTATCTAAGCTTTTTCTGCCGTCTTTTCCTGAAATCTCATAAACGAGTAGGCTTGAACCTACAAGGAGCTTGTCTGAATGAAATGGATTTCCTTTTGTTTTGAATTTCATTATCATTAATAATTGTTATAAAAGGAGTCCTTAGCAAACACAAAATGCAACTAGCACTCGTCTCAGGAAAGAGACTTATCAGTACTCTATTATACTATACTAGATCATAACGCGTTTACCTATTTCTACAGACGAAACTCCTTTTTCAATTGACTGAAAAACTTAACAGAGTTTTAAGAGGATATATCAAAAGTGAAGGTTTACAAAGTCCCAAATCCCGTATACTGAGTCCAACTTTTTAGTACTTTATATAAAAGAAAATTGAAGTTTATACGACTCGCTTCCGTAATGGAGAGGTATAATTCCTATTTATTAGTATCGGCAAGGATCTCATTTTTTAGACTTAATTAAGAATCATTACTGTACTGTTAACGCGCAGTCTTTGGCACTTGCTTTAGACACGGGATCCCTCTTTTTGTAGTATTCACATTTTGATGCTCCGTAAGCTTTTCAGTTTTAGGAAATATGGCATAAAAAGGTTTAGAAGGCCTCCCTTCCAGGTCAAACTTTGGGAGTAGTTTTTATAATATTTGCTCATCAACCAAAGGCAAAGGACAAAAGAGGAGTTATCAAGTTAAGTTTTATCCTTTTTTAAGATCCTATCTTTCTTTTTACGTTCTATGCATTACACTTATTGGGGCTTGAGTCTCTTACTTTTCGGCATTTTCTATCTACTATAATGGATAAGCTGATACTTAAGAATTCTTTGAATTAAGCGGGGATATTCCTTCTTAACTTATCCAGGGTAACCCCTTTGTATTTAATAACTTTTTTGGGGGTTAAAGATCTTACTCAAAGTTCTACCTTTAGACAGTTACTTCTAGGTTGGGAAATATAAAAGCTGAGGAATACTAAGGTCAAAGCAAAGACTTTTTTCATGTATTTAGACTCGTATATTCTAAAAAGTTTCTTCTTGTAGTACTATCCAACATCTTCCTAAGATCTTCTTAAGGATTGCAGGAAGGCCCTTACTTCCTTTCCCACTGTAAGTGATACTAACGTAACTCTGTTACCGAAAACAATACGATAAAAAACCCTAAGAAGGGAGATTTTCCTGGGGATATCATGTATCTTGCAGCTCTTTAAAGGGGCTTTTCCGAGTAACTGAAATTATATAACATGAAGGGTTTTCCTTGCAAATCCCAAAACGGATTAAAAGTTTGAAATGCGAAAATAAAAAGATATAGGGGACCTCTAAAAAGTGCTTTAACTACCCAAAAGTCTAAAGAAATTTGTAACTCATCAATATCTAAATTCACTCTGTCGTGTGTCAATAGCTTATATAGTACTAGAGCAAAAGTTGCACTTATAGATATAAAAGAGACTCGCATTTATATTCATTTTTATTGGGACTTGAACCCTTGGCATATGTAAAAAGGCTGAGCTTTAATCTTACAAGAGGGATGCTGGATCCAAAGTAACAAGTAAGACTTTTATCGAGCCATAACTTCTTTTTCCGTCGAGGAATCCTTTAATGTCCACGCCTAAAAACCTTGAGCCTCAAATATTATATAACAGGAATTTCAGGTACCTTTTTTTGACAAGGTGAAAAATACCCATTTATTATTTAACCCTTGGAAACCACCCTTTTTATCACATATACAACTTACACTACTAAAATAAAGGAAAACCCTTAGACTCATTTTTACCTAACTAAGCTAGACTTCTAAAGGTATTGATCACAAAAAAAGCTACTTTAAGTAAGAAATTCCGGCATAAGGGTACTTTTTTATTACACTTATAGTAAACACCTTCAAAAGGCTGAGAAGGAATACATATTCATCTAAAAAGGGTTGAAGTTACTATAAATTCTTTCATTTCTTGCAGTATACTTACTTAACTTGGAAACTTTTTTTAATAAAATTCATGTCTAGCTATTTCCTGTAAATCCTCGTAAAAGCAAAGAAAGGCTTTTCTTGAGTATCACCCACTGGAAACTTGATTCTCTATTTATTCTAGGCTTTTCGTAACAAAGTCTTTACTTAGGCTTCAGATCTAACAAAAGGAGGGTTAACTAGCTTATGGTTTAATGAAACTTAAGCTTGGTTTTAATCCTACTACATATGCTTAACTGGACCCTCTTATATATAGTTTTTAATTTCCTTTAGATTCCCCTATAATTCAATTTTTCCAAGTCCGAAAAACCTTACTACCTTTATTTATAAAGGGGCTCGTATCCCGTAAAACCTAAATGAAAATGAGCTAGCCAGATGACGTATTAGAGCTTTTCATACAAGTGGGGCCTCTTTTCATTTTAATACTCTACTAGACTAGAAAAGAACCTCTCAGGAACTGGAAACCTAGAAACAAGGGAACACTCTCTAGGACAGCTAGCTGTGCTTATCTATTTATTTATAGATAAGTGAACTACGGTCTTAAAAAAAGAGCTACTCTGCCTTTTATTTACCTTTTTTCTAATCACGCATATCCGAAATCTCTTAATAAAGCACTCAAACTCGCTTGCCTTTTGTGTTATACATCCCTTTAAAAGCTCGCTTAATCTCTCTGACTTTATTTAATCCCTAGGAAAGAGACTCTAAAATCTTGTCAGGGTCTTGCTTGTGATTAAACATTCTTTTTGCTCCTTTATACCTATTCTTAAGGAACTACAAACGCTTCAGTACAAGGAACATGGGGTGGAAACCCAAAATGGTAAATTTAGTTTTTCCGTGACTCGGAATCCGCTAGCATAGCAGACTTAAAAAGGCATAATACTAAATACTAAGAAAACGCTTGGATACCAAAATACACTAAAGGGTTTTGAAGGGAGTATAACTATAGGAGATTTTAAAACCAATGCTCGACAGAATTTAGCGAACTCCTAATAAAAAAGAGTCAAATGGGGTCTTTCCCTATAGAAGGCCCTGGTTTTTGCCTTCTTTTTCAGACAAAGTTTTGTTTCATATAATATAATAGGAAAAGTTCATGAGCTGCTTTTGTTTATGGAGCCAATCCCAGATTTCGCAAAAAGCAGGGGAGCTATAACTGGCAAATGAATAAAAAACGAGCAAGTTTTCCCAAGGCGCTTGTCTTTTGTTGATTTTCCCTTTTATAGTTTTTGATTTACTGTATATAATCTATCTTAGAAGACCAATTTGACTAGAAACTTCAAGATATTCTGGGAGGTACTAAAGTACCCCTTCTTTTCGCGGGCCCTCTTAGTCTTCATTACATCCTTCTTTGCGGAATAACTTTACTTAGTCTGACACAGGAGTACCTCTCTTCTAGGTTATCCCTTGCTGTTGCTATAATCCAAGAGGACCGTCTAAATACTTTTAAAAGCCCCTATTCTTTTGTATTAGCATCTAAAAGGTCTCGTATCTTAGCTGAAATGCCCGCATACTCCTTACAGAATAGGAATAGGATTTCCAAGTTTAAGGGATTTTTTTAAGGTATCTCTAGATAGCAACCAAAAAGAGTCTTTAGCACACGGTAGAACTTTATTACGCCTCTAGATAAAAGAAGCTATAATAAAGATTACTACAAAAAGAAAGAGAATATCGTTAAGGGGAGAATCTGGCTTTACTAGTATAAAAATGAGTTCACTTGATCAAGAAAAATCTCCCTGCTTACAAAGCCTCCTTGTTTGAGTAAGAATATCCAAATTCTAATTTAAGTGGGCCGTCGGAAAAGTATAGGACATATTAAAATCATATCAAAAAGGGTCCGCCAGCTAAAGGTTTTATATTGTCGGTAAAAAGGAGTAACCAACGACCTTGTAACAAAACTCGGTTGAACCAGATGTTTCGCGGGAATTCCTTCGGTATTAAGGTCAAAGAGATTTAGTATTTCTATGCAGAAGAAGTTGTGACTCAAAAAAAAGTCTAAAGGGTCCAGGAGATATATGAAAAGCGTTCTTATTATCTTAATAAAATATGCTGTACGGCCCTTTATGTCTACATTTTAAGCATTTGAGGCATTAACGTATAAAAATTGAGTGCCTTTTTGACTTCACTACAAAACTTTGTATGCGGAACCTGTTATATGGAGTAGGCGCGCGCTTCCAATTAAAAAGCTGGCGAAACTCCATATTATAATAGTCAAACTACTCTTTATCTGGAGAGGTATTCCTCTATCTATAAGTAGTAATTTCAAAGAAATTAAACAAAATAAAGCTTTAGTAAGAAAATTCTATACCAAGGGTTATGAAACTGGGTTTTAGCTTATGAAGGGTGCATTGAAAATCGAGCATAGTACGTAGTTTTTTGCTAGTCCCAGTAATTAGAGTTTTCTAGCAGCCAATCTTTTATCCTTAGATTTTCCTATATACCATTCTCGGTTATTACTCCTGTTTAGACTTTATTTAATATTTACATTTCTTAGACTTGTCCCTTTTAAGTGGATCCGGAAAGAGAAGAAAAAGGACTCCCGCGGATGGGTTATACTTTTTCAGCTCTTTAACAGCTTTAGCTTTTTGTGATATAGAAAAAGCTACCCTGCCTTCGACCAAATCGTGAGACACCACCTCTTTATTACCAAGGTACCCAGCGCTTTGCTTGGAGGACACTACTTAGAACACTAAAAATTAAGAGTCAAACTAAATCTACTACACTGCGACATAACTGTAAAAAAAGGAAACCTCCAGCTATCCTTCTATTTTCTCGCCATAGATTTTTTACACTACAAAGGTTTAACGTTCTTAATCATAATATAGATATAATTTAGAATTTCTAGGGCTTGCCCTAAAACTTGATCGGAACCCCTATGAAGAAATAAACTTTATGTTTAATTAATAAGGATACGCACAGTGCCCTTAATAATATTAAATTAACGAGATCCGAGGTTCCAGTCTATGGTGTATTTGATTTTAGAATAATTTACCTTTGAAGTCGAACATAGCTATAATTTGAATAAACAAAGGATCCTGTAAGGATTTCGAGAGAGGGATACTAATACAACTAAGTAAAAAGGGCTCTTACTTGAGGTAATTCAATTAAGGACCTCGACTAAAGAAAAATTCCACTATCTGCCAAGGCTTCCTTAAGTTGATAAACAAAGTTGAGGTATAAGTCGTCGCTTAGTTCGATAACAGTTTATAGTAATAGATAGTAGAATTTTTAAAGTAAGTCTTCTCTAAGAGGCTTCTTTACATCCTCCTTACTAAAGTTTTCAACAATACAAGCGTGAACGTGGCCTTATTTCTTTTAAAAAGGAATAGGTTTGCTTTTTGTATATTTCCCCAGATATCTTGACAGAGCATTCCAAATATACTACTTATTAGTTACCCGGTTAGTTTTCTAGGGAAAGTCTAGTAAATTTCTATTTTTATAAGTTTACTTCGCAGTAACAAGAAGCTTAAAAATATTTAACTACACAGCTACTTGATTATTGAATTTCCTATATATTTTTGGGTGTCGCGATATTTTTCCCCTATCCTACGCAGCATTCACTACTTCCTCTTTGGTAACTCTATTATATAAATATCGTTATATCAGAAATGAAAAAAGTTAGTTATACCCATCTAAGAGCATCGGTCTTATACTCTGTTACCAAAAAGAACTTTCGAATACCTGCCTATAGATTTATAATATACTGGATAAACATATAAGTGTGATAATTTCAGTAGGAGTCTCCTATTTCAGGTATAATTGACACAGATATAAGACTGTACTAGAAACCTCCAAAACCCCTTATATAGAGATAAAGAAAACAAGGATACTCAGTTTTGAGTCTACGATTTGACTTTATAGTCGTCCCTTCTTATCTTAGGAAATGGGTCAATTTTTAAGTAATAGGTCTCTTGTCCTATTTAGAATTTTATAAGTATACGTTAAACTTTTATAAGGATACCCATACTTTGTCATATCTTCTAGCGCTCTCTTACCCCCTCCGCCAAAGCTAACAGATAACCCCTTTTTTCTCGCCTATAAGTGCTTTACTTGTACCTCTTAATTCCTTATGCCTTAAGGAGAGTCCGAAAATCCTGTACTGTTTGTAGATTTAAGCTTCTAAAATCAGTCTTATACGCCCTATACTTATATCAAATTAATAGCTGAGTTCGCTATAAAGAGTTCCCTGTGATTGAAGGGGAACTTTGTCTACAAAGGATAAAACTGCAAAAAAGTCTTTCTAGGACTTTGTACTTTAGCTACTTTTAGAATATTGAGCAATTGTTACAAGAGTAACCCAGATTTATAAGAGCTTAAAAATGTCTACTCCCCTAGCTCCTATGTTGATATGTGTAATAGTACTAAAAATTATATCTGATTTGAAAGATTTAAGTTAGCAACGTCTGCAAAGGGTGTCTATATACGTGATTCTGCCTATCCCTTTTTATATGATATGCCTTTACGAGATAGGATTTTAAGAGCACAGAAACACTAGAATTTATAAAAGAGCTTGAGCTACAACTAACAAATTACGAAAAGGTTAGAACTGCAAATAGGGGATTAGAAACCTTAGCTAAGGAAAAGGCCTCTTAAACTCTATATCGGGAATTGAAACACTTGAAATAAAGAAACATAAGAGCAATATCTTACTTTACATTCCTTTGAAAGCCTTTAATAACTTTAAATTCCTAAAAGTCTCACAGAAAAGATCTATACAAGTTTTATCTTATATCCTACTAGGTATAAGCTGTTTCTTACACTCACGAAAGCTCTGGAAAAAAACTTACTTATATCCCTGAGGGGAGCCTTCTAGATAGTAGGAAAAGAAAAGGGTCCCTATTTGCGACCGGATTCACACAAAAAAAGGCTCTGGCTGCTGTGAGAATGTCTACTTCGAGTACAAAAAGAACTTCTTAATGCTTCTGCGATCTTTGGCATTCAAAATTCCTTTTTTATGTCAAAAAAGAAGTCTCTATATGAAAAACAAAAGCTTATGCTTCATCTTGCTTGAAAAAGGGGTATAAAATCCTGATTATTTCCTATAATTTAGCATGCATCCTCCCTTTATCTGTAAACAAGGAAGTATACCTTATTTATATCTCGTAAAGCATACGTATATTATCTAGTAATGTATTAGAGATTAGTATAGGTTATTAACTATTTATTATTTAGAGTAGATAGAGAATATATAAAGTTATATTGTTTAAGGTGCAAAGCCCTCTTTATTCTGTGTTTATTTGTTCTTCTTAACCTTCATACTCCAAAAAATCTTAGCTATAACTAAACTCTAAGTCTTGATACCGCGTTTTATGTTACCGGTCTTCTTTTCCCTACTCTTAAGAGTAGAATCCGTGTATCCCCTAATAGTACGTTCTTGTTGCCTGTACCAAGTGTAGCTATACCTGTATTCCTTATTAGAATATATTAGGTAAGTTTATTTAGTATCTCTATCTCTTATAGTTTAGCTCGTATCAGAGGGTTTAAGGAAATTCTAAAAGTCTTTATGATTAAAGAAGGGAGGCCCTTTTCTATAACTTTTCCAGTTCCACTCCTTACGGGATTCTTTTTAGTTGTCTACCGACTGTCCTTTACTTTCTGTTCTAGTTAACAGAGCTAAAACCTTCTCCAACCCTAAAGTAAGCTACTCAAATAGATAATAAAAATGAACGCAAGTTGGCATCTAATGAAAAACGCAAGAATTTGCGCATACTTTAGCAGTGTTTAGTTTCCTTTTTTCAACCCTTTTTTGTGAGTCTAAGGTACAGAAAAGGGTTCTGATATAATGAAAGGGGGCTTGTTACTACTTATTTGTTGGGTAGAATCGACCGGGATCAATCTTGAACGTCCTATCCTAATAGAGATACCTTTAATACCAAAAGCGAGGTATTGAGATTAGTATTGTTAAAAAAGCACACTAAAAGCACAGGACCGAGTAATTTGGTAAACTCATCAGGTTCTGGCCCTCGTGGGTTAAATTCCTATCTTTCAGTGTTATAGAAAATGAGCCCAATCTCAAATAAAGAGCTATTTACCCGCTTTATAAAAGGTGTAACTGAGTATTTGCAAAAACAAAAGTTTCTCTATCTAAGACGCTCCCTCACTGAGAAAAGCTCTTTATGAGGGAAATCTTTAAAACAAAGCTGATATTAAGGGGTTCTTTAGCTGAGTTATAGTCTAGGTTAAGTAAAATAGGTATAAGTAGAAAGGCTCTTTAGGGGGAGTTTCCAGTCAACACAAGTATTTCCAAGAAAAGAGGTTTTCAAAAGTTTAAGGTAAAGGAATAGGCGTAAAGAGAAGGGCTGCTTTTATACTTATAGACCAGGCTAACAAAGAATTAAGATCTTGTAAATAAATCCAGGGAATTTAGTAAAAAGCAGTCCGGGGAATTTGGAACAATTTATAAAGTAGTAGGAAGCTCCTTTTCTCACCAGGGGAAGATAATCTAAAACTATAAGACTTTTTAGGGGTATTGTAAGGAAGGATCCTCTCCAACAGATTACGGACTGTGGAAAAACCTCAGGAGTTAAGGATTTCCGAAACAAGGTTTGCCTTAGAATTGAATTCCTTGAGTGCTGGTACTAAAGGGGTTCCTTATACGCACAATGTACTTTATGAAGTTATGATAAAAGCAGAAGCTAAGACTTTTTATTAAACTGGAAGATTCCTTTGGAAAGTACGCAGGAAACTCTAGACTATATTATAGTAATAAGCGATTAAAGTGCAAGCTGAACTCCTTATATAAGGCAGAAAGAGAAGGAACCTTCTGAATTTTGTACTAAGGGAAACCACAGGATTTGGGTAGTTAAAGATTCAGTATACTTTAGGCAGCCTTACAGTATTATATATCCCAGTATAAAAATTGTAGTGTTAATTCTCATTACAGGTACCCCAGTTTTTAGTTTGAAAGCCGAGTTGGAGTAGCATCAAAAGTAGGCGAGTAGGGGCTTCCTCTGATTTAGATTTAGTTGGTTGCTTTGTATTAAGTATTATATATAAGAGACTTTGGTTTTTTAGGATAGTTTGTAGTCTAGTACAGATATCTTATCTAGGGTATTCAACGTCGTTTTCTGGTGTTTCCTTTACTACAGACCAGAACAAACTTACACCCCCTTCCTATCTCAGCAGGACTCTTAACTCTTAGGAAATTGAAACTGCTGAGGTATGCACAACTCCTCGGCAATTACCCCGCACCGAAGATAAGGACATGTTCTTAAATAAACTTAATTTCAATATAGCCTTTAAGGAAATCCTACGCACTTCTATAGACTTGCTGTACATTAAGCTTTTTAGTAGCTTTGAGTTGAGTAGCTACTGCACGTTACTATAATTTAAGTTAAGAAGATTAGAGAGGCAAGGGTTTTTCTCGCTGGAAATAGGATACTCTTCTATTAAGTGAGTGCTAGATTCGAAAGGATTCTCTTGAAAATAAAGTCTAACTCACTACGAAAAGACTCGAACCTATGATGGGCGTCTCTATTATACTTCAAATTACCGAGTGTAATCTTGATTGAAGTAGTCCGCTAATAGAGATCTCGCCTCCCTAAAATCCGGATTTTAAGAGTAACAAGTAAAAAGTTCCCTATACTATATAGGTGATTTTCATTTCCTTATTCAAGTCGTGTAAAAGCTCGAGAATCCCCACTAGGATAAGAATAACTCTATTTCATATATGCTTTCTAAATCCAATCGAAGCGACTTATTTAAACTGCCCTTTGCTATGTATTACTAAAAGTCCTTTAAAGGCAGTCCCTTAGAACTCCTACGTCTATACTATTTAGGCTTTATTACATCCCGGAGCTTTTGCTATAAAGTATAAATAAACCCTTTAGAGATACTAACTAAAAGCCCGGGGCTCCTTTCAGATACTTTGTAAAAGTAAGAAAAAGAGTACCTTACTATGAATGCCTGTATATTCCTCCGGATTACTTGCAATTTTTCTAAATTCCTTAGGTTGTTTATTGTAGATTCTGGAGAAAAAGCTCCTTTAACTTCGTTACCTTGTGACTTACTAAAGATCGAGAAGAAAAAAGGCTCCCTTTGAGTTATAAAAACCCCAGGCCCTTGCCTTTAAGCTTTTAAAATTATTCCGTCTTGTAAAACTTATATTGGCTATCCTGTATCGAATTTTGAAAAAAGATCTTTTAACCGGAAACAAAGGAACAAGCAACTCCGACCTTGTCGCCTTATTCATAGCTAGAATTAGTTAGAATCCTCTGTCTATAAAGAAGAACTCCCCCAATTAATTCTACTTATTTCTAGGCGAGAGACCAAATTGTCGGAGCATTGGAGAGTTTAGTAATCTATGTTGCAAAAATTCTATTCCATCTAGTAAATACTTCATAGGTAAAAGCCCATTAGAATATATCTCTAAAGGTATATCTCTCTAAAAAGCGTTAGTTTAGTTTATCCGTTTATACACCTCCTCTTAGGAATATTATATAAAACTTAATCTTTCCTTCTACTATATACAAGGAAGTATAACCTGTCTTGTTCAAGTGAAATGGATTTCTAGTAATAAAAAGTAAGTTCCTCTTTTTTATTTATCTACAACAGTAGGATCTTCCTAATATTTGTATTTGGATTCACATGGGGACTCGGTATATTTACCTTTTACTATTTTGGCATCACCTTAAAATTCTTATAAGAAGAGTTTTCTTGCTTGTGGTCTCTAAATATTGTGTAAGATTCTAGCCTATATCTGATATTAAAACTGTAATCTTGATATGCTTGATAGTCTACTTCTGTACTTTCCTAGCTACTAATTTGTATACTTCGCTCTTTTATTTACACTAATAACAAGGTTTACTTCATCGGACAAATATTCGCTTAATGAGAGACCTATAACAAACCACTTGTTGAATATTACCCCGGTGATAATAATTAAGAGTTGCCCTTCGGTTGGTTGATCTGGAGAATGTAATAAATTAAGTTTAAATACTTTTGTAAACTCGTTTTTGGGATTTCCTCTAGTTAAGAGAGATTTTGGATTATATTATAGAAAAAGAGGTCTTTATAAAGAAATATATCTAATAAGCTTTATATTATTTCAACAAATAGGGAGTCCCTGTTGTTAGAAATTTTTGGGCTGTATCGAGTAAAGTCTTTTTTATAAATTTACTGGAATATCTATTCTCTGTTGTGGTCGAACACTTCAGTATAATCCTTCAGATTAGGTATCATAAGAACAGGAGAAAAGGAATCTGGTATAGCCCATTCAAGTTAAAAAAAGGGGCCCTACTAAATGAGGTAGTTTTTTTATTCGCAAAGATTAAAAGATTAACAGATTTAGGAATCAACAATAACAATAGTGGATGCGTCAACAAGGTCTTTAAGTTCTACTCGTTTTTTGTTTACAAGCATTACAATAACAAATCCAATCTTGAAGATAAGGTCATTAAGGGACCAGAGATAAGCCCCCCCTTTATGATTGCGAATGAAATTTTCTTAGGAGCTCAAGGTACAGAGGAATTCATGAAGATAGTATATTTACCGAGTTTTATATATACAAAATTAGGAGTTTATACGGGGGGCCTTTCAAGCTAGGAAACCCAAGGGCGCTTCCTTCCATAAATTTACTACAAATAAGATTTTTTTTACGAGTATGCGGGTATTCTATTATTATAAAACAATTAGAATATTACTAAAGAGCAAAAAAGACGGGTATTCCACACAGTTTTTAGTTTTAGAGGATAAAAAAACGAAAATATAGGGGTATACCGTATTTTTGTAGAAAAATATATATATAAGGTGGTTACGGATTATAAACCTAAGCCGGAATTCCTCCTTGGTATACGGGTTCACTTATGCTATCCGTATCTAAATTGGGATATTGTACAAGATAAAGTTAAGACTTAGGACAAGGCCCCATTACATCATTATTTTAAGGGAAACCAGATACTTATAAGGATATAACCTTGTATTTTTGTACTTGTTTAACTCCAACCTCTCTTAGAAGTAACTTTAGTATTATAAATACTAGCAATCTTTATTCAAAAGTGCTAGTTAGGCTAAGTTTTAACTCTGATTTGAAGGACTTTCTCTATCTTAGAAATTCCTTAGCCTTGTACCAAATACTCTTTTAGAATTCTTAAGGTCTTAAGGAGATCGGGAACTTGCTTTTACACTTATTTATAGATATTCTATCAGAGCCGGGGATTCTAATAACAAAAAATGTAATTGCTATGGTGGACTTTTCTTTTTATTGTATATAATGAAAAGGATCCCTTTAGAATTTAGAGGAGCTAATAGCTATACAACTATTTATGTAATCTAAGCATAACGTTTATTTTTCTAGAGTTTCAGGGCCAAAGCATTCGCCCTGAAGAAAAATTTTACTACGTACGGATAGTGTGCTAAAGACGTGCACTTTTGGGGAAAAGAAGGCAGCCCTTTTGTATTTGTCATTGATAAAACCCCACATCTGAGAGTACTACAAAAGCCCACTCTTGGCACTTTACAAGAATTGTTATATTATATGTAACCGTGTTGAACGCTTAAGCGCACGAAAAAGATAAGCATTATATGCCCGTTCACTTGATCACTTGAGGAGTCAATTATCAGATATGTTTTCTTGTGGTCAGATTAGTGGTCGCTGGCATCTTATTTATGAAGGGAGTATCAACGGTGCCTTCTCACTTTTTTATACTCTACAAAAATAGGAACTGTTTACTTCCTTTCATACTCTTTCTACCCCACTCACTTGTTCATATTTCAAGAAAGATGTATTACTAAAAGGCATCCTTTGCTATAAGTTACGAGCTAAATCTTATTTAGAAAAATAATAGATTTTTTATCATAAAAGGCATTCCGTCACAATGAGTTGGCAGGCAGTTTGCTGTTAACAGAAAAAAGGGTGTTGTAAAGTTTAGAGATATGTACTTATATAAATAAATATTACTGGATTCTTTGTGTTTTCTTGTCCGATATTTGTTAATATCAGATTTGTCGTGATTGACTTAAGATGACTGACATTATAAAATGCATTAAGTAAGGTTATAAGGTGGGGCGGGTCAAGGAGCACGGGGGGGGTTGTAAACTTTATGGTACAGACTTGCCATAACAGTCCTGAATTTGCTCGACTTTGGCGAATCACTACGATCGAGTTTCTTGTTGTCATTCGTGTGCTTGTTTGCTCTTTGTTCTGTTAGTTCCTCTTTTAGTGTGATTGATTCTCCCTTGGTTTTGAAGTACTTTGAATATAGCTTTGTTTACGTATTCTCGATAGGTTTTTCATAAGTAGGACTTCTCTATAAAATTACAACGCTGCACTAATTATAAGTGTAGCTCTCGTAAAAATGTGTTATGCTAAGTTTCGGGCTTAAGCACTTGTTCTTTGTTGGAGTTTTTGTCTTAACTTTTAATATTTCATCTTATCCTTATCACTATGAGTCCTTTTTGTAGTAAATAGGGGATATCTGCCCATAGTCTATAAATCGCAATTAGATAAAGGAGCTATCACTTAGCTAGAAATATTAAATCCTTTACAGAACCCTAGTTTATAACCTAACTCTTTGATGGTTAAATATTAGATATAAGCAGTAATTCCTTATTTACTAGTTTAAGACTCTATTTATAATTTTAAGTTTTTTTTGTAAGCGATAACCTCTAACTCGAAACCTCATAAACGTATAGATTTATGAAAAGAGGATTTTTTTAGACTCTAGGAATTCTTAAAGAGTGGTATCCCTTCTAAATCCCATTTTAGCAAAAGGAGACCCCCAAGGAAAAAGTTATTATTTAAACTTTGTTTGGGTTAGAGTAAGGTATCCCGGGCTAGGTGGATCCTTTTTTATAAGACTGTGTATTACTCTCTTAAAAAGTAGCAACGTAAAAGCTAAGCAATGTTACAAGTTTAGAAAAGGAAAAATATAGGTCTTAAAGTAAGGAAAGCTTCAAGCAATCTAACCTCGTGTTCTCGTTTAGTACTTGTGCACTTCAAGTTAGCCAGCCCTTATGAAGAAAATTCAACATATATATACATTAAAAGGTACGGAAATCCTCAGTTTATCTCTAAAATCTATAGATCCAGCTTGTAGTTTACTTATATATAAAAGGAATCAGGATACAGAAAAGCATACTGAAATAATGAGCAGGGCTGGGATAATTAAATTAAAAGGTTGAATTTTCCTAGGTTATATTTAGGAATATACAAAAAGATAACTAAGTGTTT
The DNA here is from genome assembly GCA_036897445.1 of Pelargonium tetragonum. NCBI lineage: Eukaryota > Viridiplantae > Streptophyta > Magnoliopsida > Geraniales > Geraniaceae > Pelargonium > Pelargonium tetragonum. The sequence continues at coordinate 87,325 of JAYMTL010000026.1, forward strand.
CCTCATTTGCCAAGAATCCGTAGAAAGCCTTTGTCTATTACCTAAGTTTAAAGATTATAAGTGAGGAGAAGAATGTTGTTTTGATTTGGTTCTATAAATTCCGGCGAGGGTTCTTGTGGCATAAGCCCTTATATTACGATTTTTTGAAAAGACGAATCCCCGGAAAGAGAAAATACAAACTCTTTAATTATAAAATTCTGACACCTATTTTATAGATAAACAGAAAATATATTAGTTGTTAGAATATCTCAATTTTTCCCTTAGTTACTTTGTTTCTAAAGGCAGTCCGAGCCTAATTAGATATATATGAAGCCGCTATAAAAAAATACCTGTGTGTTTACAGTATATTGATTCGCCACTTGTCTAAATTATTCCCTTCTTAATTAAACAATTTCGAGTTCACTCATCTTGAGTCAGGTAAGCTTCCCAAGGCTATACTTGTAAATTACGCCAGCCGTTGCAGTCTTCTCCGGTTCCTTTTAATTAAGCACGAAAAAGGATTTCTTAATGTCCCGTATCTAAATTCAGCGATCTTATGCCTTCGGTTATCCCTGCCAAGCGGTTTCTGTGTCTTCTTATCTTCTTGCAATCCTCAATTTCAAGGAAGAATTTGTATTCTCTACTCCTTGTAGCACTTCTAATTATAGGATATAGGCTCCTTGCTTGTGGTATTTTTTGAATTACACTGTCTGTATCCTCTTTATTTTTATTATAACTCCTTATCCAGCAGGAAATTAAAACCCGGTATACTTACTTATACCAGGCTTCCTTTGATGTAGACTTTCTATTTACTATTAGGAGTTACTGAGATTTGATTAGTTAGCTTTTTGCTGTCGACCTTTTATCCTATATACAAAGAATCCGGAAAAAGGAATTTTTTACTAGTGAAAACGAATATATATATATAACTTTTGACAAAGGCTATATACTAGATATACATAAAAGCGAGGTACCTTACATACCAAACGGGATAAAAAAAGCGCATGAGTATTCTGCTACGAGGAGCTTCTATTAAAAATTCTATTAATTTGTTACCGATATTACCAGAAGGGCTGTGCCTGTGAATTGAAATAAAACCTTCCTTATTATGAGCGGTCTATCTGCAAGGATTACCTTTTAATTAGGAGATTTTGTACAACTAAAGAGGGAGTCAAAGCAAGGTCAAAAAGAAATGCAGGAATTTTAATTGATACGAAAGAAAAAATTATACATATGATAAGTCCTTTCCTATTCTAAAATAATCTGTCATACTGCCCTAAAAGGGGTATCCCCTAGACGAACGAGAAATAGGAAATTTTATGCTTTTTTATTCCTAACTGTTAGATCATCTGTACTATGATTAAACCTGCGCTTCAAGCCAAAGTAAAATCCAAGTTTTTCTTATATTTATTGAAGTACCTTAATATGCATGTCATTATCAAATAGAAAGATCCCCCTTTTCATAAAATATTTAAAGAATTTCAATAGTACAAATACCGAATTAGATTAGACAAAGCAACAAACTTTTCAACATTGCGGGACTATTAGTATCAAGCTGAGATACCAAGCTAAGTCGAGATTTCGTTTAACTTAATCTCAAAATCTCGAAAATGTTTAGGGACTCCAGATGAAAACTGCAAAAATCTTATAACTTGCAAACCTAGACAAAGAGGCTTTCTAAGCAGCAGGAAGACATTTTAGTACCCCTGCGGGAATCCTTCTATATGGATTTGTTGCTGGTTTGTAAAACTTAACTAATTACTATTTTTGGGCTTCTTTCACTTTATCCCGGAAATACTAAGTAAATAAAAAGGGCTTAAAAGTATATAGAATGCTATTCTTATGCAGTTGCAGTTTTTTGTATTCTTCAGAATTTACACTACGCTTTTTCCATGCTAAATATATCCTTATAAATCTCCGCGGCTTAATACAAGTTAATTATCCTTTTGAATGAACAAGTCATTTTCAGAACTTCCGGGAAATACTAAGGAAATATTCTATGAAGCATGCCCGAGCTATCCTACAGCAGAAAAAGAGACACTCACCTTACTTAATCCTAAAAATCTGAATATTTTGAAACAGCTACATTACACGAATTTTAGATCCTTATTTCAACTCAGACTCCAGTACAATATATTTACACTAATCTTGATCCTAGTAATCCTACTAAAAAGGGGTATTCTATTAAGCAAAAGTTACTAATTCTCCGTCAACAAGCAATAAGCGGAGTCTTTGTGATTTTACTGCAGCCCACTTAACTAGCAAGAGCTTCCTTTATATTACTAAAGATTTTTGTTCTAATTTCAAAAGGGGGTCGAAACGAGCATCGCATGGCCCTATATCCCTTAGTGACAAGCACGAAAATAATTTATAACAGTAAAGCCTTTAATCAATTAAGTAAGGGAAATTCCTTTAGATTATATAATTATACGTAATATGACCCCCTTTTTACCAATTAAATATCAACGAGAGATCCAGAACGAATCCACGGGATACGTACCTATAAGAAGGGAACTCCTGTGGAAAACTAGAAAGAACTTGAAAGGATTTTGATTTTAGACCCTATAAAGCTAACAGTTAAGAAAGCCCAGGGATTCCAAACGGGGTTATCACAATTCATGTACTAGGGGTGTGGAGTAAAACGAAAGTTAGGCACGACACTTGCTGTTTAGCATTCAATGTTCTATTTTCTATGGGACTTGTAAAACACTCTAAAAAGAGTGCCTTATTTGAACATATACCTCCTAGCCCGTAAAGTCTCATATTTAAAACTTGAAGAAAAAATTAATGGACGAAGAGAAATAAACCATACGCGGAATTTGCCGAAAGGTAACGGGTTCCGTGCTAGTAATAGAGATATACAGAGTTACCGAATTCTCTTTACTAATTTTTTGGGATAAGCAAGGGCATTTTAGTTGTTTAAACAATAAATAAGTGAAGTGGCATTGTAAGGTTTGTCCTCATAAGCTCTTTATTCCGAGAAATTAAGATTGACCCCGAGTCCAGAGAAGCTGTCCTTTAAAAGGTAACTTACTTCTTAATTCTTAGGAAATTCCCAGATATGCAACTCCTTTTTAGAGAATAAAAGGACTTGTACATTTCAATAAAACTAGATTGGACACAAAGTACTTAGAATAGACAATACTCCATCATCTTTCATTATACTTAATTACACTTCAAATTAAGAAGTCAAAATACTCCGCTTTTTAAATTCAAGGCGGGTCAAATTTCGTAATAGAAAAACTTGTAATTTCCTTAATTTGTAAGGGGAGCCCCGTTGACTTATTTTCTCGTTTTCTCGGGTAAGTTTTTTTTATATGTAGGTTTTAAAAGTTTTCGAGAAACTTTATCGGAAAAAGGATATAAAATATTAAAACGTGTGGATTTTGATTAGACCGGAACCCCCTATATAATATAACTCTAACTGGGTTTCCTTACTATGGTGCAAAGCAACGGCTCCTTATTCTTTATTAGTATAGATAAGGAACTCGAAGCGAGAGCAATAGGGATAAGGATTTCCCTCTCTATATAAAATAAAAACCAAAAAAGAAGCCTCGCAAGGATCTATAATGTACATATCCTTTTTTCTATCTCATATACAGGCAATTTTTATCACGTACTAGGTTTCTTGTGAAGTCAACCCTGGATTTTCAGAGTATGAGTAAAAAATTCTTTTTCTAAATTATTTCCATACCCTTTTGAAGGAGTTCCTCTTGGAGATATATTACCGGGATTCCTAAGAAGCCCGTACTTTTAATTAAAAAGAAAAAGGCTCCCCTTCCATATAGTCCTAGAAAAGTAGGACCTTTGCTTTTGACTTGTCTCTCTCGCTCTTGAGATTAGAATATCTAGAAGCATCTGTTCAATCAACTCTAGTTTTATTTGGTCTTGATCCCCACCAATAATGAGGCAAGAAGGTAATAAGAATCCCGTTTATCTAGGTGTAGAGACTCCTTTTTTGAAAAATCTTCCTTATGTTTTCTCCTTTCCAAACAAGGGGTTTAAAGGTGAAAGTTCGGTATAAGCCCTTCCAAATAAGTTTGACTTTTGTATCATATGAAAATTATTAGGAAAGAAACTATAAAAAAAAGAAAAGCTAGTCAAGTTCTTGAAGGATCGCCTTTCGTCGAGTGAGAAATAACTCGAAATTTATATGCATTCTTGAGTATGTTTCCATTTATAAGAGTTACGTTCCCTTAGGAGAAACTAAATAATTCTATAGTGAATTTTTAGTTTTTTTAACAAGTTATATACAGTGTAGCTAAAGGGCAGAAAGCCCAACCGATTTCTGCTCTGCTGAAGCTTTACTCTATAAATAAAGTGCAAAATCTACTTGTGCTGAAATTAAGGTGTTAGATTAAAAAAAATATCAGGCTAAAAAGAAATGGATACCTTTTTAGCTATTCTCGACAACCCCTTTTTAGTTTAACAGAATACTTGAAAGCAGGAGCTAGTTAATACAGGGTTTTAGATTACCCCGGATTTCCTTAACAGGGAGCTTTTCCAGCCAACAGCAAGGTGTCTATCGGTAGGGAATCCTTATTTGTATTACAGGCTTCCCTATTACTATTAAAGGACCGGCCGGGAGATTTTTGCTAAAAGATTCAACAACCAGTATAAAATTTAAGTAGGCAGCCTCCGAAAGTTTGTATTAAAGAGTTGTACTGCAAAACAAAAGGAGAGTTCAAGACTTTCAACTACAATCCAAATTTTGAGAATATAAAGAGAGACTAAAACGTGGTTAGTTAAAAATCTAGTATGCCAGGCACTCGTTTTACCGGAGTTTATAAAATATAGAGTATAATATCCTTTAAAAAAGGTAAGGAAATAAAAACTTATGCCTAAGTATTACAAGATCGGATTATGACTCAAGGAAAGAAATTCCTTCTAACCTTTTTTGGGATACCCTTTGGGTGCTAATAAAACTTCTTTTGTTGTTTCTCCCAACCGGGGGGTTTGAAACTATATCCTTTGCAACCCCTCATGTATTTACTTTTTATAACTTTAGCTACCTTATAAAAATGACGCAATAGCATACAGAAAAGGGTTTTGTGTCCAAAAAGTATATCCCAAATCGGGTTTCTTTCTAGTCAATAGCTGCTTTTTTTATTAAAAACTCCCCTAAGGAGGATTCCGCAAAAATTTAGGGATTTACATACCCCTTATAACATTAATAGAAAACCCACTGGGATATTAGCTACAGAATTTACTGGCATGTCTATGTATTTATCTCTTTGCTATATTATTAACAGTCCTGTGCTTCATAGCTTAAAAGGATGATCTTTTCTAAAAAAGACTTCTATTACTAGGAACTCCTGCTAAATTACTCCTATATTCGGCATAAAGTAATTCGTGCTTATGGATAACGGGGCCCCACTTAGAGATTTTCTAAAGGCTTTAATTTGAATTAAAAAGGGTAGTATAGCTAGATTTTAGGAACTTCCTCGTTTTTGTTTTTGACACCTTAACTGAGATCCCAGATATATAGTGAGTGAAGGGGACTCCTAAATTTTCTTTCTGGTCTTGTTATTTTTTTTATTAAACTAGGCTGAGAAGTGCCTTGCCTCTTTGTATTACCAACTTCTAAATAAAGTCATTTCTTATACTTACAAACCTAAGTTTATAAAACTGTTCAATTTCCCAGATTTTTTATTAACATTTATATATAACAAAAAGGACACTTGTTAAAGTAAAACAAACAGATTTAGATAGGGAATTTGCTAGGGGCAAGCGAGAAAGGGCTCCCTTATTTGTAACTGTACTTTAATTGCCAAGATTCTAGTAGCTCCTATTAAAGTTGACTCATTTCTTATTTCTTAGACTTGCTCTTTTCCCTTTCCTTTAAAAATAGAAGTCTCCTTTTGCCTTGACTTGCTCCCGAATACAGCTTGTACGAATTTATTAACGTATTTTACGGCACAATATCTGGGCAATATTACACCCTCACTTAATTGCATTACCTCTATGCTATATTTACGCCTAAGTCAAACAAAGAAATCGCGCGTTTCATTTTAATAATAAGCAGACTTCGAACTTCGAAAGACAAAGACTTAGTATTTGTATAATTTAAAAAGGCCCTGTTTTAAAATTGAACTCCCCGGTCTAGAACAAAAAAGCAAGGACTTTCTTGAAGACATAACAGGAAAACGAATTAAAGGGCTCCCAAATTAAAAGGATTTGGGGGCTTTGCTCCTGACTTAGTTACTTAGTTTATACCTAGTAAAAGTACAACAAATTTCCTTGATCCGTGAAAAAGACTCTACTTTAAGAGTTTCTACCTAAAACTAAAAATTAGCGACTACCTTAGCTAATAAGGAGAGCGGGGTTATAAGGCCTTTTTGTTTGTATCTAGGCCTTTTAAATTGGGATTTCATGTATGTTTTTTAAAATTATTTACCTTTTTTTTATTCTAGGATTCTTAAAAGCTCCAATCCACTATTCAATTACTTGTCTTAATAAAAAACCCCAGTTTAGACCCTTTATAAACTGAAATCCGAGAGTAAGATACACTTTTAATTTGCTTTTGTTCAGTTTAGGAAAGAAGCCGCTATTTTCTATTTTACAATTCCTGCTCTAGATTTAACAGAAAAAGGAGCCCTTTACACACCAAATCCTTCTTGACAATTCTAAAATGACACCCAAACAGAGTGTCTGAAAACACACCTAAAAAGTCTTTATTGAGCTTTGCGGGTTAAAACTTCTATGCCCCTTCCAGCTAAGCTTCGTCAAAATCGAACTTTTCACAATAAGGGGTCGGTCTTTTCTCTCCTCTTAAAAGTGGCGGGGATTTTTTGCGCAAACTTCCCAAGCTTTTTTAATTAAACAAAGGTTTGCCGAGCACCAACATATTACTACCGATTCCCGGTTACCCTTAGCAAAAAGTAGGGGAGATTCTAGTCCGTTTTATAGGCAAGTCTCCTCATTTGGTCAAGATAAACTCAGAGTTTAATTCTCCGGCACTCTAGGTTCTGATTATTCCTTAAGTAAACGTTTATTTATTCAAGGAATTGCCTTCAAGCCATTTTATTACAAAACTCCAGATTAGAGAAATTCTTTAGTGAGTCTCATTATGAGTAGGCAGCTTACCCTTTTATTAGAACCGGAAATACCTATAAGACCTATAAGTTCGGTTCGGAGTATAAAAAAATTTTATTCTTAGCATAAGTTTTCGCGTAAAAGATCCTTTATTAATGGACTATATATATTCTGAGATATAAAATATACAGAAATTTTCAAAGTCATAAATATTTTAATCCGGGTTTTCTTATATACATTTCATATCCTAGTGGTCTAAACCCAGGGTGTTTTGTCTAAAAAACTAGTAGAATCCCTTTCCCAGAAGAGACAAAATATAGGCATAACCCAAAGTATTTTAAAGGATCCCTACTAAAGAACCTTAGCTTTGCTTTATTTTGGTATAGCAGTGACACAGGAATTGCTTAGCCTAAGTAAGGTATTTTCATCAAATCAAAAGGAGTTTCTAGGAGAGTGCCTTGCAGTTGAACTTGAAACTATAACGTTTTTGTGTTATTATTAGATAGTTAAGTATTTAGGTTCCCTTAATCATCCAAGGGCTTTATAAGGGCCCTGTAAGTCTATACCTTTGCTTTTTCTCAATTAGTGTTGCTGAGACTTGGGTTTCGTATAACAGGGTATCCTATTAGGATAGGAGTCCCTCATTATCCCTACTTTTATAATAGAAAGAAATGCTTTGATTAAAAGTCAAAAACTTTATTTTATAGAAAATTTGTGTTCACTGCTTTGTTACCTAATAAAAAGAGTGGAGGAACCTCATATACGACTCTTATCTTACCGGAGTACCCCTAAGTATTTGCTCTGTTAAGTTTTGTCTAAGTTCCAACCCTAATTTGAGTAATTGAAAGGACTTTTAAAGCTCCGCGAGGGGTTTTATTTTCTTATTTTATATAATATAAGCGCTTCCTCTTATATGCTGTATAACTCTTGGGCCTAATTTTATTTGAAAAGGCCCGAGTAAATCCAACATGTATTTATATTCTAAAAAGGATGAACCCGAAATTCCATTAACTCAATACTATCTCTGTGAAATTTATATCTATGTTAAGCTCGAGTTTAAGAAGAAATAGGTTTTACTACTTAGAGTTTCCACCCCTATATTGCCGGTAAAGACTCTGCAGTGAGGTATCTATTTTAAGGCGTCGGCGACCGATATTATCAAAATAAACGACTGCTTTTAGTTTCTACTTATAGTACAAATGTAAACTTCTTTCGATTATCTCTACAAAGGGGTTGCCCCGTCCAACTTATTCTTATGGAAGCGCTAAGGTTTTTATCTGGACATTGTTTAACTAAAAATCTTGTAGATAAGGCAAAGAGAGCCCTTAGATTACAAATTATGTAATTGTAATAATTTAAGGGCTTTAAAGCCAGTTAAAGTCATAGTGAATTTAGATATTAGCTCGAGATTTTCTGTTAGAACGTCTCAGACCGGAAATCCACGAGTTCTAGTCTTGTTATCTTAGTGTGCTAGACTTCTTTTATTCAACGAATGTACTTTCCCTTTCAACTACGAATTTAAGTGGGGCTCCAACTTCTCGAGGGGTTTCTCAGGTAAAACAAGACAAAGAGTCCATGAGTTCTTATAATGTTTACTCTTTAATAAAAATAGAGTTTAATGCACCTTTCCTGATTAGCTTTCAATACGGGGTTCTCTAGCTTACGAATTCCTTGTAATTGAACAAGACCCCTGCCATAATAGAAGTTCTAATTTGACTTTCAAGAGTCTAAGACCGGCTCAAGGAACACTTTGATTATACCCTCTTAACTTAGAAAAGAGTTTCGTTATGTACTAATGGGATCTCATACTCGTTAATTTGCTCTATAAACTTCATTTTTCACTTCTTTGACATAGTAAAAAAGGACTCTCCCCGCCTTATAGGATATAGAATAGTAAAGCTCTGCCAATAATTAAGGTAGATAGAGAAAAAGTAGCGTAGTAACCCTTCCTTTAAAATTTATCTGCTAACTCTGTAGTAGCTTTTTCCCTTCTCTGCTGGCAGCCACACAGGAAATACTATACTATAATCTCCCCTTTTTTCTACACCTTTTCATTTCAAAAAGTGCAGTTTACCGGTTGACTGATATGTACCTTATCCTTATCCTTTAGTCCTGGAAAGACTCTCATTCAGTGACTTACGCGGTACCCAAACGAGAATTAGGATAATCTTGAAAGGTGGGTATTGTACTATAGATTAAGGTCCAAATTGAAATTTCTTGATGCTATGGAAGGTGTAGAGTTAACTTTACGATACGACCGATAGGCTTTGGTCGGCTAATCCAAAAAAGGAAATAAACTGGAAGTAGGCACGGATCCGATCCGAAGACTCTACAAAGAATGGCTAAATCTTTGATCTTTAAAAAGAGCATCTTAAAAGACCGAACATATCAAAATTTCCTCGAAAATTCAAAAATGGAGCAATCGGATGGGATATTTCTCATAACAAGGTGGACTCGAACCTATGTCTTTGAATCGACAGGGCTCGTGCTATAACATAGAATTTTAGGATCTCCGATTCCTATGAAATCTGGGATCTTTTTCAGAGAAGGCTGAGATTTGATAAAGACTAAGAAAATCTATAGAAAGGAGTAAGCCCCTTATTAAGATACTTAAGAAAAGCTGTAGTTAGAGGTTAGGTTATCCTTGTTGAGGCCCCTTTTCTTTAAGCCCTTAATTGAACCGGCTCTCTTCTCTTATAATTATATAAAATTCCTCGGAATTATCGTTTCGACAAAACATCCGATTACAGAAAAAATCACCCCTACAACTAGTAAAGGAACAGAAACTCAAGAAAATGAATTAGGAGCCCCTTTTGTATTTAAAGGTTTAGAAAAGTCTCGTACCCTACAAGGAAAATTGAAACTCAAAGTACAAGATCCGGGTTTCCTTAACAACATTCTATTAAAAGAGCTAGGGCTTCCTAGGAATACTCTTGACCAGGAACTCCTAAAACCGTTAGTTTATAACTTAAAATATTGGACTTAATAATTCACACCCATATACCTAGACCTTACTATACTCTTTTTTGACCACCCAGTCCTTACATTGACCTCTATAAAATAAATAGCAAAAGCTAAATACGAACCGTGGCTTTACTCTTAGCCTGCCTTCTCCGACTTCCCCTTACTAATGAAATGATTTGAGCCATTGTGAAGTGAACAGTATCCCGAAACACCTACCTAAGTTATAGCGAATCCTAAAACGCGGGGGGCTTCTAACTACTTTATGTCATGTCACAAAATTAGAAAAACTTTAGGTTTAGATACCGGGCTAAATATCTTTAAAAGTAAACTTTTCAGTTTAATGCGCTAGTTATTCCTTGTTGGGTTTAGTATAAAATATTTATAGTTAGTTAAGATACTTCTACTAACTAAGGATGTCCTTGTGGCAATTCCTTAAAGGGGGTATGTAGGGAAACACTGCAGTGGCGCAGATATATATACTAAGTAATACCTAAAGAATTTCTTAAAATTACAGGAAAGATAGTACCTATAGGTTAGGAAAAACCTTGTTAAGAATTTCTTGCCTTTGGAGAATCCTTCTACGTTAAGGGATCAACATACAGAATACAGACTATATTTATACTAAAATAAGGGCTCCCGTAGGATTTTCCTCTACATTTCACAAATTTCTCTCAGTTCTAGTGCGGAAATTAACTTAGGCTTGTACTTAAGCGAAGCTCTTGTTAATCTTTCTTATTTACGTAGGGCATATAGGCTAGAAAACCATAAACGTGGAAATACTTTAAGCCGAAATAGCCCTGGGTAAAATTAGGTCCCTGGTTGGCTTAATAGGGCCCCTTTTAAAAAGGTACAACCTACCGCCCACTTTAAGGTAACACTTAAATCGTGGGATTATCTTAAAAGTTTTTAAGCTTGCTTTGTATTCCAAAGTTGCCTAAATTAGACCTGGGTTATCGTAAAAAAGAAAGGAAGCCCACAGTTCCTAATATTTCTTTTTAGATAGTTGCTACCCTGTATTTTTGCAAAGTACTGCTGGGTTTAGTATTCTTTTGTGTAACCTAAAGCATTCATTCTCTCTACTAGCAGAAGCACTTTTCGGTATTTTAAATAGAGTTCTAAGTAAGTTTAAGAGTTTCTTTTATATAAAACCTAAGTTAAACAGGTTCCAAGGGAGTAATCCGACTCCCATCTATTTAGAGGAGATCCCCTACTAGTATCTCGCTTAAGTAAACAAAGCTGCCATATTCCTTTCTATTGAAGGTGAGCGCGCTAACTTCTTACTTAATAGGGGTGCCGTTAAAAAGAAAAACTTATTTATCGGTTTAAGTGCAACCCTTTTATTAGAGCTGTGTTTTGGCTAAACCTTGAGGGCTCTCTCAAGACTCAAGAAGTATAAACCCTCAGTCAGTTAAGTTTTAGTTATGAAGCTTCTACTAAATTCGATTCAAGGGTACCCTAGTCAAAACAACTAAAGAAACCGGGAGTCAATTCTTAAAATAATCGTAAACAAGGGCTTCAGAAAATCGGTTTTAGTTTATAGAAAGAGGCCTCAGAATTAGTTTGCTTGAATAAAGAGCCCGCAAAAAGGATAGAGCTTATCTTCTGAGAATCTATTAAATAAGGGTTTGTTAAGTTTTTGGTTAAAGATGCAAAGGTTCAAAGTTCTGTCAGTTTAATCCTATAGGTCCTTTTAGTGCTTGGGGTTGCTTAAATGGTGCATAATTTTACCTTACTGAACCATAACAACGCGAGGTACTTTAGTTTCTACAATTCTGAGTTAATCTCCTAAAAGTAAAATAGCCCCCCTCAAGTCATAGACTTCCCGATTAAAGCCCTTAAGTCAAGCTCATGAGAAGCCCATTATCTAAATCTAAAAAGCATAGCTCTTAATTTCTAGAGTGCTAACTTTAAGTAAGTTTATGCTAAAACAAACTTCAAGGAGTCCTTAGTGTAGCTTTTTCTATATTTCAGAAATTGAAATCTCTTTAAAACTTAAAGAGATCCCCGAATTACAAGGCTTGCTATTTAAGTTAGTCTTTAGAGCCCCCAGATATAATACTTTGGGTCGTTGCCAAGAGTAGATTTCTGGTATAGGAGAAATTGAATAATTAAATTAAATACTACTTGATTTAGGACGTCTATTATATTAGCTACGAACAGTTTTATAGTATAGTTTAGAACTCCTTAATTACTACTATATACTATATTAAACCTAGGACTTAAAGAATGACCCTTTTTAAGAGGGCCTTCTATTAAATATGGCTTTGAGCGCCGGAGTATAATCCCATAGTCTTATTCGTAAGCTTTTTGGCCTAGTTTTCTAGATTAGACAGTTTTGCTTTGGGACATGCGAGATTGAGTTTATAATTTTGATTTTGAAGAGTCTTGTGTATACTGCATTCCGAGAGTTTACTTTTTGTATATTGGAAATCCCCTTTATTTTACCAGAGTAGAATCTCCCCGTTTTCATTTTAAGAAGCATGCAGAAAAGGGGCTCCTTTTAAAAACCCAAATTCTTTATAGTGTTATGCTGGTGTTTCTTAATGTCTTAAAGGGTTACTTTATAATACCGAAATTTAGGAGTTGTAATAGAGTCAACCTAGGGCACTTTTTAGCGTGAACCCGGGTATGCTTTTAACTTTAGGAATCCTTGTATACATGTGTTACTAAGGGGAACTTATAGTAATTAAGATACTTAAAAGCTCGGCTTCTTGTAACTGAGAGTAATATTACGGGGTACTTTGGGCTTTATCAAGGAGTAAACTTAATAACTTAATATTTGGTTTGGTAAGAAAAAAAGGGAAGATAATCTTGTTTAGCAAAGCAAGGAGCTCCTTGAGGACAATTTTCACCACAGAAAATAAGAGTTTAAATGCCCGTCACTTCGCAAGCTTATCCTTAATTATATCATAGCTTTTGAATTTATATAATATTAGGTACCGGATTAGATTAGATAGCCCCCTTAATAAAACCCCATAGATCTTCTGGAGTTGAACCTAAGAAAAGTTACTTAAACAGGTTCAAGTATATAAACTAAAGTACCAAGTCCTGCTACAGAAAGCAAGTTAGCCCCAGTCGTGCCTTATAGGAGCTTTGCTGCTGAGGCGGAGAATAGTAATAAGTGAGTGGTAAAGCTCTACGCCCCTATATTAGAACACCCGTTGTACTTTTTCTGATTCATGACAGAACTTTGAAATTAAGGGTAGACCACGGTTGCACTCTTAAACCCTCTAGTCAGTACTTATGCTTAAGAAACCTCTTCTTAGTTTCTTTTTAGTGTTATGTAGAGGGGCCCTCTATTACTTTCTTTAATTTTAGAGCAATCAGTTACGAAAAGGCCTTATAATACGCCTGTTGACTTAGAAGATTTACTCGGAGGGGTGGTATAAAAGCCTAATAGGAACTCTTTGAAACTTAAATTATATTGTAATCATAGAAGTTTAAACCCCTTGCTTTTAGCTTTTTTCAAGTAACACCCGGCTTTTACGGACTCTTCTTTCTTAAAAGTCTTTCTTTATAAAATAAAGTTGGAGTTGTACTTAAATAAAATGGGGGCTCGACTAGCTTTAAAGTACTAAGTTAAAGGCTTCCACTAGAACTTCAAGACATAAATAAAGAGAATAGCAAGGATTGGGTTTAATCTCTTACTTAAATTCAAGTAATACAACATCCCGTACAACTTCTCTCAAAAATTTATTCGCATACCAAGACCTAAGACAATACTTACTTTTAAACAACTCTATAGATATATCTTATTTTATTTAATTTATGCTCTTAATTTAAAAGAGCTATACCACTCTAAAAAGAGCTCTCCTAGTTACCTTCGTGCTCCGTTGCAGAAAAGATTTCGAGGAATCTCGTTTGACCAAAAATCGCATACTTTTACGAAAACTCAGTCTGATAAAAAGGGTTTCCATTAAGACATGCTGGTCAAACCCCGGTTGGGGTAATAAACCTTTGCCGGAAGCTAGGACACTTTATATCTTAATACTTCGGCGCCTTCCCAAAGGGGCCTCTCTGCTTGTTCTATAACCCCCAGATTTAGACTAAGATAATTTTTCAATCAAGAGTGCAGCCTAGATTTATAAAGTACCCCCTTCTGGGTTAAACCGAGGGGTAGCTCTAAAGTAGACTTAATTATGCAAAAGTGTACTATAATCTTGAGGTCTATCTTATGTTATAATTAGTGTAAAGGATCCCCCTTAACTTAAGGGGGTGAAACTTGCGAGTAAACTAAAGCTAAAGAGGGTAAGCCTGAAGTTTAAAAAAACTCCAGTAGAAAATGTCAATATAGAATACCTTTGACTTTGAGACGGGGCTAAAAATGCAGATTCAAAACTATTTGCGAAGCCCCTAAATTTAGGAAACAAATGGAAGAGCTGGGAAGACTCTAGATAGGTGTTTCGTGTTAGGCACGAGGTTTGATATAGAATATTCCAAAAACTTTTTAAGCATTTACATTAAAGATTTTTACTGGAAATCAAAGGCTAGCTATAGATACAAAAACTCCTTCTATATTCTATGTAAATTTTGGGTTATGCTCTACTGTATTATGGAAAGGGGGCCTTGCCAAAAAGGCATAAGCGGTGTCGCTTGGAGACAAACAATATATTATACAAGTTAAGAAAAACAAGGCCGACTTTCTGAACCCTAACTGAATTGATACCTCTGAGCTGGATCCTGTCCTAATTTATGAGACCTTGCCCCAAAAGTCTCCTTTTTTCTTAACAAGCGTTTTGATATCTTGAGTTGAGGTTTACTTTAACTTTAAATAAGTATAAATAAAAATGAAAATACTTAGGCAGACACTCCTCCTCCTGTCTCGAGCTTCTCTAAAATAAGGACTCTTTTGCTCTTCGACAAACAAATAGGAACGGGTTTCTTATCTTGTAGCATTTATTAATCAATATACATAGCACATAGATTTTTCCTCACAAAGAAGGTGTATGTGGATTTCTTTCTTTAGGCTCTCTTACTTTACCATATAAAATTTGAAAAGAGTTTGGGGCAAATTCACCAAAATGAAGCCGTACTACAAAGCGGTTTCTTTCCTACGTCCACGAGTTTAAAACGCTCGTGCTTAGAAATCTAGAATAACGAAGGCTACTCTCTAAGAGACAACTTACAGAACCAAGGATCCAGCGAATCTGTTCTGTAGTGAACTAAACAATCTTATTATTTGTGAAACTGGAACGCTTCTTTATCTAAAAACGAACCGGCTTATATTATATACTCCTAAACCCGTTCGTTATTTAGCCTGCAGAGAATTCCGGCGGAAGAGCTCCTCAATTCGAAGAGTCCGACCTAAAGTATACCACTTATTAACTTTATGCGCTATCGAAAAAGCTCACAGGAAAACTTATTTCTGAACTCAAAAGAATATTATATGAATAGGAAATTTTGAGTCTACCTAATTTAGCTAATTTAGAAGTGGTATAAGCTATTACGTAAATTAGAAGCCTCCTGATTGTACTACTCAAGAGTAGGAATTCTTTTCTAATTTTATAAAGGGGAGAGTCTAGGGGCTCGGGTTACTTTTAAGTGTTTCGGGAATGGGTCTATACTAGACCTCCCGAGTAGTTTTGGGGTTTGAAAATTTCTTTTTAAAGTAAAGCGATAGCCAGGTAGGGAAATAGGAATGTTAATACTAAAGTAGCATAGAGAAATCCGTGTCAGGTGTTTTTTCTAAAAATGAATATTAAGCGAAGTCCTTGGAATAAGGAAAAAAGAGAAAGCAGGACCCTTAATTTACTATAAAAGGCAGGCCGCTTTGTTATACCTCGTCTAAGGGGGAGCCCCTTTGTAATAAGTGGAATTTCTATTTTTTTGTCTTATCCCAAGATATATCAAAAAAGAAGTGGCACGACTCGTTTAACATTCTATTAAATGAAGTGAAATTTCACTTTCGAAAGAATTTAGGGTCTTCGACAACCCGCTTTTAGGCAATTAAAAAAATCCGCATAATTAAAGAAAAGTTTTTGTTCTATATTACTCTTTAACTAGACTTTTTTTAGTTATTTTTCTTGGTTTGTAAGCTCATTTTTTTAACAATTTAATCAAAGCAGGAACACTTTAGTACCTCCCAGAATCCTGACCGATTGCAAAAAAAGTTTTCATGTACTTTTTTGACCTCCCTGGTTTAGGTCCTTCAATTTCCAAATGTCCTTGTATAGTGCATATGGATAAAGGGACTAAACTAAAATAACTAACATTTTTAACAAGACCCCAAAATCCCCGTGCCTCTTTTTTATAATATCCTAGAAAACCTAAACTTTCAATTGCAGGGACCCTTTATTTATACTGAATAAATTCCCTTTTAGATAAAATTTTGAGAGCCCTTTTCATGTGCTATGTCGAGGATTTGCTTTTCCTTTTTTCTACATTTTAAGAATTACTTACTAGGTTGGTTTTCCTATATTCTAATCTGACACGAAGTCAATTTTTATTTTAAAGGGGTCGCGCGCGAGAACCTCAAAACAAAAAAAGGTGACTGGAGTTAGGTATACCTATAAGCAATTTAAGGAGCCCGAGCTTTTAATAATACTTAGCTTAATAGGACTAGACCCAGTATATATACCTCTTGTATAGCAGATATAGCAATGGCAAAGATGCTTTTATATTCAGAGATTAACCTTATTTTTTAATTCCTTGTTTGGTATATCCCTCTTCTTAGTTGGACAGGATAGGCGTAACAAGACAATACTTTTACGGAGTCGATTAGACCTTTCTACTTCTGAAATCGCTGCGCTTCCTTTAACCCAGGAAAGTGTACCCGTTTTTCTTTACTTAAGGAATATCTCCCTCATAAGCTACCAAGCGCCCTACTTACTGTATTACACCTTTGTACTTGCTTTTTTAGCTTAGTATTCTTCTAAAATCTAAGACAGAGTTCTTGATAGGCCGAGGAATGTCAAAATTTTTGCGCAAGTATTCACTATAATATTAGACACCTAGTTTTGCTAGGATAATAAGGAAGGAAAACTCTCAAGCTCTCTATCTGTAATTATAGACTGCTTTTTAGATAAAAAAGAATTTCTTTATTAAGATTAAGGGCCTCCTAGATTTTCTTGAAGGGTAGCGTAACCGCGCATGTAACATTTCGAAAATAGGGCTATATTGACTTTCTTTTATAAAGTATCCTGAAGATTTTTGGCTATACACTCGAGATTTTTTTGCAATAGTAAGGGAACTCTCCTACTAAAAGCTTGCTCTAGCTTTCATTTTGTTTGCTTATACACATACTTGGAAATTCCCGAGTTATTAGCTTTCCCTATACAGGATTCTCTCTTTATATATTATAATAAAGTCTTTTCAATATTGTATTTTATTTGTTAGTCTAACTGAAATCTGGAACCTCTTACATAGCAGATCACAGGGGGGCAATTCCTCATATTATTTATACTGGATACTGGAGTCTCTAATCTAATAAAGGTAGTAAAGCTTTGCAGAGGCATATCCGGGAGTTTAGCAATTACTTAAAAAGACTCATTTGCTAGAATTGTGCAGATATTTTAAGTTTTAAAGTCTTGACCAACTGTAGGGTTCTTTTCTTCTTATTCTGCTTTTTTTGGGAAGTCTAAAAAAGTAAGGAAATACCTGCAAGCCTTTGGTATATAAATAAAGCCCCAATAAGTGGGCACATTTATAGATAAAGAACTTCCAGGCTCTTTGGTTTCATCTTCAATCTTTTTTTAGTTTTTAAATTAAAGTGAAATGAAAGCTTTTGTTGGTGTCATAGCGTGAGGTCAAGTATATCTATAACTACTACTAATACTACGCATTACCTCGCTTCGCTTCAGTCGGTAGGGATAACGTATGATTAATATCTCTAAGCAAGCTTACCTCATTAGCGATAAACACAAAAGACAGGTGCGACAGCCCTTAAACAACTAAGACAGTATTATCTAGTACAAATACTATGCTATTACACATTACACTATATATAAGTAAGTAACAAATATTAAGATAAAAACAATACTACTTTAGATTTAAAATAATACATATAAGAATATAGCTACAATGCAGGAATCCATTAGCTACAATAGCAACAACCAAGAGCCCCATCCCTACTCCTATGTCCCCAATTTGCCCTATTAAGAGTATAGCTTCTACTGTTCCTGCTAATCCTTAGTCTGCTCTTGCTCCTAGAAGGACTAAAATCCAGAATACAAAAGTCAAGAAGTAAAAAGCAATTAAAAAGAATCCGTAGTTGGGTATTATAGTGTAAGCTGGTATATCTAGAATGACTACTAATACTACGCATTACCTCCCCTCCGCTTCGTCAGGAAGGGTTATGTAATAATAAATATCTCTAGGTTTCTATCCTACTGTAGTAATAGCAACTGCTAAGAGGAATACGCTTTGTTAAGTTTTAGTAAGAAAATCATAAGGTAGTTGAAGGGTTAATCCCTTATCCTTTTTGCTGTAAGTTCTTCCTTGTAACTGGTTGGGGGTAATGAAAAGCCCAAGGAAAACCCAATCAATAAGGGGCTCTATTCTTTTTCTAGGTCTGTAAACTAGCTACTCCAACATCCTTTAACAACTGCTAATTAACTCCCAAAGTCCAAAGTTAAGGAGCAGTTCTAATTAAGGAAAAAACATAGTAAATCTAGGCTTAACTTCTGGTGTACAAAAGTGGAATAGGTACGCTGAATTGTTTTAGTGTTTACAAATATTACAAGGAAAGTCTGCTTTTGGTATAGGTTTTAGTGTAAGCCTGTTCTATCTTGTATACTTCCTGTGTCAACCTTCCTACGCTTCGCTACAGTCGGTAAGGATAATTCTTTCTAGTATCTCTAGGGATAGGGTTCTTACCCTCTATATACCAAAGCTAAGACAATGAGAAAATATACCTAAAGAACTATTACCTATCTATACCTTAACCTTAGAATATCTATTATTAAGAATATACCTATGCTATAATTTAGGATACTTTAGAGAAAACATGGGTTACGGCTCTTAATAAAAGCCTAGGTGTAGCTTTACGGCTCTGGGGAAAGGTATAAGTATTTCATTAGTAGAATTAGGAAGACATAAGACCCATAAAAGGGAATTCCTTACTTTTCTTTTTCAGGATCCTCCCTATAAACTAAGTAAAGCTAGGGATCGGGTATCCAAAGGGGAATTCTAGAATCTAATAGGAAACGCTGGAGTCTCTAATATAATAAAAAAGTCTTTCTTTACAAGTACAAGCTTAACTCAGGAATCGTGGGAATTTAAAAGAGGAAAGCCTGGGAATTCCTTCTTGTTTGTGTTTCTACGCGTCTAGGGTTTCTGATTGCGGATACTAAGAAGGGTTTCCAGGGAGTATAAAGAAAAAGAACAGGTTTCACAACTAATTAGAACCGAGTATTAGTTTTTTTTACAAGAGAAAGTCTTACCAAAGATAAACTCCTAATAAGATAAAGATTCTAGATACGCTAAAAGAAAGGGATATTAGGGAATAAAGTAACTCAAGTCATTTGTTTCAAGCTTTCTCACCTAAAGCGAGGGGTTTCCTTAGATTTATTTGAATTTATGCTTTAGGGATCCTTTTAATAACTAACAAAAAAGTGGAAGCTTTCGATATTTAAGCGCTTGTTATTTCTTAAAATCTTTTTCTATTTTAAGTTTATAAAAGAAATACAGGAACTCCTCTCAGTATAGGTCGTTTAACTCTGGAAATTTGACGAGGGCCTTTGTTTCTTTATTACCACCTCTTGTTGTTAATTATTAGATAAGCAAGCAAATGCTAGGATCCCCCTTTTCCTTACTAAATGCACGCCAAAGCATTTTGTTTAAGTTTCTAAGCTAAGATTGTAATACTAGTGGGCATTCCAGGTTTTTATATTAACTTTCCAACCAGGGAACCCTTCCTTCGGTATTTTATCCCTATAAAAAGAAATATAGATAGCTCAAAATGAAACTTTTATACATAAAGAAGATGTAAACCCCGGCCATAAGGGAACTAAGAAAATTCCAGTTTGACTTATACAGAAAGTTGATTTTTAAGAAAGGCTATGGTTTTAGATAGACGAGCCCCTTTTGATTTGCCAAAAGCTTGTACTTACATTTCATCCACGAAAAAAGGGCAAGGGCCCTATATGTATACATGGATTTTCTTTAATTAAAGAGTCAAAACAGGAAATAAAAAGTATAGAATACTTCTCGAAACCAGTCCAACTAATAAGCATATAAGTAGTTCGCCTCGATTTGCTTCCGTATCCTGTATACGACCCAAGGAGCTTCTTAAACAGATAATGGGACTGCAAATATTTTAAGTATGTTATAAAACGGGGGATTTTCCTTATATATTTTTTGTTAGAATCCCCTGGTAGTAAGCTAATAAACCTCTTTCAGGACAATTATAAGAATACCAATGCTTTATACTATAAAGTAATAATCTAACTCTCAAAAGTAAGCTAATTAAGCCACAAGGATTACTTATTTATAGTAAAATCATTATAGGCCATTCCTTACAGCGGGTTTGTAGCGCTGCGAGTTCAAAAAGAGTCACTTTAAGGGGTTCTTTTAACATATAATTAATACTAACATTCACTAGAAAGTTATTAAAAGAAAGCTCCGTCAGGTCCAGGAATTCAAAGCGCAATTGAATGCATTTCTTGAAAAATGGGGTTGAGGTGGATTTACTAGACTCGTAAGGGGCAACCTCTTCCCTGTCTTCGGTTTAATTATTAATTAGGTAAACGGGAATTTCCAGTCTTTTTTATATAGTTGCTGCTATAATGTAACCGATAAGGAACTTGCTTACTCAACCAAAAATCAAACCCTTATATATAACTAAAAACTGCTTCAAAACTAATAAAAAGCTCTTAAAGAAAAGAATAGGAATTCCGGACTCCTTTATAATTATAATTGAGTAATTGAAATTCTTTCTTGGACTACTAACCAGAAAAAATCTCGCGGGAGTTTCGTTCTTATTGATCCGGAGCTCTAATATCAGCAACCAAGCTTAACCTACGGGAGCTTTGACTTTTTAACTCTCTTTATAAAACGGGTTAAAACCAGCTAAACAAAATTGCCAGATAATCTGGACAAACTTTTAGAATTTAATATTGCTGCAAGCTTTCCTAGATGTCGAAGGGATTTGGGTTAGGCATATGTTTAATAAAAGAGAGAATTAAACAAACAAAATTCAGCAGATGGAAATCCCTTAGAAAGGGGAATAGAGCCAGGAAAACCCATGAGTAAAGGAGAAAAGTCCTTATAAAACTCATGTTGACATATCCGTGTAACTCTTTATTATAAATTGTTCCGTGTTCAAAAAGGATATTGCAGAATAAAATAAGTGGGAAGTGTTCATAATCTTTTATAATAGAAAACTTACGGATTGCTTTGTACTGTATATAGCCCCACCTTGATATTTCGTTTATTTAATAAGGCCCCGTGAAGGAAGAAGGGAGTAGTTAGAAATAGAAAAGTAAGTCCGGGCTTTGGTTTACCTAAAAGGGTTATCTTTTTTCTCTGTTCATAGACTTATCTTATGCAGTTGTCTAAGAGTTGCCCTATGTTCCAATATTTAGCTCTGAACTTTCTACTTGAGTCATTTTAATGAGTTCCTGCTTTCAGGTGAAAATCTTAAGGGTATTCTGTTACAAGCTATATAAAATACGAAGTAACTTGTAATCAAGACTCAGATATAAAGAAAGTTGTATCTATTTGTGCTAGTAACTATAAAGGGTTGCCTCATTAAAAAATAAGGGTCTAGCATAAAACAGGGGCTTTAAAAACTTAGGCGGAGCTTACACGATTACAGTATTATGATATTAAGTTTTTGGAAAAAGATGGTTATGCTTGACTGAAGTGAAGATGGACAATATTAAGTCTGTCTGGTTTTATACGCTTTTACTTATTGTGAAAATTCTTACAAACTGAATGATCTTTGCAAAGTTTTCCTTTATTTATTGCGACCCCACTTTTATTAAATAGTAGAGCTACGGCCCCTCTTTCGCGGAAAGTTTTTCCCTTTTAGTTTGTCTTTCTTTTTTAAGAACCTTAAATGTGATTGAGATTCAAGTTTCCGATTTCCGATAAAAAAATCGAGCGGAGTATAGTTCCTTTTAGTAAACATACCCGGAAATTCTTATAATATTTCCACGATAGAGAGTATCCTCAAGTGCCCAAAATTCTTTTTCTCGGTAAAACTTTATTCCTAAAATGGGTTTAGTATTTCTTTATTGAACAGCCCCTTATAATATAAAAGTTCCTTGTAATCGAGTATCCCTGTTCAAATCAACAGGAGCTTCCGTATTTTTTTATAAAGAACAGTTCAAAGAACAACAAGGTAGTAGGAAGGAAACTTTAGTCGTATTGATATAAAATTATACAAGGCGAGGATTTACTTAATCTAAGTTTTTAAACAACTTCAAGGTATTTCCTATGAATTCTCTGTAACTTTAACTTAATTATCTGTAACACGTTTGTACTCAGTAATTTTCTAAGAGAAAGTTTATTCTCTAAAAAAGAAATTGCTTGTATATCTTAACTAGGGCACCCTTTTTATCTTAGTTTCAGTCCCTTAAGTAGGCGGGGGCTCCTTTATTCCTACTTTTTGAATTCCTTAAAAGTACGAGTTCTTGCAAGGTTACTATAGTAAGTGCACACGACTCTTTCTGAAAAAATTCTAGTGAAATATGAAATAGCCCTGTTAGAAGTCCTTTTAGTATCGGATACTTTATGAATGCCGCGGGTTTAAGAATCCTCTCGAGTAGGTTAAAACTGGGTTTTCCTTAAGCTGGTATTCTTGGGGATCCTATTATTTAAAAACTAAGTTTAACGTAGATGCTTTTCGGGATTCCTTACTAGTTTTACCAAACCATCAAAAGTTTTTCTGGAATGTGTATCGAGTTAAAATGATTAAAAAAAGACCTAAAGCCTCGTACACCGTAGTAGTAAATAATCTTTCCTTGTTAACTAGAAAGTAGGCAGGGGTTTGACAAGAGAAACTCCTTAATTCTATAATGCATCGTCTTTACCAGAAAAAGGTATTACTAAATATAAAATTTCCTTTTAATTTAAAGAGTAAACCAAAACAAAAAATAGAAACTTCTTTAGCTTAGCATAGTTATAAATAAAAGGCCATTATTTAAGCTTCGGAAGTTTTGAAAATAGGTCGTGTAATAAATAAAGGGTTTCTGATAAAAAGAGAGTCTTGTTTTTGTTCTTTAAGGGTAATTCCCAACTTTGAATTTTTGTATTTATTTTAGTTTTTCGCATATAGAGTTTACTCTATAGTAGAAACTAGCTAATTGTGTAATGAATTTCTATGTTCAAAAGTAGATCTTTTATGCATGGGAATGAAATGCCTTTCATAGAAAATCTCAAGAACCTAGGCATTAATAAAGTATCTACCAAATCTATTAAATAGATTACAATCAGGTATTAAACTCAAACCCCTTGTTTAGATAGAAAGGCTCTGGGGCAATTGTCGGTATTAAGAAACAAGGGGATGTTAAAATCACTTAGATAAAAATAAAGTTGACTCTGAAATAAGTAAATGTCTTACTCTATATTATTAAAGCACAGTAAATTGGGAAGGGATAGTACAAATTGTCTATTAGCTGCCTGAAAGGAAAGCAGAAGAAAGAATTCCTAGAAACCGCGAGTTCGAGAGGTTTTGACCCCTTTTTTTAGAAATGAAAGAAGTAGAGTTGTTTTCCAAGTGTCTCTATACTATAAAGAAATCCCTCCTATACTGACTAAGCATAAAGTAAAGATTGCTCATTTAATAGGAAATTTCCTTCCTCGATGAATTTAGCTAATAAGGTTCCGTTAAAAATGCTATTGTTTTAGGCTCTTTCTTAGTATACTGGGATTCGAACCCCTGCGCGCACTTGGAAAGGGTATTCGCCTTACTATCAAAAAGGGAATACTTAAACTTATTTAT
Source organism: Pelargonium tetragonum (assembly GCA_036897445.1). NCBI lineage: Eukaryota > Viridiplantae > Streptophyta > Magnoliopsida > Geraniales > Geraniaceae > Pelargonium > Pelargonium tetragonum. The sequence goes on from JAYMTL010000026.1 coordinate 111,188, forward strand.
TACTCGGCTATCAGTAAGAGAAAGGCGCAACCCGTGTATTTAAGAACTCTATCTAAGGGATTCTAAAATTTCTATGATAATTTTGGGGATTCTACTTATGTTATAATTTTTTGATGGCAGGGATCCCTTTATATACAGAATATGCTTGAGCTATTTCCAGGATAAAGGTATTTCATTAAAAGAAAGCATATGTCAGCCTATGTAAGTTAGGTACACAACACATAATTTCGAAAACGGAAACATAAATAAATATAGGGTTAACCTTAAAATGTGTAACAGGATTTTGATACCCAGTAAAGTATAAATACTTCTAACTTAGTACTAGTAATTGAGAAATTTTAAGTAAATACACGTTGACACTTTTTTACTATCTCCAATACTGGAGAAGTACACAATTAATTTTAGATTACTTAGATAGAATTCTAAGTCCTTGAGACTCCTGAGGAGCGCTTAATTGTCTTGTAAAAGTATCCTATTTATTCCACAATTTAGTATAGTAAAAGTAATGATAAAGTATACTCGGTTTCTTTATTTATATATTTCTGGGCAATCTCACGTGTTATTGGGGTTGGTCTAATATACGTGATCCCTAAATTTTTTAGTAAAAGGCTCGCTAACAAGTTCAAATTTATAGATAGCTGGAAGAAAAATACAAGTATAATTTATAATTTGTTGTAGAAGAGAGAAAGTAAAATAAAGAGAGACCCATATATATATATGAAAAAATATAGGGGTTAGACTCATAGCTAATAAAGTAAAAGGGAGTATACGCACTAAAGATACTCGAACCCTTGGTCTTTTTGTTGATAAGCCATTAATTTCCTTTCTATTCCAATTTTATTAACAAAGCTCGACTCATATGAGAAAACTATAAGAATTCCTTTCTTTTCTAATTAAGCGATTACCTTATCAATTTATTATCGAACTGTCAAAAGTAAAGGTGAGTTGTTAGTAAAGAGTTTTCCTTTCTAGATTTATTCCTATGGGAGCTTACTTAAACTCGCGTACCCAGTAACTAGCTATATAACCCCGTTTTGGGGCTAAAGTCTTTGTCGTGTTTTGACTTTATATAATTAAAGGGTAGGTGTACTCAAGGCATGTTTAAGGAATCCCTCATCCTCCGTGTAGTCAAGTAGAGTTCTGTTTTTAGTAGACTTTTTACAAGGGTGTGTAAGAGCTTAATGGGGGTTTGCCTTAATTTGCACAAGAATTTCAGGATTCTAGGAGACCTTTTTGTTTGTTAAGGTATTTTAATTTCATTCTTTTCGAGATCTACAAAGCAAGGGGGCTATATACACCTATATTTTAGTTAAATGACGCAGAGTTTTTAAAGGGCTCACCTTCTCTTCAATGCCCACAACAATTTTATCGGGTTTGACATGATAATAAAGATTTGTAGAAAAGCAAGTGGATAACCCCAAAAATGACTCGACCTTCCGTTCTTATCTTATAAAGGTCCCTTTTAAACTAATTCGATATTATGGTATCAAATTTCTTCTATTATATAAATTATTTGTTACTAGGGCTTTCTAACACAGAGTTTTTGGCAGTCTTGTATAATAAAGGAGACGCTCTGGTAGATCCTTGACTGGTGCTAAAATTAAGGGTCCTATTCTTTTTAGTTTAGGAATATTAGTGACTGTAAACCTGGAGTAATTAACATGAGCTGAGAGGAAACTTTTTGGTTTACACTTCTCATGTTATAGCACAAGCAAGAGAAGATGCCTCCTGAAACAAAGGAAGAAGGTTGTGACTCTTTTCTTTAATTCTCTGCGCCTATAAAAAAACTTCGTTATAACGCTCTCGCCTTGTTAAGTATAGTTTATCCTAGTTCTATTCTTTTTTATGCAGTCTCAATTTAGGTAGGATATAGGATCTTTTCTTGTGGTAGTCTTAATTATAGGCCTTAATCCTTAATCTGAGTCTTTCCCTTGTGAGAGGCACTTTTTATCATATACTTCTACTCCTATTTTTAACACTATTACCTGTGAGGGGGCATAAACTCTTTTTAGCTTTTTCCGCGTTTTTAAACAAGCTAGATATCAGGAAAACTCTCCTACTATAGCAAGAAGTCTAGAATACTTTAGTAACTAAAAAGTTTTTGTTTGCTAGCTCTAAAAAACAGATCCCTGTATTAAGTGGGGATATTTTACTGAGGTTGAAACAAACCCTTTGTATCAAAAAGAGAGCTTCATTACAGGCTTGGAGGGAATTCTTATTTGCTTTTGTACCTTTCTAAGTCTTCGTACTACTCTTCTTCTTAGTCTTAACAGCTAGAGCTATCACTTTCCTTGTAAGGAGTAGTTGGAGTCTTTAAGAGCTTGCGTCTTCTTCAGGGAAATACTTGTACTTTTGTATCTATTAGTCTTTTTCTTATATTATACTTTTTCATCCCAAGGGATCACTTTATATAATAAGTTCCTTAGCAGTATAGAATTTTCTTTACACAATATATCTAGTTTCTAGTTTATTCCGAAATGGATACTTTAAGGAAGGTTTAAGGGGTTAGCTTAGCTAGAATTAGCAGTCAATTTTATAACTAAGTAAACCTGGCTGCATTGTTAGTTTCATTTATTTAAAAGGAGTTCTTAGGGATTTTTTTTACCTAAGGAGATATTTCTTAGACTTAGATTAGTCGGCGGGATTAGAACTCTTGTCTTTTACTAGCTAGTAGTTACGTAATAAATTTGTACACAGTTTTTTGTAAAAGAGTCTCCTGGGAGCAATTCAAAAAAAAAATCGAAGAAGCTCTTTTGAGGACGGCCTTTTTTGAGGTTTGTATTTATAGGAATAGTAAGGTGGTTTGGTTTTTTATAATCTTGGAGCAAAGGAAAGTTTCTAGTCTTTATTATAAAGTCTTAGCCATACTATCTTTGTCGAGGTAGAAGAAGTTGCGTTAGAGTCCTTTTAACGGATTTCTTACAGGTTTTAGTGAGCAAGGTGTTATAAACTAAGTCAGGACTCCTTGGAGAAGCCGGGCTTTTTAAAGGAGTTGGTGGCAATTAAAAACCTGGTGTAAAATCTGAAGTGATTCCGGGCCTTAAAGAATTCTAATTAAACAGGCTAAACTCATGAACTTAGGGCTTTCCTGTTCTCAGTTAATTAAAGGTAAACTCATTAACAGAAAGCTCTTCTTATCTTCGGCTTGTTTTAGTGCCTGGGACTAAGGAATAAAGATTACCCCGGCTTCTTCTTCCTCAAGGAAGGAGAAATTGGCTTTTATTCTATATAAAAATCTCGAGACGATGGTAGGATACTGCTAACTTATAAAATAGATTAAACTCCTCTAAGAAGCTTGGAATTCATATGGCATTGTATGCTTCTTAGAAGTCCTAAGCTAAGAAGTATATAAGAAGTTTAAGGGGAGAATTCCTTTTAACAAGAACCCACGAAAAGCTTTTTTACAATATTGAAGAAGCTCCCTCGACCAGGGCAAACTCTGTCTAACTTATTCATAAAGTCAAAACTATTTCAATAGGAAGTCCCCTCTTAGTTTGGACCCCTATACCGAGTCCTTATTCAAAGCTGACAAAGCGTGCTGTTAAGCAGGTATTTGAAATTACTAAGTCATAAAAGGAAACCTTTATTGCTCTATAAATGAAGGTAGAAATCCACGCAGTATAAGGAAATCCTTTTTATATTAGGTATTCCTCTATTAAAAGGGAAAACCTCGAATATTTGCCTAAGGAAGGGTGGATCCCTCTTTGTTTTATCTATACTTTTTATGTTGCTTGAGAGGAGTTCCTTTTTAAATCCTCGTACTGACACGGGTGCGTCCTTAAAGTGTCACTACTCTTTATTCTAACAGGAATTCTGATCCATCATACTTGATTTTTAAAGCTACTCTTAGGCCGGAGCCTACTTTTCTTTAGAAAGCTGGCTATAACGTATAGCACCGAAGAGCCTTAGGTTTAGAGGAATGTCGTACTTCTGCAATCTGTGAATATACTCGAAAGGGGTCTCTTACGACTTACCTTTTTTATGAGTATACTTTAAAAGGCCCCGCTTAAATTTCATTTGCTTTTTTGCAATTCCACGAAAACGAAAAGGGGTTTCTTTTCTTTTTGCCTTATAAAAAGAATGCGGCGGGTCCCTCTTTTTCAGGAAATTTTATGCCCTAACCCCAGTCTTGACATTTTTAGTGTATTTATACCCTGAAGCCTTTTAGTTTGCAGTCCTTTCAAGAACTTTTCAGAAAAGACTTTTGAAGCGCAGCTAGTTTTTAGCTTAGATATTATAGCTTGTTGTTAGATTTTGCTACCAAGAGCAGCTTTTTTACATTTCATTCTTGTCTATTATACTAGCCCCTAGAATTACTCTCACTTTTAAGGAAATTGGGTCTACCCAAAGTTCATACATGAATGAATTGGCGAAGATCAAGTATTCTCATAAGTATAAAACGGGAAGTGTTGCATCAAGAGCTTTTTATTTAAGAGGAAGCTGCTCCTGATAATAAAGGGTTTCCCTCAATCTAGTAGACCCCCTCCTCGACGAATCCTAGTTGTAAATCTGCAGTAAGGAGATGCTTAATCCGGCGACTGCATATTAGTTAAAGGCGGACCCCGATCGGTGTAAATACTTGCAAATTTCTAATTCTCTGAGACTCCTTCACAGTTAAAATTTATAAATGTACCTCGTACTGGCTACGCAAACGAGATCCCCTTGATTTCCTAAATTTAGTGACAACGCTCTGATACTACGGAACCCTTGACGTTATACTATTATACTTCCTATTAGGTTTTTGTTCATGTTAACACCTCTTTTGTAGGATCGGACTCGGGATGCTTTGCTGATTTGTTACGGATGATGGGGTTAACCGAGGTTTTGTGTCATTAAAACTTTTTATTAAGAAATTCGTACAAAAGTGAAATAGGCCAGCCCCTATAGAATAGAGCTTATAGGAATAATATGAGGGGAGGATACTTAGTATAGTTTTTTTTTTACAAGAGAAAACTCAAGGTAATTTGCCAGGGAGTTCTTTACAAAGTTTTGTAGTATCAGATATTTCAATTTTGAAGGAAAGGATAAGGTAAATTCGAGAAGTGTAGTACCATGTATCGAAGTAATAGTGTATAGAGGTTTTTCCCGGATAAGAGCTTCTTTAAGAGGTTATAGCTATATTTAGCATCTGATTAAGAAAAACTTCTCCTCAATAAAGGGACTTAGTACAGCAGAAATTTAGTATTAATTAAGCAAAGTCTTAGCTTTTCCGTCTCAATCAAGTTGGCAGATTTTATAAGGGAAAGCTTACGGGACCTAGGAAGTTAATAGCAAAGCCGCTCAAGATTCTATGTAAAGGTATTTTAACAAAGTCAATTCCGGGTATATTGCCTACTTTTATCAAGTTATTCCAAGCACATCCATTTCTAGGATATACCGATAAGCTTTTTAGATGAAGGACTTACCGCCCCTCTGGAATACTATACTAAGCTTGGAGAGAAATACTGGATTTTTCTTTTTAATTTTAAACGGGCCCTAGTTTAACAAAGGAAACAAAGACCATTCTATGGATATCCTTGTTTTGAACGGGGCCCTACAAGTTAACGATTTTACGTTCTAACTACTGGGGTTTATCAAGGGTTTAGCTAGCCAAGTTGGGGTATAATCAAGATTTCCTATGTTTTTTCCTTATTTAAATTCCCCTTCTTGTAACCCCTTAGAATTGTTTCTTTTGCTCATATTGAAAATAGTGCCTACTAACCTAGGTCCTATAGTTTAAGGATTCTTGAATGTGTAATCTCTATAAATTTACTTAGATGCGTAGCTCTTACTAGTTACCTAACTACGGAACCTCTTACATTCCGGGTTTATTAGTCAAATCTGGTATAAGAATCCAGATATCCTACCATAACACAGAGAGCACTTGAGAACTTTTCTTAGTATCTCTTTAGAAAGAAGGTAATTTAAAGATTAACTTTTCGGGACCCTCGTAAAGAGTGAGGTCTATAGTTATAAAAAGTTTTTTTAGTTTTTCAGGATTTTTTGACAAGTAACGCAGGACTAGACTAAAGAATTAAAGTAATAAGTAATAGGTGTTTTGACAAAAAGAGGGTGCGGTCAGTGAGTGTCCGTAAAAGGAACCCTTAGTTTACAAAGGATGAGTCCTAAAGAAACCGGAATAGGTTAAGTTTTAAGTAAAATAAACTTTGTATAATCTGAAGCAAGAAAGGGTGGCGGGACAGGGGTTAAAGCTCGCGTAAAAGGCCTTGTAAGGGTTTTTTATAACAAAAGCAGTTCTTTCTATTTGGATTTACTGTTGTTAACAATTCAAAAGCGAAGGGTTTAGTACTCAAATCCGGACTCTTTTCGGTTTTTAAGATACAGGGAGGTTGTTAGACTTTTTACAGGTGCCTCAATAGGTGATACTCATATCGATATTTCAATTTAGTATCGGTTTACTTTTTCAGGAAGGGTTTCTTAAAATCTTAATAAAGTAGCAAGGAAATTCGTATAGACTTTAGAATGAAAGCTTCTTGCCTTAAGGCTTATGTTTATCTAAGCACCTGCAAAGACAAAGAGCAGTCCTCTCTGGTAATCTTTCTTAAAGGTAATAACAGGCCTGCTAAAGGGGCACCAGGAGTCTTTATATAAAGTTTTTGAGTTTTTGAATAAAAGAAGAATTCTTTCGCTGTTCTTTACTCGCTAAAAAGGAGTTTGGTTTTATCTGAACTGACAGGAAGAGTCTTTTCGCTTGGAGTAGACGAAGCAGGTCTTTTTAAATAAGTAAAAAGGGTTTATTACCAGTATTGTGATTTGGGTTGGAAGCCTAAAACTAGTATTCATACTGCAAAAAGGACCTTAAAGTAACACTTTAAGTACCCGAAATTTCATTTTGGCTAGGCTCGCGTATTCCTGATTAAGGTTTCGGAGATGCTTTTTTATTTTAGAAACTTTCTTGAACTTGAGGAGCCAAAAACTTTGTAAAGTAAACGAAACTTTACTGAACTGAAGGTATATACGTTAAAAAGAAAACCTATTAAATTAGTTAATTTAAAAGAATCCGTAGATAAAGGGAAGAATTTCTTCTCTTAGCAGGTACCCTTTTTTAGAGTTTGCGAGTTAGTATAGTACGTATGTTGTAAACAAATCAACATCCAATAGAAAGACGCGTTTTTAGTGATAAAGTAGTCTAGCTAGTGATCCTAGTTAGTTGAAACAAGGTATTATAGCAAGCTTAAGATTAACTGTTCAAAAGCTTTTTTATACCGGGAATGTCAAACTTCAGCATTTTCAAAGGAAGCATGTATACAATGGCAAAGGATCTAGGGTAAGTTTTCAGGCTGCTCTTTTAAGGATTCGTCGAAATGTTTTCTAAAGCAAGACCCTATACCTAACTATATAAACAACTACTTTTCTATGGCCCTTTCTAATATTCTTGAATTTTTTTAATATTGTACTGGTATGGGTACAAAAAGTCAAACCTTTTTTAAGTCCCTATCCTTATGATAGATAAGTTAAATACTATGTTTTCCATTTGCTTACATCCGATCCTACTAATTATAGACTAAAGAACCACGGAATTCTATTCAAGATTTAGATAAGGATTACATCTCTTATTCATAATAGTCCTACCTGTCTCAAAGGCAAGGTTTCTAGAGCATCTCGTACTAAATTTCTAGATCGTGACGGGGTGGAGAAAGTTTTTTTGTTTGTAGAGTTAGCAAATCAAAAAGTGCTTAATATTGACTGAGTGTAGTAGCTGCAAAAGGAGAATCAGAATCACTTAGATAAGCAAATGTTTGACTCTTACTCTTGAAATTGAAAACGAGTTTCTTGAGTCCGCGGAAGATCTATCAATCTAGTGGTCTTGTATTAGAATTCCTTTATAGCAGTGCTCTAAAATTCACTCCATTCCTCATAAGTAGCTTAGTGCAACAAGTTCTCTTAATAGTCATCAGCTACAAAAGATTGTTCCTCAGAATCACATAAGAGTACTTACTTCCTAATGAATAACAGATGCTTTTCAGAATAATAGGTATCACATCATGTAGTCAGCACGATGTAAGCGGCCTTGCCAATGGCTTCTTTTTTTATTCAATATAACGAATGTGTAACATGAAACAATAGTGCTACGCTCTAAGAAGGGGATAACTATTATAGGTTTCAGTCTAATTACTAACCTATTTAAAAAGGGTTCTGGCGCTCAAGATAGGACATTTCCCGATATACTTAGAAGCTCCTTTAATTAATAGGGGTTACGTGTCTATGTCTATATTGATTGTAGATTTAGAAGAACAAGAACTCAAGCATAGACTTTGTTATGCCGGGCAAATAGCTAATGGCTAAGAAAAAGTTTAGTTAGAATACTTTTCTGCTTTATGAACAAAGGAACGGCCGGGTCCCGTATTTCTATTTTAAACGAGCTCTCATTTCAAAAGTAAAAGAACAACTGCTTAGTTGGAAAACCCCCTAAATTTCATAAGAATTTCCTACGAGAAAATGCGGCTGGGTATTCATTCAAATTTAAATACTAGTATAAAAACTTGCTGGAAAGACCCTGTTAGCATACTCGAAGCTGAATCAAAGGAAAAAAGTACTCATAAGTATCGCTATTAAACAAGAAAGAAAGTCTGGTCAGAACCCGCACAGCTAGGCCATAAAAAGAATTGAAAATTATAAATAGCAGTATTCTATACTAAAGGCACACCCTCAACTACAAGGGAGTTTTTTATTTGTTATTCTAGATTTTTTGTTTGGTATTAGATACACTGAATTAAAAATTTTAGTAACGGGAATTTCATTCAGAATTAGGAAAAAGGGTTCTTAGAAATAACTATATATAGGGTTTATAGATACGAGACGAGGAAAGGGCAGGTATAACCTGGAGAAGGAATCTGTGCAGATACATTGGGGGTACGCCTCCCTGCAGCGAGTAATTTACTATTCATTTTAATTCATGCTTCCTTTTTAATTTAAGATAGAGCCCTTGTGATAGATATATCCGGAGTTTTTTGCTAGGGCGGGGTTTCTTTAAAGGCAGGTTCCCTTTAGTTGTATTACAATTTTAAGAATATACCTAAATAGAGACTCCTTTCTAGCTTTAACGGAAATTGGTATCCATATGGGAAATTTTTAAGCTATTAAAGTCTATTTCTGAAGATTAGGGGAATCCCTGAATACCCGCCTAAGCTAAGTCTGACTAAGAAGAATTCCTTAAAAGGAAAGTTTCATTTCGAGTCAGTACAAACTTATTTTGTAACGGATACTTAGTGTATTTCCAAAGAATAGCCGTGTATTCCTCATTCCCAAAACCTGAGGCGGGTATCTTTTCTTATTTCTTAAAGGGGCTTTGAATTATCCTTTACTTAAACAAATTGAGTTTTAAATCTACGCTCTATGGAAGAGAAGTCTTATACCTAGAACTATTCTCTACCTTACAGACTTATAGAATAGCAAACCCCTGAGTTCTGCTCTGGGCATTCTTAAGATTTAGTTAAGCAAGGCATATAGCCCATTCGAAAAATTGTAAGACTTTTAGAAGCCTAGAACGCGAGATAATACCCCTTGATGTAGCTTCCTTTAATACCAGTAAACTCTTTTTCAAACCACGAGTTTCTCATATACATAGGATCTCTTTTTTGAACCTACGCCGTCCAAAAAGTCCTAGTCTGTGCTATCGAATTGTTTAGATCTTCGAAGAGCCCTTTAAAACCGGGCGGTAGTATTTATAAATATAACAAAAAGGTTAGTAAAAAGCGTCCTGCAAGAAACGCTTTTTGATTCTAGGGGGCGTGTGTGTTATAATCGACCCTCGTCTTTACTAGATCCACGTTTGTACAAAGAGTAAATAAAGGATTATAAAAAAGCACTGTTCATTGCAAGTTAAAGTGTAAGTTCGTAAACTTCCTAAATCTGATTTACATTATGAATATGGAATACCCCATTGTGCCCGCTTTTTTCCAAGCTCTTTCTGCTTAAATTTCTTTTTAGGTAAACTTAAACTGCTTATGATTTCATTATACAAAACCAGATTTTCCTTTGCTTTATAATTAATACTACTGACAGGGGTTCTCCCGAAAAGTCTTTTCTTATAGATATTTTTATAGTAGAGGAGCTCCCGTACGGACTTGAAGCTGGTTGTTAGCTTTTTAATGCCCTTGACATAGTAAATAAATGAAATAATAAAAGGGGCTTTTAAAGGTAATATAATTTGTAAATCTTTCATCGAGGATAGAACCGCTTAAGTGGAAATTCTAGACTCTATACGGAATCACGTTATTAAAACTAAAAAAGAATGAGAAAGCTCGTTGGTAGTTTGTGAAAAGTCCCTATGAGGCGAAGAAAGGGTGAAATCTTATAGACCTTTGGAAGCCTTTCCCGTATCAAATCAGTAATTATTGAAAGCTGTAGTGGTACTTAAAAAAGGATCAAGAATAAAAGAAAAGAAAGGATTCGCATGCTATTTTAGTTAGAAGAGCAGCATAAGCAAAATATCTAAATTGGGTCGCAGATTAGACTTTCTTTTAATACACACGTTGAGTTATCCATTGGAGGTAATGAAATTAATTAATCTGACTTTAGTTCTAAGTCGTAAATGTACAAAAGGTAACGGCTCGCTCTCAACTTTATATAGGTAACTGTGAAACTTAGTCAGTAACGAGGGATGGTTGTAAGACCGGAGAAGATACCTTACGTTTCCGAGGGTGATATAAGGTTAAAGCAGGTTTCTGATCTGTATAGCTTTTTGCCCTTCGTCTAATCTAATACTACACTAAAGCGAGTAGCCTTCGTATTGCCCTAACAGTTTCTTCTTTTACTATTCCAGCTACAGGCCCCGTAAATTAAGTAAGAAAAAACTTCTAAATCATAACCACAAGGGTCGTTGCCTATTCCTAACAAGGACAGAATGACTACTAATACCTAACCCCGAGCACAAGAAAAACAAGGGATTTTTTTGGGGCAATAAAAAAGAAGCAAACTGACGTAAAGCACCTCCTAAAACTTATTTTATCATTTTAGAACCAGGTGTTCTCTTTAATTATAATTAGAAAGTTAGCTTTGATTTGTCTTAATGCTCTCAGAGTTACCATTCCAAGACTCTAAACAGGAGTCAATTCTTTAGCCCACAAAGTAGAGAAACCCAAAATGAAGTGTTTAAAACCTCAAATAGAGTCTATTAATATGGTAATATGGTGCCAGCTCTGGTATATAACTATAGAATTACCTGACTAAAGGAAACTCGAGTATTAGAAGGGGTCCTCGATATATAAGTAAACCCGTTTTGTAGGAATCCGCGTTTTGTGCTCTAAAACATTGAATTAGAAAGATTTTTCACCAATAAGATCTAAGAATTCGAGGTGTAAAGTACTTCGGCGCGGAACCTTTTTGGTTAAAGCAAACTATATCTCCGCTTTCTATCGTTAGATTAACTTTATTTCCGAACCAACATATACTAGAGGCATACCAAGATACCGGGATTCTCTATCAAAACTGGATTAAAGTTTAAAATTTTAGGGATCTCTCTACCTAGACCTAGCAAAGATTTTAACACCTCTTTACGAAAAAATGGAAGAATACCGCACAAAGCAAGCAGATAGACCCCGTTGATATAAGAAAAAAAGGAACCCCTATAATTATTTGAAATTTTGGCTTATTTATATTTATAGAGATAGAGTTTTTAGTTTATCCCACTTTCATATGAAACTTTATTGCCTTAGACATATAAGGGACCAAAAATCTTTCACTTTGAGCTAGTGTTTCTCAGTTACTTTAGTTACATACTTTTACCCAAGTCCGTACCTTTTAACAAGGACCCAGTAATATAGCGCCGGATCCCTTTTCCCTCCTCTTAGTTTTTACGGTTACAGATCTAGTACATCTGATTGTTCTATATACAAGCCGGTTATTCCTACAAATTATGGGTTCCCTCCGGGCCTAAATGAATTCGTAATTAGAGTCTTTTGTATTATTAGTTATTTAATCAAAAAAAAGAGTATAAGACATCTCAGGAAAGCCCTTGTGGGACACTTATGGAAAAAGGAAGCACAAAAAAGACTTAATAAAAAACTTAAGTCAAACTAAAAAAATGTAGAAGCAGTCCTAAAATGTGTTATAGGTCACGAAAACTTCCAATAGGTTTAGCCTAAAAAAAGCTTGGCAATTGACCGGATAAGGAAGAAAAGTTACGTATTTATAGACATATTTAGAATAGCCAGGCTTGTTACAAAAGGTTTTCTCTTTAAAGTAATACGCATTTCCGAAACAAGTAAAACCAGGAAGATTTTTGAGAGTAGATAAAGAGTTTTTTATTCATTCGTACTATTGGAAAGCCGGAGCCTCTTTTTTATACAATAATAAGGGACGGTAGATAATTTATGCCGTAATTGTAAACAAGGAGAAAAGGTATGACTTACGCGGAGGGCCCTTAATAATATAGAATTCTACTGAATTACATCTATATTCTTCCCCTTTTGTAACAGACTTTTCTTTATAAAAACTTACTGGATTTGGAATTTCTGACAGGAAGATCTTGCTATTGCTTTTGTAACTCACTCAGGTTTTACTACTATTTAATCTAACGAAATTTTAAGGGGCTTTTTAATTAAGACTCAAAAGTCAAAAACCTAGAAGACTCCGCGTGGTTAGCTTGTACATAACATTGCCCGGAGAGACTTATAAAAAAGGATCCCATAAGGTGTTAAAAAGACCCGATAAGGCAACTTAATAAGCTCCAGCTAGTAAGCTAAGGAAAGGACTTTCAACAAATTGAGGGGTGGTGTAAAGGAATTCCGTTTTTGGTAACTTTTAGTAAAAATTAAGTATATTCTTGGTATCTATCTCTTACTTATCCAGCATAGGAAATCCTAACTATTAAGAAAATCCCTCCGGTATCCCCCCTTTCTTATTGCAAATACCTCAAGGTTTGATTTCCCATTTCTCGATTTGTAAGTTTAACTGCCGTAGGGTGCTCCCCAGTTATATAGTAAGAGTTTATCTACGAAACCTTTAGAAAACCCTATGTTCTCCCTTATGCTCTCTAGTAAAAAGACACCCACAACTAGGCTGAGCTTTAAGCCTCTATACCATTAGAAAAACCCAGACTTGCGTTAAAAAGTGCATCCGTTACGTAAGTAAGTTCTTTAATAGGCAACTTTTATTGCCTGAACTCGGATTTTTTTTGAGTGGAATCTTTCGGGCTTTATGCATTTCCTTCGTAGAGTTATATCTTTCTTAACCAAAGTAAAGAGCTATTCTTAGTAGTGTAGTATAAGAACTCTTCCTTTTTTTATCTAAAAAACTTTTTATTCTTATTCCAAATTTACAAAATAAAGATACTCTGGATAGGATCCTCTCAGAAATGCAGGATTCAACCGTGCAAATTATTGGACAAAAGGCTCTGTTTCGTAATATCCTATCGATTTTTATGAACTATAACATTCCATATTACGGAGCTACAGTAAGTAAATATTAGAAAAATTGAGACAAATCAGCCTTGATTATTAGACTTTTCTTTAGTTATATAGCCTTATTATAGCTCAGCACGAAGTTAACCACTTTGATTTTACTAGGTATACAATCCTTATTTATTTCTTATTGCATTCAACCAAATCCCGTTATTTTCCTTAACCAGAGAGTTCAAGGATTACCTAAAAAATGACTACGATTTCACGGGATCCACTCTATATTAATTATGTATTACAACGATAGACAACAAGGGGCCCATCACTCCAGGTTGCCTAAATCTCTCTGTCTTTATAGGTGATTAAAAAAGTTATGAGTAAAGGAAACTCATGTTCTTGCAAAAAAGGGTCTCCCGGATTTAAGGAACAGTTGCCCATATATTCATAAAAGTCAAAGCAAAAATTGATTGAAAGGGTATTTAATAAAATATTAACCCTTTTTAGAGACAGAAGTCTTAGTATTTAAGAGGAAAAAGCATCCGATTCGACTTCCTCTATTAATATTTAGTTAGTATAATATAAAAAGACTTTTCATTTTGCTCCTTCGGCTTTCGTTAAAAAGGAGTCTTTTAGTCTACTGAATTCTAATTCTCGAATAATGCAAATATTGTTCTTTTATAAACGGGAGGAATTTTATGTCCCAAATTTGGGTAGTTGTAACTTTGTACTTGGTAAAATTAATCTTATTATTTTTATGAATCCTTTGAAGTAGTGCTCGGGTTTTGAAATTTATATCTCGACGAGAACTTTACCTATTTAGTTTAGTTATTTCAATATGGTAAAAGTCAAGCTCCTAGCTATATCCCAGAAAAGGGACCTTTGCTCTTATCCGAACTTGTAACTAAGAGCTATATCCTTTTCTTCATAGGACCAGGACCCTTTTTACAACTCCTTGGAGGATTCTTGTATTTATATAAAAGTCATAATAAAAGTCTCGGAATTTTTATTTTAGGCATTATATACAAGTTTAACCCGTTGAAGTTTTCTGAGTAATCGCTAATACCTGCAAAAGCATTTACCTCTAATTAAGCATACTTTTCGTACACCCCCTTGGTCAGTACTCCGACTTTTTATTTACAGCTTAGCTTATAGATAGCATAGGCTCTAGGTATCCTTTTACTTGTGAAAATCGTTAACAAGATCAAATCCTTTTTCAAGAGGGCGCTGTGCTCTAGGAAATATTAAAACTCAGATAGTTAAATGCAAGTCGCGTTGCTACTGTTTCATGGGCTCTTCGGAATCCGAGGGAGATGGGAAAGGAAGCTTATTAATAATGAATAGCTAGGATACCTCTTTATTAGTATTTAGTTGATAAACCGCTGGGAATGCCATAACGAGTTACACTTACTCGAATTAGTAGTCTTTTTAAGCCATAACGAGTTACACTTACTCGAATTAGTAGTCTTTTTAAGCCAAAAAGGAGCTAATAACTGCCTAGCCAAGAGGTTACTATGGCCTCTGAGTGACACCCAGGGCTTGTTTTATACTGAGTTTTTAATAGATCTAATCATGGCAAACTCCTTTTGAACAAAATCAGATTTTCTACCCCTTAAGTACCTTGATTTTAAAGAGGCCAATAAAACAAGTCGAAATAACTTACAAATATATCCGAAGGGTATCATGTCTTTTCTTTTAAATCAAATGCGCCTAACCCAAGACTTAAGGGGTATATTTCCTAATAAAATATGCAGAATTAGGCAGTACGATATACTTCTTGCTAAAGTGTCAAGATTCTCTATATAATTTCAAATTCTTTTTAATATAGATAAAAGTAGTGGGAAGTAATAGGTAGGAGGTGCCCCTCGAGATGAGAAAAGGGTCCTTGTAATAAAAAAGAAGTTTTTGTCTGAGTTGAGTGGCTCAAAAGGATTCTTGTTAGAGACTTTGACAAAAAGCTAGAGGTCACCTTTTGAACCTGTGGTTTTAGTCTTTATCGTTTTCTAAATTACCCGTTGAGGGCCACATTAACGCTTTCCGTTTTTTTCTTTGGGTATCCGGACCGCTGGGTCTTTGTGTTACACCTTGTGCGGGTTCTTAAAGCAAACAAAAAGAGTAGAACTTAATCTATATAAGTCATTTACTCTCTTTCAAGAGAAAACTCGGCAAACAAATTGAACACGGGATACCCCCGAAGTAAGAAACAAGTGCACCCTTACGATAAGGAAAGGAAGGAATACTGAGTTATACAAACGTAAAATACTGCACACAAAAGGAACTTTCTCGTAATAAAATGTGTAAAAGTGGGTCTATTTGATAACAGGGAGTACTGGCCGGGGAGGTTTGGACGAATCCTAATATACCAAGACAATTATATAGCAAAGTGTACTACTGTATGAGGGCTTTAAATTTGTAGTTAGAGTCCTGGAGTAGTGAAGTTTGTCTGAATATATTATACGAAGTCAAGAGCCCAATAATACCAATAAAAATGGGTATCTCCACTCAAGGTTAACTAAATTTTCATCAGGGATATCCCTGTCCTATCCTTTACGGGGTATTTAAGAATCCTATCTTTTATAATATGAAACTCCCAACTACCTCCTAGAGGGCCCTTAAAAGAGTTTCACTCTTGCTTGGCCGAGAAAGAGGGTTTTGTTTTCTCAATAGAGTCACAAGGGAATTCCGGGTTAAAGTCTTTCTAGTTACATCATAAACTGCAAAGTAAGCCCAAATGGAGTTTCCTTTATCTGAGACTAAATAAAGCTTTCGGTAGGAAAGACCTTGTCTAATTTAAAGCATCGGGGGTTTTTTTTATTACGAGATTGTAGAAAAAAAAGCTAAAGAATTTAGTTATTCCTTGGGGTCTTAAAGGATTACATTCAAAATGAAGCTATGGCATACCGCTATATATATAGTAAAGTTTCTCTTTAAGTGGTTTTGTAAGTGGGTAGCCCAAAACTCTTGTGCTGGGGTATAATCATAGCTCTCTTTTAGCAATCCTCTGCCTCTGGGAATACAAGATGCCCGTGGAATTGAGAATTTTGGAAACCTAAACTAAGTCCTTCCATTACGGTAGCCTGTTTCAGTTTCTCGTGCCTTTTTTTAGTATTTAGTAAGAAATTCTTTCCCTTGAGCAATCCAATTCTAGATCTATATGTGATACCTATAAAAATGAGTATTATCTTACTCGCTCGAATGAGACAGAAGTTAAAAAAGATAAAACAGGGACTTCCCTAACAAGTATGTAATTGAAAAGTTTAATAAAATCTGTTAAGCTTTTAAATATCAAAGAAAAAGAGTAGAAACTCCTGTCAATTAAGTAGAATTTCCTCAGGTAGATAAAAATTTTGGGTCTAGAAAGAAGAATGTCCTGAAGTGAGTGTTTCCTTAATTCTTCAAATTTCAATTTTCTTATATAGAAGTGTGGTTTTCTTTCAGTTTTAGAGTATAACTCGTTTAAGGCTACCAAAATAAAGATAACTTCGTTTTCAAAGGTAATAGGCTGCTCAAAAACCCTTTAATTAAAATAACTCACTCTTAGAAGGGGTTGCTTTTTATTGTAGTAAAAGAGATTTTTGGTGGTAGAAGCTCAATAGCGGCAATTACAAGTCTAAGGGGGCGCTCTCTGAAGTTTGAAATACATCGTATTAAAGACTCTAAGAGATTAAGTAAATATTAGCCCTTGGTATAAGATAAGACTTTTAGAGATCCTTTATTACACATTACAAAAATGGCCTTTTTATCTTTATCAGGTTGTTGCGTCATATTTGTGACTACCTTACTCAAGCAAGGATTTTTTTAATATCTGTCAAGCTCGTAATGGTTTCTGAATTGCTAAGCCCAAGATTCTTTAAATTTATGAAAATTCAAGATATTCTGGGTTTGTATATAAACTTACAGCAGCCACCGGGCTAGAACCCCTATTTCACATTCCAAAGCTCGGTGCGCAACTTTAATATGAAATACGAGAAAATGGAGACTAACAGTATACACAAAGCTTAGATAGGTCTCTATTATAAGTTATTCTAACAAAAATCAAGCTTTTATACATAAACCGGAAAGCGCTTAAAGCAACAATAAAGAGAGGTATAATCCGAACCCCTTTAGTCTGTTTATAATGGAGCAGTCCTTAAAGTATGCGGGATCCTAAGGAGAATTTAAGAGGTATCTATAGTAGTTTAACCTGCTTTAGTATTAATATAATGGATTCCTTAGGGATTAAACTCTAAAGTTAGTTGAACAGTAGATAATGCTTTTTATAATCAAGGAAAGGGAACCCGGGTTCTTAAAAGTAGTCAAAAACTTATAAAGCAAGACTTTCTAACTAAAAGCAGGACCCGGAGTGAGCGGGCAAACTTATTCTTGGGTTCAACAAAAGATAATAAAATAAGGGTTTGGTATATATACGATTAGGACTCTTTATTTAAGGAGTGTCCCTAAAAAATTCTCTTAGGTCTAACAAAAGTATAGATCTTCAATAGCAGAATTAGAAAATAGAAGGAACTTTTTATTCTTCGCAATACCCCAGGCCGCTATAGTATAGATCTAAGATAGGAAAATGCTCCGGCAAAAAGAGCTGCAATAAGGGACTACTTCTCTTTTTAACTGGATTTGACTTTCGCTAGCAGGAAAAAGACGTTCTCCTTTAAGATGTTGATCTGTTTGAAAGCTTTTTCTTGTAAAATATAGAATTCTCTAGTTATACATAAGTATAGGAGTGAACAGGAATTTGAAAAGGTTTTACATGAGGTATACGAAAGTAGGAAAATAAAAAACTTCTTTACAAAAGAGTCCACTTGTATATCTTAAAATTATAGGGATAAAGTGCGATCTTACTACTATAAAAAGGAGCGCTCTAGCAAGCTACTTGGCATCCCGTTGATATTCAATCCTCATATAAGGTAAATACTTTTTCGATAGGGGTTTTCAGACGGAGTACCCCTTCGTCTATTATTTTCTTAAAGGTTATGGGCCATATTCTTTATTGAACCGGATTAAACAAAGGTAACTCAGTTTCAATTAATAATTAGGAAAAGCTTTATAAAGCCAAAGCAATTGCCTCTCTTTATGAAATTCTACATATTACGGGGAATCCTATTACTAGAAAATCTTCCTTAGTTAGATACTTGGGATATTTTCAAGATATACCTTATTTTATTTAATAGGGACGGAATACTTTTACAATAGAGAACTAGAGAAGAAGAGTCTTGATTAACTGAATTTGCGCAGGAGAGTGCACATAACCTAGGAGCTTTATAACATTGGGTATTCAAAAAATTTCTATGCCAGGCTATCTCAAGCCCTACTCAAGGGGTGTAAATCTACCAACTAAGTCAATGAGAAAAGCTACAAGAGCTTCCTCAGTTTGGAAATCTTAATCATTAAAGAGTATACACCCAAAAGAAAAATATGTCAACATTGTCCTGGGGATTCCCATATATAAGATTCGCCTAATAAGAGCTCTTGGGCACTTTATCTATGTTAGTACTAAGGAACTAGGCAATTCCACCTCTTACCCACTAAATTCAAATCCAGTTAAGTATTGTTTTGATAATACAGGGCGAACCCTACCCTTGGAAATTTTTATGATAATGATAAATCTAAACCGAATATACGTACCCGGGATAAACAGGAGCACCTCTTTGGTTAGGTAGATATACACGAAAAAAGAGAAGCCTGCAGCTTGACAGCAAGAGATTCATATAAGTTTTATTAAACCTCAGTCTCTCTGTTCGGTAGAGTAAAATAAGGTTTAAATTAAATAAAATGAAAAATTATAAAAGAGGGGGACCCCTACTAAAGAACTACAAAAGCTCCGTGTAGAGGGGGTTTCTTAATATTGTAACTCTAGCAATATATCTTACTTAAACCCAGGAATTCGAGTCAAAGTAAATAAAAAACATATATTGATATTCCAACTTTTGGTTTCCTTCAGTCTTATATGAGTAGGTTCCCTCTATCTATTGCTATCTGAACTGGTTTAGAGTACTCCCTTTGAGGTAAAGGAATTACTAAGATTCATTCTGGTTTTTCAAATTATAAAGACCTCAAGTTTCTTTCATAGGCATTTGGCAGATGCTATCTAAAAACCAAAATCTCGTAGAGGCTGTCCCTTGTCGAATTCAAGGTTTCGTTATTATAAACTACTCGTCGTTTTTTGTAACTGCGGATTGCTCTAGTTTGAGTCAGTTTTTAATTACTACGTAGCTTCTGCTTTTGGGTCCTTATAATAACCAAAAGCTACCGGTCCTTCTCAACCAGCTAATTAAAGGAAGGAAATTGCTTCTTAGGTACACTCGGATAACGCAAGTAGAGTACTTTAACACTTTTATACCATCTAGATCTCAGTGAAAATCATACTGAAAAGGAGTCCCAGCAAGTTGTATTATACAAAAAAACGAAAAAAGGGATTGGCATAGCCTAATCAATCGGAGAAAAATTTTTATTGTTTACTATACGTATCTCCCTTTTTTTTCTAGGAAAGTATAAAAGCTTTAGGAGAAACTTGTAGAGACCCTGACAATCCAATCCTGTTACCCTCGGTTTTGTTTCCCTTCCAACGTAAGTTTATACGTGATTCAAAAATAAAAAAAGACTACACGGAATTTTTAATATTATTTAACACCGAAAGAGGACTGGCTCTCTCTTTTTAAAGTAAGCCTTTTTTCTCTATTTAAGATTGACTTAAACTTTAAATTAATTTCTCTTCTCCAAAATGAGTCCTGTCTAGAATAAGTTGACAAAAGGGGTCGTTGTCCCTCGTATTAGGAATTTCTAGAGCGAAAACTTAACTATAATGCGTGGGTTCAACTCCTACTATTACTATACTACTCGAAATTAAGACTTCAGTGTTATAGAGATAAAGCTTCTTATCATATTTATTAGAGCAACACTTATGAAATTTTAGAGAACAAGTATTCCCTTTTCCTATCGAGTTACCTCTTAGGAGAGAGAACTTAAATTACTTACAAGAACTTCTCGACTAACCTAGAGGATTTAAAATGAACTTGATTTATGCTACTTTACCCCCTTTCAAAAAAGTTATGTGCTAAGGTATATAAAAGAAGAATTTCTAACAAAAATACATAGTTAGTTTCGATCTCTCCTGAATCCTCTTGGGCATCCCTTTTTTACACCCGGGTTTTCCATTCTTCATAAGTTAAGTGTTGAATTCTTGACATACTACACCCTAATTTATACTGGGTATATTGTATATAGAATATAAATAGGACAACGTCCAGGCAGCACACTAAATCCATATCCATTCTTATTGCCCCTTCATTTAAGAAAAGTCCAAGTCTAATCTCTAATATTAGTTATAATACAACCCAAAGCAAAAAGACTCGTTCTAATGCGGAAGACTTATTATATAGGATACACTATAAACTTTTGATAAATATATAACTCTTTACCAGAAGTCCTTTGATAAAAGGAAGAACACCTAGTAAAAGAGCAGAAGCATTCTTATTTCTCTTCTTATAGGTATTCTGGACTGAAAAAGTCTAATTGATAAGGATATTTTTAGAATTTCTAGTAATAAAAAGTCTTAAAAAAAGGTACCTCAAAAGTCGTTCCTGAAATGAAATGATACAAATGTAATAAAGGCTATAAATTAAATTAGTCTGGGGGTCTCTCGCTAAAGAAGACCTCAAAACTTCTGCCTTTGTTTTATAAACCGAAGTTAAACAGAGTAAAGAAAATATTAAACCCGATGGGCCCCGAATCAGCTCCATAGGAGAGCTCTTTAAACAGGATCTTTGTCCGGTCCTTTTATAACACTACCAAAGCTTTACTTGTGTTTTGTTTTATTACAACTTATTAGAACGCAAGCCAGGCCTAAAACTTATAAGGAAGGCAACGATCCTCGCTTGGCTATTACCAGCCTTTCTTTACTTTAGAAGAAGTCTCTAGTAGCAGAAAAGAAGGAATACTCTAAGTAAAGAAGCACCCCTATAAAATATAAGAAATGTCCTTTGGATGGATATTGTAAGTGCCCCAGATACCTTTAATATCTATTATAAAAATTTCTTGCGTATTTACAGTAAAGCCCTGTACGGGGCAGACCCTCTTTCGAGGAAAAGCACTCTACTACCGAATTTTTTCGAATGTATAGTCCTAAACTGCACAGGGGAACTTTTTATTTATTTATTGGTAAAAGGGTTATACCAATAAATAAGGATATAAAGGGATCAAAATCCCGGAAAAAGTATAACACAGGTTCTTTTTGTTTAATAATTGTCCTGAGATACGTCAAAAGCTTTTATTCCTGCTTTCTCAAGGACTAAAGTAGCTTAATCTATAGTTATCCGGTAGAGCAGGTACTGCCTTTTTATATTTATATGGGGCCCTTTCGAAGCAAGATTGAGACTTCCAATTCATTTTTATGTCTTAAAAAAGTTAGAAGCTTTAATAAAAAGGGCAGACTGAGGTTCTATATTTCGGGAAAGATAGCTTGTAGGATTACTTGAAAAAGCCTCTTCCTTTATATCTTTTCATTTTAATGCTACCGTTAAGGTTTTATCCTATTCTTAAATTCCAAGATATTCGAATACATTAAAAAAAGGATACAATATAAAAGAAAATGAGACGAGAAGCAATTAATTCATCAAAGGCAAGCTTTCCTGTAGTAATACAAGGACACTGTTTAGAAAGACTCCTTATTTAGCTTATTTCAGTATAGTATAGGACAGACCGGGGTTGGAGAATTCTACACTCACACAAGAGACAAACCATTAACAAAAGGCCTCTTCTATACAATATACTAAACTAGTATAGTGACAACCCTAAACTTCCGCCAGGGGTTTTAGGAATAAAGTCAAATTTCCAACTAAAAAGCCAGACAGAAGGGAAACTTGTTTATAGAATCGCTAACATAAGAACTTCGAGGACTTTGTTTGAATTAGAGTCTGTAACTTATATAATGTCTTAGTTTTTAGTATATAATCTCCATCTACTGCAAATTCTAATTAGGACCCTTAACTTAAAATCTGGAGGCTGTTGTAAAACTAATAAGAAACCCGTCCGTTACGAACCTATATCTATATTGTCGGCGTACCTAAAGTACATGAGAAAGAAACTTATAAAAGTAAAGAATACCGCTCGCTAAGGGAATACTCGTGTATTTGTAGACAAAGTATCTAAGAATAAGGATAAAGGTTGGAACATAAAAAAAGAAACTTGAATTAGAACAAAAAGCTTGCTACTTACACTCAAGCTGAGTAACACATGTAAAAAGGAGAACTTATTCGGGGAAAGCGCTTCAGGGACTGCGATAGTCTTTATCCCTAACCTAAAACGGATATGGGACTTCTGTAATACTTAGTTTTTATCCTTTTGAATCTAATCAAGCTCTAAGTTAGAGAACTATAAACCGCTCGCGGATTAATTCTAGTAATAGTTAAACCTTCTTTTGTTCGATGTAACGGGACCTTATTAAAAATTCCTGCCATTCTGCCTCGTGTTTACCTAAGAGCTTGCGCGCTTCAAAGTTCTGAATATGTCGTAAATTAACATTAAGAAGAACCCCTTAACCTGTAATAAGAAAGCAACACCCTGTTTTGCTCTATACCTAGAACTTAGAAAGAGGGGAAATTCCTTGTACTTTAAAGCAAAAGGGCCCCTTTTTAACAAAAAATTCTTACTCTTCTTAACGGTTAATTGGAATCGGGAAACTTGCCCTTGTGCCTAAGAAAGTCCTGTGATAAGTGCTCGATTCAAAAAGAGTTTTAGAACTAGGGTCTTTCCTCGTGCGTAAAAATGGGTATTTCTTATGATTAATTTCTAATTAAAAAAAGAGTAGTCCCATAGTAGCAGTCGTTGATAAGTTTAGGCCTATATTTATTTTGTCTTTTAAAGTAAGGACATGAATTAAAGAGAAAGCTTTCCTAAAAGGAGTGGTTTATACTAGACCATCCTAGCTAAATACAAGCAAACAGAACTTTTCTAATTGTTAAAATGCATAGGCTACTTCTTTTTTATTTACTTACTAATCCTGAGTCCGTTCAGTTTCTTTAATAAACTCTGCCAACCCAAAGCAGTTATTACGAAACCGGGAATACTTTTCATCTCTAATTTCTGAGTACGATTTTATAGACTTTTCCCTAAAATATGTGGGATACCTAAAAAAAGAAATTTAATAATCCCGATTGAGTAGTAGGGCATCAGAGAGGTAACAAATAAGAGACTCTTTGTGATTATAGGATCCATCCGGATTTGTTTTTACTTTAAATATTTTAAGATTAGGATATTTACCTTACTTAACAATATTTGGGGTCGCGGTTACTAAAAAAATGGAATTCAAATTTAAAAAGTTTTTAGAAGGGAATCTCACAACAAGACTTTGCACTTAAGTATACAAAAGAATATACAATTATAATACATTAAAAGCTCTTTTTCAGACACTGTTAAAAGTTAAAGACCGTGTCTTTTGCACGAAAACTCTTAGTAAATATAAGAAAGACCCCAAACAGGATCCTCATACCGGACTACTACTGTACTATATCCCTTTCCTCAATTTTACAACAAGAAACCTGATAGCTAAACTGCTTATATTAGTTGTAAAATAAAACACTCTCAGTTCTAAAAAAAACTTCGATAATGAGTACTTCTCGGGATTGGAACCTATGATATAAACTTCGAAACGATGCTTCAGGCTTGTCCAATTAAAATAAGGATAGAACCCAAGCCTAGGTTAGCAAACAGACTCCTTTGGAAGACTCCCCCTAGGATCCCAAGATTCGGCCTTATAAGTCTATTTCAGTTAAAACTATAAAAAGAGCCCCTCCCGCAAAATTCAAAAATGCGCTCCTGCCGACCGCTACACTAAATCTCGTCTAGTATTGACTTGTTAAAAGCACCGGGTTAAAATTCTTCTTTTTCACTTAGTTTGATCTAATTACCTTGTACTAATAAACCTAGCGTAGATTTTCACAAGAATACTTTGAGAAATATCTAAGTCACTAAGATTTGTGTTAAGAATTACTTGCCTAGACCCTGCGTATCTAAAGACCTCTGGTTAGGAAGACCCGGACTCCTTTCCTTATGTCTATTAAAGGGACTTTTTTAGGTAGCAAAGGAAGATTTTAAAGTTTTTCTGGGGTGTTTCTGTATTTAGATTTACTAACAGAGAGTGTAATATTGAGTACAAGAATGTCAGGAAAAAAGAAGCTGTTATTTACAACTAAAAACCTTTTAGAGACCCTAAGGAGCCTTCTGTTACTATATAAGCATTAAAAATCCAAATCTGGTATTAGCTTTCTAGGGAACCCTGTAGTATATATTAGATATATTATAAAAATTTTTATTAGTATTAAGAAACCCGTGATAAAGAATTTATATTAACTTTGGCATCATTCTACCTTTATTCTTAGAAAGTCTTTATTTAGTAGGAAGGGTAAAAAGATAAAAGTACTCTTATTCCCGAATTTCTTAATATTAATAATGCAGCTATTAAGGAAGAGATAAAGAACTAAGAAAGTTGCTTTTACAGTAATTTACAGGAAATAGGGAGTCGTTTCATTTCTTCTTGCTTTAGTGCCTGGGTCTGGGTAGTAAATAGAGAAGATTCAGTGGGGCTTCTTGCTTGTTGTTCGTTCCTGTATTTGTAAAGACAAGATAGAACTCCGGGATAAATAGGAAAGGAGTCTCTAATAGAAAATTTCTTTAGGAGAAAAAAGGCATCCTAATAAAGAGCTAATATCTAAGAATTCTACAGGAGTTCCGTGGCTACTGATATCAAAAAGTATCTACTTACACCTAGGCGGATCGAGCACCCCCTGTATCCTTGTACTTTATTAAGCTAAGCAGCTCACAAGGGCTATGCATTTTCGAGATAGAGTATAGATAAGATAACTTGTTCCCCAATCTTCCTCTTTCATAGGCTAAAAAAAGTAATTGAAAGATATTTTTACATACTTACAAACAGTGTATATAATATTCAACTTTGACTCACATAGAATTTCCTTAAGCATTTCTCTATAGTCTCTTTCTTGTTGGACTTGGTAAAACCAAGAAAGAAAAAAACTGCCTCTTAAAAAGCTACACTTTATTTCAATATGTTCGTTTTCACAAAAATCTGAACTTGACAGAAAGATCCTGGCTCATTCTTTTATCTGGTATTGGACTGAAAAAGTTTCGCATTCAATGTATAAATCAAGTCTAGCTATTTCCTAAATAACGAATTCTCTGCTAGCGTCTTCTGTGGATTTTAAAGAAGGCTTTTGCTCTTTTGCTAGAGTCTTTTTTATAAAAAAAAACTAGTAAACAAGGAAGTTAAATAAAAGGGTTGATAAGTTTTGGTAGAGATATCCTTTTCTAGGTCATAATATGTAAGTTTTTTGTTTTGAAGGGCCTCCTTGTGGGGACTCTAAGTTGCATATTAATAGGAAAAGCCTATTAACAAGGAAGTAATCTTAAGTTCTTTAGATTAAAGGAGTACGCGCTAGTAGGAGAGCCCCAATAGAAGGCATAACACAGTAGCTTATAATCCAGAGTTTTTTTAATAAGATAACTCCTTAATTTATATTAAAATTAGAAGGGGGTACAAGAGAAAAAATATTAAAGCACCTAACCTGGGGTATTGTCCAGATTTGGGACAGTACTTCCTAATATAACGAATTTCTTACAGCACTGGTTGACTATAATAAAGACAGTCAAATTTCTTCCCGAAAGAAGCAAAGATGTATCTCTCTTAGGGGCTCCCGCATCGATATGGAGTTTAGATACTTAAAAGGAGCTTGGACCTTTTAAGATTTAGAGCCTAACTCGAGCCCAAAAAACTAAAACATAAAATATTTAGTCCGAGGGCACCCGCTCGTATAGTAAAAGTGAAATCCTTTAGTTTTACAACTAAAGCCCTTGCCTTTTATTACCAAAAAATCTATAGGAAAAAATTTTGTAAGTTTAAAGAGAATAGCTATGAACTCTGAAAAAGGGATTTTATAAAAGACGCAAATGTAAATTCTTTGGCAGCTTCGCCTGGAAAATGTCTTTAATCCGAATAAACACAGCATAAAGTTCGCCAACTCCCTTTTATTAATGAGTCTTAGAATATGCAGATAGCAGACAAAAGAAATTCCATAAAGAAAAAGGTTTCTGTATAAGTATCATATAATACAGAGCAGGCAATTTAAAAATGTAGTAGTACCTTAATTAGGGGCTGACCCCACGAATTCTTATAGAGTTTCCTAGGTTTGACAATGAAAAGGTCTATGAAAGAGCTTCCTCTAATCTACCCACCTTTTCATTTTTTGGCTTTCCTTCTAAAGACTAAAACTAAAAAAACTCCTTACATTTAAAAACTTTAAAAGATAAGGGGGAATACAAAAGAAATGAAACAATGCTAAAGTTATTATCCAGAAAGCTTTTTATCTGCAGTTTGGGTACCAAATTATATCTTGAGTTGCTTACTTTTAGAGAGAAATAATAAAGAATAATAAGAGAATGCTGGTGTATAGCTTCCTGGACTATTACATTAACCTCCTTTACTGCGTGTCAGTCAGTCGGGAGCATAGACGCTATCTTCTATCTACTAGACATGCTCCTTCTCTAATGATAAACGCAAAAGACAAGAGTTTTCTTAGACTAATAGAACTCCTATACTCTAACTACAGCCTATACTATTATTATATTATACTCTATATCTCTATATTTTATTACTAAACACTCCTATATTAAAAATAGGGTAATAATACAATTACTATACATTATAAGAATACAAGAATAGAATAAAAACTCTACATCTCTTCAATACTTTATTTACTAACCTTAACTGTCTATAGAATAAGCAATACAAAAGCTCCAGTAGCGGGTCTAGCAAGACTACCAAAGCTCATAAGATAAGAGGGATATCCCTTAAACAACAACCCCTATTACTATAAAATCTAAAAAAAGTAAATAAGTAACTATAATACAATAGCTTGCAGTAACCCAACAAGACTATAATAAGTATTCCTAGGCTTTTCTGAAGAAGTTAATGCTGCATTTAAGGGTGCTGGGTTCTTTGATCTGATCAAGCAAGCAGCAAATTTCAAATACTGGATTTCAGTTATCAAGAGGGTGTTTGCCTTATTTACCGTACTGGAGGGCCCTATAAGGGTCTCTTTTTCACTGCTCTGGGGCCCTTGCTTAAGTATCTGTTTTTTACAGAAATAACTCAAAATCAATAGACAAGGAGGAAAGATTTTTGGTACAATTCTTATGTCTCTAGCTAGGAACAAGTCTTATATTTCTATTTGGGTTTAGGGCTCCCTTAGCGAAACCCTTTATAACATTTTTTGTTCACTAAGAACCCTAAAACTAAAGGCCCTCTGATTGCACACCCGCCCCGGAATTTGTAAACACAACCGTAATAAGACCCACCGAGAAGTCTTAGAATTTTAAAAAGACTCTACCAGACCACACCTTTCACTACCCTGTCATTTTGGAAACCCTTTAGGGTTTGTATCTTACAAAATCTCTAAGGTTCCAAAGCTTATAAACCTAATTGCTCAATTTATTCCTTCTTGAGAATTCTCTTTATAGGTTTTCTACTTTGCGTTAGAGATTCTTCTATATATAAGTACAAGCCTCTCCTATTTATTGCAAAGGAACTTTTAAATAATTCAATGCAACACTCGTAAGATTAAGTCTATTAAGTGATTCTTATATTCCGAAGCATAAGTTTGACTTATATTTGCGTAACCTCTGACCATCAATACCGAAACTCTTTCTAGGACCCTTTTTTATCAAACGAGAAGGCTTTTGAAATAAAATTTATAGAATCTAAGGTGAAAAACCTTTGGTTATTTTGTTATAAAGTGTCGCCCCAGCCTAATTAAAATACACAAAAAGTATAAAACGAAACTAAGCGGGCTCCCTTAGGGAAATCAAAAGGCGGAAGCTGGGCGGTTTCTATAATTATAATACGGCTATAAATCATTATTTTATTAAGGGGAGGTCCCTACTTTTTTTTGTAAACATGAGAAAAAAATCATGCAGCTTTTACTTATGCCTCTTCCTCCTTCACTTTTATAAAATTCAAGTAGTAAAGTAATAAGGACTCTAGTATGTATATAGAGTAAACACTTACTACTGCTAAGCTAATAAGAAAAACTTCATTTACATAAGGTCTCTTGAAGCTACCTTTGACCTTATTATAATATACAAAACTTTTAGAGAGGTTTTCGCGTTCAAGATTCTGTATCAGATATTCAAAAGTAGATAGATACACGAGTCTTTTATCGGCAATTTATTCAAAAGGGGGCTTCGCAAGTGCATAAGGCTTTCTTACCCACTTACCTTATAAGTGACACGCAATTCTAGAAAAATCTATAACACAAGGCTTTCTATTTATAGCGGTACCAATATTAATACACTTATTTATTCAGAGAAGCATCACGAGTCTCTTCAAGGTCCCTCGGCAGCCCTCAAGTTCCTATAGGTTATTTATTACTAAGTATATCTCTTTTAATATTTATAAGGAATTCCTTTTTTAAATTCATCTACTTTTTATATGATATTTTGCTTAGACCCAGTATAGTAATTGAAAGTTTGAATGTTTACATTGCCCTACTAATCTGACTAAAAATTAAGGAGCTCCTTACTCGGTTTGCACGGCTTAGAACCTCTCGTGGAGTCGTATCCTATATAAAGAATTTCTAGAGTTGATAATCCAATAACTTTATCTTTATTTAGTATCTTAGATATAGAATTTTCTTTTAAAAGTATATAGCCACTGAAAAACTACAAGGATTTGTCAGGGGTTCGCGGTTAGAGTCTACAAGAGCTCTTTTAACAGTTTACTGCTCCCACTATCAAAAAGACCCTGAGGAATAAACCTTTACTCAATAACTGACCCTCGTTTCTTTCCAATATAACCTGAGACTTTCCTTAGAAAACCCCTAAAATTAGAGCAAAAAAGGACTTCCATGTTTTAGGGATTCTTGGTTTTCCTCTATGCTATACCTAAAATCTCAATCTTTTCATCCGGTCCCTCTCCTGGCTATAGACATAAACTACTAAACTATACTTGTCGAAAGGAGCACCCAAACTTGACCGATAGCTTCGAACGCTACCTATAATCCGGGACTTCAATTGCATTTTTCTAAATAGGCTTACCTTATACCTTGGGTTTTTAGTAAGAATAAATATTTATTCCACTTAAGTGATTTCTTAACTCTGTTAAGTTGTAAGATTATAGAAATTCTTTGTATTACTGAAAAATCTTTGAATCAGAAACTTCCCCTTAAAAATGAAGATAGAAAGTAAGACTTATCTTCTTTTCTTTTTGAATAATACAACTCTAATAAATAACAGCTTTTGAATAAGGCTAAAGGCAATTCTAACTGCTCAAGAATCCTTTTATTAAAAGAATTACTGGGCTATATACCCCGTACTGAGCTTGTAAGGTAATGGGAAGTCGAAGAGTGTCGAGGATCCTTTGTCTAATGGTTGTAAGGAATCCTTTTAAAAGGGACTAAATCGCTAATAGGCTTTTCTAACTAACCTACTAAAAAGGCAAGATTTATCTTGTTCCATAAAATTTGTTGTCAATATCCGTTACTCTTGCTTTTTAGAATGACGCGGGGTTTAAATCGTATCCGTATTTAGCAGACTTATAAGTTTCATATTAAAAGACCTGTTAATATATCTATATTTATTTCATTTTTCTTAAAACTCAAATATATCTGTATATTGGCAGAATTTGCATTTGTCTAATTAAAGCCGGACCGGTTGTTGGAGCTAGCTCCTTTTTCAATTTTATAAAGTCTATAATCTAGGGTTTTTCCTTCAGCCCCCACTTCTAATCCTATGTGGCGGGGATACCTAACTATTCTAAAGATAGGATCTCTCCTTTCTCTTTTTTAACGGCGGGTAATATGCAAATAAACAAAAGGAACACCGAGGGATCTTTTTCTTATGGAGTTTCAAAAAGAGATCTATATCAGACTAAGAACTAGGAAGAGTTTTTGCTTTTATGTATTTGAAAGTGTGAATTTCCTATCTCATAAATTCTTGTTGTATTTTGACTTTGGATTTTATCTTAACTTGTACCCCGCTTTAAGTGAATCTAGTTTCACAAATAGCCAGAAAGGCGGATTCATCAAGGTGAGAATATCCTAAATCATTTTTTGCTTTCTACATTAGAACGCGGAACCTGTGTAAGTATCCTTAAGGGCGTCTCGCTCGGAAAAAGGACTTAATAGAGAGCAATTAATGTTCAAACTATCTAAGCGATAAGTAGATAAAACCTAAGGGCGAAAGAAACTTCCAGTTGAGTCTTTCTTTTTCGAGACGGGTCGTAGATGGAGTTACAAAAACTAGAAAAATAAGTGCTAGCCAAGAAACTCTTGTCAATATTGCCTTTTTATTAGCCAGAGGCTTCAAGAATAGTGCTTATTTTTGAGTGGATGTGGGTTTATTCACTTTATAGAGGAGAGGTTGGGTAGTCTTGTAGTCAAATTCTATGCGACTAAAATAAAAGCTATAGTTGTTAAATCGTAAAAATCCAAGTATATCGAAGTAATCTTAAGGAATACCTATCATTTTATATGTCTTAAGTTTTGGAATCCCATCTTCCTCTTATGAGGTTCATTTACATTCGTAAGACAAACTGAAGATCCTTCTATTAAGTATTTGATTCTCCTTACGGAATAGCCTGTGCCTTATTGCGGGTTTATTTAATAATAGAAGCATCCTCTTACAAATTGTGTATATACTATAAACTGCCAAAATACTTTAAGGTCTCTGACGGAAGGGAAGACTTTTTAAGGGTTTAACACAAGGATAACAAAATTTAATAGGGTTACAAAGGCTTTTTTTGCAATCAATATGACTATGAGTTATAAAAATCTACGAAAGGGTTAGATCCGCTTTTTCAAGTGCTTCTGTTAAAAACACCCCACAAAGCATCCTAAACTAGAAGCCGCCCCTAAGCCTAAACTCCTCGCAGCTAAAACCCAGAAGGAATCCTTATACTTGGGTTCAAAAAGTTCGTAGGAATTAAAAGTTATAATCAAAGAAACTCCCTTTTGGCTCCGTGAAGAGCTAGCTTTTATCTAAATAGGAGGCCCCAGCTGAGTATTAACAAGTTCCCCACAATTCCGGACTTATAAGATGCCAGTCTAAAGATCTCTGCTACCAATAGAAAAATTTGACATCCACTCTCAAAGGACACAAAAAGGGAAAGCTAGTGCAAGGTGGTGTGATGGACACCCCTATTATACTGATGATTTAACGAATTCCTTATACTCTAGGAGTTCTTATATTCGTTAGACTTTATAGAATTCCCTTGTGGTTTTGAAACCTCCCCGTTAGCTTGAGCGGGTGTTCGCGCTAATCTTTAGCTTCATAAAATGACTCTTTATATGACAAAGACTTTTAGTCTGAATTCCTCTAATGCTTTGTAAAACTGAGCTTTGTATATAAGTACCAGAAAAGTATACTGACAGTAAACCGAGGTAGTATGCACTAGAAAAAGTATAACCTTGCGCTTCCTAGACTAGAGTTTTGGGTGGCGCCCAAATGGCAAGAAGAGTGGGTTGACTGATTGATAGTTCAAAGCTTTATTGCTAAGTGAATTTGGACTTATATTATAGTAGGGTTTTTTATACTAAGCCCAGATCTAAAACGGATAATAATTTTAGCAAAACTCGTGGATACTTTTACTGACCTGCTCTTGAGTATAGCACTAAACGCCAAATTAACCTATAAATCACAAAAAGGTCCTGAATAAAAATCCCGGCTTCATCAGTGTAAGCATCCTTTCAGTAAGATCTACTCGGCTTTGGATTCTGTTGGAATTTCAGTCAAGGATTCAAAATCAAGATATACGACAAGAAGCTCCTTTGTACATTTACAAGAACCTGCCAAAACTCAAGATCCAGATTTGTTTAAGTTTAATAAGAAAGAGAAATTCAAAATTTTTTTGTAAGTTTGACGTCAGGGGAATACCCAGATTTTAACTTGCTCGGTGTAGTCAAGTCATTAATTATATGTATTTTTGTTAGACTAGCTTAACTTCCTTAAAAAAAGTATCCTGCCCCTTTATTACAGTAGACCAGGAATACTAGAAGCTCTCATTTTTGTAGATTCTTCCCACATTCCTTTAACTCGGGAGTTTGGTAGCTATAGAGCGTTTATAGAATCCAGTTTGCCAAGTGTAAAACACGGACACGGATAGGGTTCGGCTCAAGAAGTTATTTTCAATTTTATGGATCATAAGTTAGTGCTTTACTAGCAATGGCTTTGAAGCAACTCTTATTAGATATTCATTTTCTTCAAAAAGTCGGTTAATGACAGGGATCCACTCACGAAAGATATAACTTGGATTTCCTAAAACTTATAAGCAAGGGCTTGAATAGTAACTTATAGAGGTTCTTGTCTAAAACTGCCTTTCAGTATTACACGGTAACTTTTGTTTATTAGCTATCGGGTTTCTATTTACGCTTTTAAGTTAAGTAAAAGACTTTAGCTATATATCTGGAATGGCTAAGGGTACACTTTTTGTTTTTAAACTAGAAGAAACTTAAACAATTATTGTATTACCAATAAAAAGCTAGAATATACTAAACGGATTAAGGACCCCATATCAAAAGAGTACTAAATTTCGAATTTCGGCTCTACTTATACTGTCATACACAGAAATTTCTAACTAAAGTTAATAAAAAGAAATTGGGCTACAACAACGAAGCGTTTACTAATGAAACAACTCAAAACACACGGAGCGAAGCTCTGGGTTTTGGTAATAAGTAAGGGCGGATAATAATTCAAATTTAATAAAGGAATACGAAGCATAAAATACTAATAAATAAAGAAAATGTTTTGATAAGTCCCCCCTTTTTTGATTCGATATATTCTAGTTTAAGTAAGGGATTCCTCCAAAGAGTTCACTCTTAAATTCAGTTGTTAAATGCTAGCTTGACAAATATTGGATAGTCGGCTTAATAAATGCGTGAGTTAAAGTGCCCTACTATATAGCTATATAGACTAAGAGAAGCGAGGATTGTCCAATAAATTGCTAGGGATACGAAAACTAAAGCAACTCCCGCGGTCTAGAAGAAACAACAAATTTAAGCTACAAGCCTTATCCTGTTGTAAGGCAGCTTCCCATTGAGTTAAAACGAAAGTCCTTTAAATTCCCCTTTTGAATTTGATATAAGAAATGAAGCTAGAAACCCTTCTTTCTGGTTTCTTAAAATGAGTACTATTAAACTATAAAGAAAAAGGCGCGTTAAAGTCGCAAAATGAGAATCCTAATTCATTCTCGATTAACCTTTTTGGGCTCGTAATAATAGAAGCGGGGAGGGCTTAATACGGACTTTCTTTAAGTTGAATCCAGGGAAAAAGGGGTTGCGGCCCTTTATAGTAATATACTAAACAGTATAAGCAGATACCCTATTTAGATTCGGAATAGTTAAGGAAAACCCTACAAAGTTCAGGCTTACATTTGTCCCTTGCAGTAAATAAAAGCTATAAACAAGTTTCCTACTAGTAGTGCTGCTTGAAAATCAGAAATCAAACACTACTCACCTTTATTCCCGTTGATAAAGCATACCCGCAGTTGGTAAAAGGTTAGGGTAGGGATATTCATATTTCCGCTTTCAAGATAGAGCCGGGAGTGGGAGGGTTCCTACTAAAGAGAGATCTCTGCAAAGCATATAAATTTAGCTTTTTATAATTGGTATAAAATTCCATATAATAACATATACTTAAGGAAATAATATCCTTTATCTCCTATAAGTAGTTGGTGAGAAGTACGCTAGAAAATTTCTATGATTTTTTCTTGTAGAGTATTTTAAGGAATCCTCT
This sequence comes from Pelargonium tetragonum, assembly GCA_036897445.1. Lineage (NCBI taxonomy): Eukaryota > Viridiplantae > Streptophyta > Magnoliopsida > Geraniales > Geraniaceae > Pelargonium > Pelargonium tetragonum. The sequence goes on from JAYMTL010000026.1 coordinate 145,312, forward strand.
TGATTGCATCCCCAAAAGTTTTATAATAATGAGATTTTGTATTTGTATGTGATAACCCCCTTCATTTTAATTGCCCCTTTTCAGCGCGACTATCGATCACACAACTAAAAAAGGTTTCGTTATACCGGGACTGAGCTACTAGGTCTGTTGTCAGTTAAAGAATTTTTTGGGAATTGAAGCACGAATACATTATAGCCCTTTCCAATAGAAGAAAGCCTTTAGCGCAGCATCCCTAAAATGAAAATGATTTACAAAACTTAGGAATATTTCCGTAGTTCTTATTTAGTATTTAGCAACTCTGTTTTTAAATGATATAGAGGAGTCTATATCTTTCTTAAATTTCCGGTCTGTATATAGAGCTTAATTAAAACTAGAATTTGAAGAACGGATCCATATGAGACTGAAGTGTAAACCTGAAATTTTTGATCTTCTGCTTCTCGAGTCTATGTCACTAAGTCCATGTTTTAAGATACCTATGAAAAATGCTTTAGCTGGGATTATACCAAAAAGCTTTCCGCTTGGAAAGGTTTACACCACTTTACTGCACCTCACTGTGCTAGAGAGCCAGATGCTTATTTCCTAGTTTAAACTCATATATTTAAGGAAATTCGGGAAATCGTTCTTGTGCCCCATCGAATAAAGGCCTTTCTTCTACGTTGTTAGACGGGATCCGCGTAAGAGAAATTTTTACATAATCAAGTTATTGTGATAATATATTATCTTCGAATAAAAAAGAAAAGGAGTCTCTTTAGTACATTTCTTTATAAATTAATGAATTTGACTCTTATGCCGACAAACTGCTCTATTATAATCTGGTTGGAAAGTTCTCTTTGCTTTTAAGGGGTTCCTGAGGGGTTAATACTCTCGAGTAGGATCTAGTTAGGTTAAAAAGTAAAGAAAAAAATCATGCTTAAGTTTACAGAAATGTTTTATTTCCTAGTTCCATTCTATTCTAGGAGTTCCTTGTTTTTTGGTATAAGGGGCTTCGCTTACATTCATTCATTCATTAGAGAGTCTTATCTTAGTATTAGGAGCTCTCGTGAAAGGAAAAGGAATAGGTTTCGAGGGAAAAGATCTTTTATTTAATAACCTGGTGTAGGTTTCTCTTTTTACAGGTGTCATTCCCTCTAATGACTCTTCACTTATGTTGTACTAAAGTGACTGATGCCGTAAAGTCCAAAAAGGATATCAAGCGAATTTCCCCGGGCCAATCGTTGAGAAGCGAACCCTTTCAAAAGTATAGTCTTAAGCCAGCTAAACAAAAGGGTAAGCACGGGTCTATAATGAGTCCGAAAAAGTGCACTCACAAATTGCTTCAAACGGAAACCCGATCCGTACTCCAATTTTGATGTCAATTCAGTCTCTAAACCCCAAGGTCTTCATAAAGTCTAGATTCCCCTAATTAGTACTCTTGATAGCTTTGCTTTTCTTAGTCTTTGTAAGACTATCTTATAACCTATAACCAACTTCTTTCTTAGCTATACCTTTCCTTAGAGCTATTGTTAGATTCTGTAACTGCATCCGTATCTTCTTCTTAGCCAGACTCTGACTTTTCTTCCGGTTTTCTTAGCTAGAATCTGAGAATAAGGAATTCGATGAGTCTTTTATAATGAAATAGATAAAGAAAGAAAGTATACTCTAGCTAGTCAGGTGTCTTCCTCTAGTTCCTGTTCTTATCAGTATGGAGGTAAGCTTGCTTAGAGGAATAAGGAATAAGAGAGCTCTTACCGACTGTAGCGGTAGCAGAGGTAATGCGTAGTATTAGTGGTTTGAGTTAGTACATTCACACCCTATAACCAACAAAAGCTGCTTACTGTAGCACGGAATTCCTTTCTTATTAGAACCTCTCAGCTCATTTCTTTTGATTAGAGACTTCCTTTTCTTAGGGGAATTCCTTGTAGCTCTTAGTAGCTCATCAATCACTTTGATTCAGAAGTCTGTACCTTGAAAAACAAACTATCCCCTTCCATTCTATATCTTGTCCTTACTGGAAACCCATTACTAAAGCATTGATCCCTTTCATTATCTGGAATATGAAACCTGGAACTCAAAGCAATTCCTATAAGATGGCTTACAGAGCTCTCAAAGAATCTATATCAAAACTTCCAACTGATTCACTTATCTAGAGCAGGAACCCTGAACTTGAGTTATCTATTTACAAATCCAGAATTCGAAACCTTAAAACGCAAGGAACAAGCAACTAGCAAACATCACTCTAAAAGAACTTTTCAGAGTGTAATAGCACTTGAACCTAGTACACTTAGAAAGAGAAAATACGATTAAGGTTTCTGCCCCTTACCCAGGGTGGTCCAACCTATCAAAGAGCATAGGTTCAAGGACTTCATTTAACCCATATCTGAAGCGAAAAGGGAAGAATATCTAAGAGAAAGGGAGAATCAAACGAGAGAGAGAACTTGACCAAGAAACCTGAGGGAGACCTTTTGCAGTCGTGAGCTTGACACTCACAATCATTCGCAAGGATACAGGATGCTCCAGTGGGTAGCCTATGATTAGAAAGACTGAGACGATTCGCCGGAGTTTCCATCCTAAAATGGCTCTATTTTTCTTCTTTTATCTCCTTATTAAAAGGAGTCTGTAAGTCTCGACCTGGCTTAGAGGGAAAGCTTTTGTAGAATAAGGGTTCTCAGTAGAATTCGGGTAATATATTTCTTGGCATTTCATTCAGAAAGTAGCGGAGAATACCTAAAATCAAAAAGCATTTTTAATCAACTATTAATCCTGTAATCAAAGGGAAGTTCTTCCATATATTATCCAGCTTCTTCTTCTTGCTTTTGTATTACGTTTTCTTCTTCCTGAATCTGAGATATTAGAAGGAGTATTCATTCCTTACTAGTACCAATACGCTACCAATAGGGCGTCGTATCGGCCTAAACCTTAACTAGAGAGAAATTCTAATTAAAATCTTTGTGCGAGCTGTACCCTCCTCAAGAAATTGGGAATTAAAGAGTTTTGAAATCACGTAAATAAAGATCTAATCTATACCCTTGAACCCTTGAAATACAGGAAGGAAACAAAAATGGAGTATAGGTAGATATCTATATAGTGGACTAAGTTTCATCAAGTTTACATAGGGTAAATCGAAATAGGATAGAAACGTGCATGCACAAGTGCGGACTCCCCTTCCTTTCCTAGATAGTTCTAGTTGAATTGCAGGAGTTCCTACAAGAGGAGTCAAAAAGTTGTTGTTGACTAATATTTATTATTAAACTCTTGTTTAGGAATAAACACCTCAGATACCCAAGTATGCTATAAGGGAAAAGGGAGATTCTATTTTAATTTAATTACGGAGCACAGTCCCGGTAAAACCGTTTAAGTTCTATATTCAAAACCCAGTTTTAGTTAAGAAATTCAGGATAAGGTGTTACCTTTAGAACTCTGGAGCAAGATTTTTTGCTAGGATATAGTTCTTGACTTTAGGGTTTTCTTGCAGGATTTCACTCTTAACGTTTTTATAATTAAAAGGAGTTTCCTTCTAAAAGAGTTGGGTATGGAGGTTATAGTTGTAGTAAAACTTGTATATGTATTTGATACTTTAAAGTAATCCATAACTGATCTGTGTACTTTGTATTATAAAGATTTTTGAAGTGGTATAGGAATCGAGCTCTTTTAGGTACTCAAACTCAATTACTTGATTTAAATCAGGGTTTCGAGTTGCTAGGCTTGGAATGAATGGGAATGTGACCCTGAAGGAGGAGATAACAAAACGTATACAAAGTGGGCCTTTATATTAAGACTTTTAGCTTATTGGAGCCCGGAAGGAGTCTGACCAGAGTATAGATCTAATAAGTTTACTATTTGAGCAGATATATTCAAGGTTCTAGTTGCCTTATACTTAGAATTGTATAGGATACACGCACTTCAATAAACAAGTCTGCTTGTGAACGAAACTTATTTGAAAGAGTGACTAGTTGATCAAACCTCAGTTGACTAACTCTTCTTTCAGTCTATGTAAAGTCAAAAGTGAAATTTCCTTATCTAAGTAATTCAATTGTCTCTGAATTTTCCGTACAAAGCTTGCTTTAACTCAAAACAATTCTTGTCTTGGTGCAGTTAGTAGAATTCCCGTCCTATCTCACTCAGTCCTATCTGACAAGCTCTCTTGCAATCCACCCCCTTCTATAATCTTAGTATCAGTTTCTCATAATAATACTAAAGCTCCTACAACTATCTTACTTACCCTCCTATATCCTTATCAGAATGCGTGTATCCGTGTTTATGAGGCCCCATTGCCCAAATTCTAAAAGTTCCTTGACCAAATTTCCCAGGAGTTTCCTTTTGAAAGAGTTCCTTTATAGTTTTATTAGATTCTTTCTGGTGAAAAGCGGGTTGCCCAGAGGTTCAAAGAGGTCCCTGAATCTAGGAAATAACTTTAGTTTTTCGGCCAGGTAATGTATTTTAAATAAAAAAGGAGATCTAAATTTCTTAGTCTTAGGGATGCTTATGTGACTTGAACTCATGGATTACCTGCAGCTACGTGCCAAAAAAATCCAATCAAAGTTAGGAAGTCACAAGAAACTAAGGATTTCCTCTAGTGGCCCAGTTTTTTCTAGTTAGCAAAAGGACCTAAAACCAGCCCAGCCTCTCTTTGATTGAAGTTAACTTATAGGGGATCCTGACATAAACTCTATTTTTCCTAAGAATTTTCAATAGCTATATCAATTCGAGTACACCTGAGCTCCCAATAAAAAGAAAGAAAACTTGTACTTACAACTTATAGATGAAAAGTGAAACCCTTCCTAACATTAGAATCATTTTAAAACCCTATTCTTTATGCGGGTTTTACCTTCCTTACAGAAAAAGCTATACCACAACTCTCCAGCCCCACTGATATAAAGTCTAAAGGAGGACACTTACTAAACAATAGGATCAGGATTTCCTAAATGGGTACTTTTTTTAAGGTATGAGGGTTAAGCCACTATAGAGAAAGCGGGTATAGCTAGGAGGGGTAGTAGGCGCATATGAAAGGTATAGCTCATAAGAAAGAAGTTTTATGCGATTAGAACCCTTGCGTGTGTTCTGCGCTCTCTTAATATCTATAAACAGGTAAACGAAACTATTTAACAGATAGCCTTAACAGTTGCGAATTGAAACTATAGAGGGGATGATACGTGGGTTTCCTCTTGTCGGGTATTCATTCTTCTTAGAGATTCGCTTTTAGATAAGAAATTTCCCAAGTAAGGGAGTTTCAGAAGAAGTTAAATAAGGAAAACCTAGTAAATAAATATGGACTCCAAAGAGCTCGGATGTACAAAAAAACTAGCTTACTGGATAGACTGACTCGCGTTTTCTGGCATTAAATGGCCTTAGAGTTGGGTTTTATATTATTGTAATGAATTTGATTTGTTGTACTGAGTTCTCCCCTTTTTTGTAATTCGATACTCAAGATTTTTCTTAAGAGTTTCCTTTTAGGGCTTTTTTAGAATTAAGGAAAGGGGGTTTCTCAAAAAGGGAAAGAAAATAACCTAGTATCCGTTTTTACAATTTATGTTGTCAGTATAAGAGTATAGGATGAATTTTCGGGGCCTGAAAGTTAACAAGGAAAGGGCAAGCCTTAAGAGTAGAAACTTTAGAAAGGACAAAGGAGTTAAATAGGATTCGCATTTTCATGAGTTTTACTTAAGTTTATAAGGGATATATCTTTAGTCTTATAAGTACTCAAGTTTAAGAATCTTCGGAATAAAAGCCTGAAGTAAAGTATAGAAAAGTGAGTCGTATTGCGAAAAGTTGCATGCATTGTATAGAGTGCTTCTCTCTATAGGAATGACCTGCTCATATTCATATTGGAGAAAGGAGTCCAAGCCTGCCGAATTTCTAGGTTCCAAAAGATTGACTGTTATATATGTTTAGTTTGGATCAAGTAAATACATAGTATTTCGTAAAAGAGACTCTTCTTGTTCTGTTAGTGTGTCTGCTAAGTACCCGGGTTTTTACTAGTAGTATAGTAAGGCTCTAAGAAAGTTTTTTAAGGTCCAGGTTTGCTTAATTTGTAAAAGGAGTCCGCGTGGAAGGAGGGTACCCTTAGCGAGAGAGCTTACTATCTATAGTAGTAGTATGCTTTGGAGGTTATGCCAGAGAAGTTTTTGGGCTATAATTTAAATAGAGTTTCCACTTGGATTTACTTTCATTTAATTGTAACAAACCGGAAAGAATTCTTTTGTAAGAATGTGATTTTATTACTTGTGAGGGACTTCTTATACTCATTTTAATAAGATATATTGAAAAGTACAACCGGAGACTTAGCGGCTCGGGCTTCTCCTAGAATCTTTTCTTTCTAAAAAGATAAAAGGCTTGCCCCTATATTTTTCATTTCTCTCCTATATCGTAATTAATTCGAAGTTGATAACCAGCATTGTTAAAGTATCAAATCCGAGGACTTGTATTTGACAGACTCTACTTTGTAGAAGTAGGTTGAGTTTTGTCTTCAATAATAAAAATGACCAGAATGCTGTGCCTATAGGGCCCTTTATAAGGCTTTCACTTTAGTCTATAGGGAGCTTTTTCACACCCTTCTTTATTTTAAATAGATTCATAGATTCCTTGTTAGGTTTACTGGAAAATGAAATTTCATTTTAAACCCTAAAGAAGAAGAAACCCCGGAGAATTAATAAGAATTTGCGACTAAACTCGCTTTAGAAATTGCGATTGCGTATGTTTTCTATTAAAGATTTTTTGAAGTTCTCATTGATCCAAAAGTAAGGTAATGTAATTAATTAGTACATGTAGTACCAAAAAAAGGTATGAGTATAGTGTGAGAACAAAAAAACCTTGTTGTAATTATTTGCGGATTATACAAGGACTTTTCCCGCGAGTTTAATCTACAAGAAGTCGTAATAACGAGAAATCGTCTATCCTTTGAAGAGCCTTTTTATATATTATAGAATAGTGCGGCTAACTCAAATTTTAGCTTATGACCTTCTATTTATATCTAGAAAATCGCGCAAAACGGGGTCTTTTGATCCCATTAAAAGCTTTACGTACGTTGTTATATCTTTAGTACACTCCCGAGCGGAACACCTAAAACTGTAGTATAAAACCCAGTAGCACTTTGCCCGGGAAAATAAGAATAAGAAAACTCACGCGAGTTTAGAGTGTTGAAGTTACTTGTTATATTCTCGAAATAAGATTATTAAACAAAGCCTGCCTATTTAGAAAAAGGAACCTGACCCCTAGAGCAAAAGTCTGCTTTTAGCTATTCAAGATTTCAGAACAAAGGAACACGGAATAATTAGGATAGGGGTTTCGCTTTATACTTAGGTCTCTTGTCAATTCTACATAAAATAGTGCGTATTCTCCAGTATATCAAGCGATATTCACCAAACCGGACAAATCCCGCTTCTAATATAAAAAAGTTTAGCTAAAGTCAATTTCTTCACGTTTTACATAGGTTAAAAGAGAGCTTAAATTTAACTTAAAGAGTGAGAAAAATCTCAAAGCCTTTCGTTTAGAACTCCAAGGTAAAGAGCACCGCTTATTTCATATAAGGAAAACTGCAGCGGATATAGTATGCACATAATTAGTAGACAAAAATCAATGTAGCGGAAGAGCTAAACTAAACCCTAATTTTATTAAAGCAGGGCGGGAAACCCCGGAGTTTTCCTTCTGAAAGATCTAGTAAAATCTGACTAAGCAGGGAATATTTAGCCCTCTGGAAAGAGCCAAAATTCTTTAAATGCTTGGATTTCCTGAGTTCTCCTCAAGTTACTTTCTTTTAGTAATTTGTTTAAAGGGCCGTCTATTCCTAAAATTTCAAAATTCGGCAGGGAATCCCTATTAAGAAAACTGCTCTGTAATAATCAAAAAAAAGAGTCACTTCCACTTAATCCTGTCAATTCTAAGACGAGTCATAATGTGAAAAAGTATACTTGTTAAAGCTCTGTTTCTCCTTTAGGAATTAACAGCTCCTGTAGGAGATTTTAGATAATGCGTATCGATTCCTAAGTGCCTTTTTATAGGGTTTACCACGTCTTATAACTTATAGAATTTAGAGAAAGTCTTAGGAATTTCTAGAATAAAAATCCTTATTTCTGGAATATGCACCATACTTTGCTACAAACAACTAGTCAAGAAAGATCCGCAAATTTTAGAAAAAGTAAGATTAGAAATTCCTGAGGGAGCTTTATTAGCCCTTTTTGTTAGGACTTACACTTTATAGGGGTGTTCCGGGATATAGAGAATTCTTAGTGTTATTGTATAGAGTCCTATTAGCTTTTAGCTTATACCCCTAAAGCAAGGCTTTTCGAGATAAACTTATCCGCGATATATATACCTCTTGTTCGGCCCAGTCCGCACTACATAAAATAAGTCTTACAACCCGCCACTTGAACTCGTAAATTACTGAAGTTTTTAATAAACCCTGGCTTTTATTATTAATCTTGTCATTTTATCTTAGTACAGCCTCTTTGGTTGATGATACTTTCCTTGTGGCAGCCCAGTAGGGTGGAGACTCTAATTACTACTCTTTGGTAGAATGTCGAGCTTAGATGTAAATAAAGATTCTTTTTCCTGTAGCAGAAAGACTTAACAAGTCAAAATATACCAGAATTTCTGGGATAACTTTTAGAATTCAGATCACGAAGTTTTTTATTTACTTCATTTTTTTAGATATCCCTTATACTAGAACCTTGAGTTAGCACTAATCGCCAAAAGGGTATAGCTCTAGTTTAAAAAATCTTATCTCAAGTTCAAATAAATCTTATTAACAAGATTATGACTAGGCGGGTATTCCCATAAAGAATCTCCTTAGAGCACTTCTTTTATGCTGGTAATTACTTAGAACCCTGTCGAAATGAAATAAGGGGTAGCTCTCAATTGAATTAGCGGAGTTATAAAATTCTAATTAAGTTTCTAACAACTCTGTTCTATGCAGAAGAGCCTAAGTCAGTAGAAAATCTGAAGTTGAGCTGAGCAAGTTATAATTATAAGGTGTTCCTTAGCAGTATTTATATTGAAACCTTGGTAGGAGATCTTTTGGGCCAGTTGTAGGCCTAAAACCTACATTTTATTGGTAATTAGATTCTGCTTTAACACTTAGAGTTAGTCTTTATCGAAATGGGTATGCTCGTCTTCAGCTTGAGATGGAAAATAAGTAGGAATCCTTTTTAATTCCTGGGTGCTTTTGACTCCTGTTAAAACTCTGTGGGATACCCATTATATCTAATCTCACGATCTTATATACCCGGGTAGACCTCGTACATTTAACTTGAAAAGTCTCCTGCTTACTTTATAATGTGTCAAGACAAGATTTCTAATAGAGCCTAAACTCGGAATGTTAACTCTTCGCAGTTATGGTACAAGTCCCCCGTTATAAAAAGGGTAAGTTCTACTCTTTATTAGAGGCCCTCTACCTCAAACTTTAGTCAAAGTTTAGATAGAATGTCTTGAACTTTATAGAAAGATTTTAGCAGCTCTACTGAAGAAAGTGCGAATCTTGAGTCAAAGGTTAGGCTCCCTATGGAATTATACAATCTGATAAAACCAAAGTTCTTATAAAACTTTTGGTTAGAGTGTTCGTTTGTATTTAGTTTTTTTATTTAGACTGCCCTGCTACTTTGTCACCACCCCAAGCTGAATGGATCTAGCCTTTGCTTATCAAAACCGTTTACAAGAGGATTTTTTAGGGTAGGAAAAGATAAAAGTCTTTAAAGAATAAAGTCAAGAGTTCGCTATTGCCTAAGTCTCTATTTTTCCCGCTTTCATACAACCAAAAAGCCTTTTTATACATAAGATAACCTTATGATTCTGTTCAATGCACTCTTTTATAAAGAAATTGCAACTTCGTAGAAATTTTTATATACTGAGCACTCCTCTAGAGTTTCCTCAACTTTTGTATCATTTTACTTCGAGTCTTTCTATAATACATAAATGTCTTCCTTGGGTAGGCCAAGGATTCTTGAGTTCAGGGATAACCCTCCAAGCTGTATTATACACTTTCACTAAAAATGAAAGGGGTTTCTCTAAAGGAAGTTTGGGATATCCAGGGTCCCCTTGTGATTCTGTAGTTGTTGATAACCAGTATGGCTTTAATCATAAAGGGATTTTCGGATTTAGTATTATACATTAAGATACCAAAGTACGGGTTTCACTTTGACCACTATCTTTTTGGTTATAGGAGTATCCACTAGTATGAGACTATAAGTACTACCTACGCCCCTTAAGAGAGGGGCCCGTTGAGGCTTCGTATAACAACCCAACAAGAAAAATGCATTAAAATTATAAAAACGAATCCAGTATACAGAAGCACGTTATAACGCAGGAGAAAGGACATACAACGGCCTTATTAATTAAAATATTGGAATTAAAAAGAATAAGATAAAAATCCGGGAGCCTACCTTACCTCTTTCCTAGAAAAACCTTATATTGTATACTAATTAATTAAAAGCTACACAGGATACGTAAATCACTAAGGCTTACTTTACTTTTTAAATTGACGGTTATTATAAATATAGGCGCTGCGCCTGGATTAAATAGAAACCCCTTTTTAGTTGGGATTTAAAAAAGATGGCTTTTATTAAACTTTATCGCGGTTTCTTCCCAATTTAGAGAAACGGTTCAGGTAATTCCAAACTAACACAACGCTTCGACGGAAAATTTCATATTGTATAATCTTCCGAAGCCGGAAAAAAGAGGAGACCTTTATCTAATCTATAAAGCAATTACAGATTCAGTTAGCATAAAGGGCCCTTGTATTTAAGTTGATTTAAAAAGAAGAAAGTTCTGCGTACTCCTTATCCTTATAGAGGATCTCCAAGGCATAGAGCAAACAGGGGTGGGAAGCCCTTCTTGTACAGTAAAATGGGGTGTCTCTTATGGAAGGAGCTTGGTACCTTTACTAGGGTAGTATTGAATCCAGTAAAAAGCCTTAACGTAAGTGCTTAAAAGTTTAAACAGCTACACTACTTATATATGTCTATGTCTCGCAAAAATGAAGTACTGTTTAATCTAAACTTTTTATCTTTCTCAAAGTTTTCTAAAAGAACAAAACGCAATTTGAGGGTTAGATATATTTACTTAGCAAGGTCCTAAAGTACTCCTTTAATAATTCAAATATAAGAACTACTTTTCTTAATATTGCCTAAATAATACAACTACTAACTAGATTGACTTTGTCTTACACTAGGGTGTCTCTAGAAAGTTCGTTATTTCGTCAAGACTAAAAGGGAATCCCAATTGCTAATCTCCTTTTTGGGGATTTTAACTTAAATTGCACCCACTTTCTAGGAGAAGCTTGTGCTTGAGTCTACCGCATCCTTATAGAATTATTGCCAATCCCCAGCAGCCCCAACTCTTGGAATATCTTTTGTATCAGGATAAAAAAGTCAAAAGAGGTATCTATTCAATATAATTAAAGGGTACGTCGTGTAAGCGCTTCTCAGTTATACCATAAGTATCCTAGTAATTCTGCGTCCTAAGGTAAACGACTCCACTATTCCTTGTTAGAGAAAGACAGTCAAAGTGACTCGCGGGGAACTGATCAATCGTAATCCAGGATCAGATGGACCTACTTATAAGTTAAGTAAGGAGTAATTCCTTATATTCGAAAGTTAAGTACAGAGCCTGGGGCTGGGTGTTTTCAAAGATTCTTGCCCTGGACTTGGATAAACAAGTCTCTACAAAAAAACTAGAAGGCAAGATAGGTAGGTCCGTTGAAAGAGAGTGAGCTTTAATTCTAGAGGCTAGCGAGGGCTTTTCGAGTGTACGACTCAAATCTAACTGACTGAAGATGCAAAGAGGTGTCATTAATAGTAGAGTAGAATGTCTGGTGATTCGTGAAGATAAGAGTAAGCAGTGATTAGAAAGTTGTATGCCATAATGGTAAAGATGAAGATATTTAGGGAACAATCATACCAGCAGCGACTTGGCGGAAGTCCTTTCTATTGAAGACAGCTGACAGAGGTTTAGGCTGTCTACTTAGCCCCAGTTCTATACAAAAGAAAGCACTCGCATAGATTTGACGTAGTGCCATTGCCAAGAAAATAGTAAAGCAAGGAAGATCAGATAACTTGAGAATTAATCTAAAACATAAAACCGAGTAGAGTAAGAGTTAGAGCCTGACCCAGAAGGAGGATTCGTGAGGAAATTGAGTTGTTCACTAAAGTTACCGACCAGGGGTGTAGTTATGATTCACCTTATTGTTAGGTATTAATTACATTACCTTGCCCTTAAACTTTATAAAAGAACTGGTTCAATTTCTCTTTCCATTCTTTATGGATCGTACAGCAATTAATGACAAAGATACTTAATTCAATGGCATTTTTAGTTTGTAGGTTTTGAACCTAAGATACTCTCTAATTCAATACAACGCTCTTACGGCTTTATTACAGTCAAGTACAAGTATTTTAAATCTTCTTAAAAAATTTGTATAGAAATCAGTAGCATAAGAGAGATTTTGAGTGCAGGAATATTTCACTTCTATAGCATACAAAGCGTAGTTTTCTTACTATTATATAAGTTATAAAGGATAACTTTTGATACGTTTTAATAATGAATGTGAGAAAGCCAGTATTTTCTACGAGTCTTACAAGTTCAGCTATAGGGTCATGTAAGAAATGAAGTCGAATCAAAAGCTCTTTATATACGTTATTATTTCCATGCTTTACGAGGTTTTTTAGACTTATTGAATATACCAATCCATAAAGAAGAGATTTTATTCTGTAAGGCTTTGTATTCTTCGAAGTTATATAGTCAGGATTCCTGGAAAAGACTTTAAAGCACTTAATAAAGTATAGGGTATCGTAAATTTGGTTCGAATAATAGGTGTAAGCGGCTTTGAACTCTTGCGCGTACCCTTCACTCAGTGGCATTTGGTTTTTTCAAGGATAGAAGTAAAGTTTCGCTTAGGAAATGTATATAGAAAGTGTCTGAATTGGAGTTTCTTCTATTTAATTACTAACGAGATAAATAAAACTTAGCTCATTTAACTTTGCAAATTCTGAACTAAATATAACACCTACTCTACTTTACTTCTCAAGCTTTTTCGATAGTTTAAAAAGCGAGGCTAGTTCACATTTTGGACCCCTAACTCACAGAGTTCTTCCAGCTTTAACCGCCTCCGTTTTGTCTCCAATATCTAGATTTTTGCTTTGGTTGGGTTCGTATTACAAAGTCCTTATTCCATAACCGGGTGTAGTATAAAGTCAAAGCCCCGGTACATAAAAAACAAATGAAATAAATTAGGTTCTCCTAAATCCATTAATTAAAGGAATGACCTCCTAGGGCCGGCTTACAAAAGGTACTAATACTCGGATCTAAGCTTGATAAATAGAATCAGGTTTCTGTCTTAAACACCTTCAGCAACACTTTATAGATCGTCATAAAGCTTCTTAAGTCTAAGAACTTTGTACCTTGAAAGATAATAACCTAGTCCTTCATAAGCAAATAACACCTTTGATAGATTGGTTTGGCAAGCTGGGACAGAGACTCTTAGATTCATGTGTTCCTTCTTATAATTATTATCTTTCATAACATAAATGAATTAGAACCAAAAGAGTGGATTTCTAGTTAGTTAGGAATCTCAAAACCCAGAATAATACAAAAACCAAAGGTAATTCAATTAATAGTGGTTTAGAGATTTAGTATCTCAAAGGAAAATAAAATACCTCAAACTCTCACAAGAGCTACATAAGAGTAAGACTCTAGAGTTAAGAAGAGTAAGATCCGTTGTGCAGGAAGCAGGAATTCTAAGATAATTTCTAAGAGAATCTAGTTCGGTTCAAGAGGGAAAGTGGTTAGAATAACTCAAAAACTAGAATACTAAGACAGTAGCTACAAAAACTCCTATCTACAGTAAGACCCATAAGAGTCTAATTCATAAGAAGAAGGGAGTTCTAGGCATAAGGCAGAACGTATGACTAAGAGTAAGACAGAGAGTCTAGCTCTGGGGAAGTTATAGGTATGAAGACTAAGAAAGTCCTGGATATTCCGGTTATAGGTAAGAGTATAGCTAAGAGGAAAGAAAAGATATGTATCTTATTATATTATACAAAAATGGGTTGTTGTTAAGAAAAAATCTTAGGGGGTTAAGAGATCAAGAGTAAGCTGTAGAGTACAGGTTTACCTACAATTAGAAAGTTATCGTTATGAGTAAGAAAGATGAGTAACAAACAAAGTATGAAGGGTTGGCATCTAAGTACCTATCCTGTTTTGAGGTTTGTATTTAGGAAGCTGTTAAAGTTTTTAGTTTTCTAATCTTTATATATAGCTTTTTTTGCACAGGACAGGGTAGAAGGAAGAAAAAAAAGGAAAAACCTAGTGAATATTAACTCTATAAGCCAATGGGGAAAAACCCTTAAGGAACCCACTAACTAATAATAAATAAAGGATCTGATATAAACTTTGATCCCTTTTTTTATTTATCTCATTATCGGTTAAGTAACTATATTAAAATCCAAATAAAACGAAGAAAAAGAAAAGATCTACGACCCCTTTTTCTTGTGTTCTTCTTAATGTGCTTTAAGATTTGAATTTACTGCTGTTTTACTGATTTTCATATAACTAGGGTTTGTTTATCAGTGAATTTAGAGGGTACAGGGATTCTATTATAACTTGAGATATGAGTATAAAGGATCCACCCGATTTTTTCTTCAATATTCAATAGCCTCTTATTCCTTCGAGTAAATGCGGGCCTCTTAATCTAAGGTTTGTCTTTATTGTACTTGTATACTCTATCCAGGAAGGGAAGCTTGTAGTAAATTGCTTTCATACCAAGGTCAACGCCCCTTATTTTTCTTTGCAACCGGATATACTTGAAAACCTAAGTTAAAAAAAGCGTGTTACTTAGACTAAGCTCTCGAAAGGTGTAGTAAGATTAAATATTGTCTTATAAACCCCCGCCTCGTACATGTCTTGAATTTTTGATTTCTCTTTTTCCTTTTTAATAACAGGAATTTCACTTTTAATAAGCCCCTTTGCAAACAAATATAAATATAAAGGATAAAAGCTTTGGATTTAAGCAAGGCTCCTAAGTTAGTAGTATAATCTTAATATTGAATATGGACAAATTTTTAAAGGAAACTTTAGTAAGGAGTTGCCCTGTAATCTTATGAATAGACCCATTATTTAACTCCCTTAAAATAGGTGCGGAGACGGGGCCTCTATCCTGCTTTTAAGCAGACCCATTAACAAGGGGCACAAAGCCTAAGAAATCTCTTAAAAAGTTGCAGTAAAGAAATAAGATTTTATAATGGAAATACCCTCTTACGGATCTCGTGAACCTTAGTATAACTTTTGTGGCGTGCATGAAGTAGCTAGTATTTTGTTTTTCAAATCCAGAAAGATCGAGATTTCCGATCAGTGACAGGCTTTTGTGTTAAACCTATATATTTCTTTGAGCAGACCCTTTTCACAACGTCAAAAATTTAAGGGTCTTTATAATTCTAATATATTCCGATGGGGCGCCCGAGCTAGGGCTTCCCACAAAAAAAAAGCTAGCAGTAGCCTAGAAATTCCAGATTTTTCCCTATTATATTATTATATTAAATTAGCCTAACTCTTTGTATTACTTGAAACAGAAGTTTTAGCAAATACTATTTACTTATTTAAAGGAGTGCTCCAGACGCGCATATAAGTCGGTTAAAGTTTTTGACAAGATTTCTATCTCAGTAGTAGCGTCTAAAGCAGGCCTCTCCCGGAGATAACGCCACAGTTATATAATAGTAAAACGGAAGAGCTTCCGTTAAATAAAGCAATTCTCTCAACCTAGCTGTAGATATAGGGGTTTCCCAGGCTGGGTAGAATATCTTTTACCGGAATTTGTGAATCTTTCTGTTAACGAGGTATTCGGGCTTGGCTTTAGCCTTTTCTCTTCTTCGATTAACGAGATACTCGCTGCTTTGTATAGTTTTGTAAAACAGGGCCCTAACACTCTGTATAATTTACTACTCTTTTTGATAGTTTGGTTTAAGTTTCTATTGCAAAAAGAGAAAAAGAGCCTGACAACAAATTGAAATATATGCTATAAAATCCCCGTATAAGATTTAGAGCTGTCCTGTTGCTAAGTTAAGCTTGTTGTTGGGCGTATACTTTTCTTTAATTTAATAAAGCCTTGCGATGTGTTTCTAGCTCAAGCCTGGACTCTCCTCTGATCAGTAATCTGTAGGAAATGCGCCGGCTTTTAAGTTTATTCATGTTAAGAAGCCTGTAACAGTATATTATATTCTGGGAAATCTACTACTTTTTAGAAAACCTTTATAAATTTCATGTCTAAAAGACTGAGCGGTGATAAAACTCCGAGTAAGACTTTGAAAATTCCGGAGTTACAGAATCCTTTTGTTAAAGTATATCTTCCACATGTTTCTAAAGGTTAATTTTAGGAAGACTCCTTTTGAATCGTAGTAAAGCTCTCTCACTTAATAAGTGACCCTTTCTTTTTGGGCGATACTAATTTACATTCCCAAGCAGGGCTTATGAAACTAAACCCTGTGAGTGAAGATTTCATTTCTTAATATTACAAAAACGTTTTCTAAAGGAGGAAGTTTCTATAAAAAAAGTCTCGAGAATTTGCACTGTTATAGACCTTACTCTCGAACCTATCAATTGGAAAATCTTTAGAAATCGGGGTAGAGTATATTCACACGCAAGAAGCTCCATTCACTACAGCAAAAGAGGAAAGCTTATGCTGTAGTTGCTTACGTAGAACCCTTATTTATATTTCCCTGCACCTAGTTACTTTTGAAAGCATAGAAAACTCTAGCATAATTAAGACCTGTAATATCAAACCTTTCTATAATATCCAAATCTGAGTCTTCTCAATTTCCTACGGATCTCTCTCAAATAACAAAACTTTAATCTTGTAAAACTAACTTAATTCCCGATCTCTTAACTTTAACCAGAATAGAAATACAGAAAAAAGAATATTCTTCTGGGCAGTTCTCTTTTCAATCCCTTAAGCCCTCGGATACTCTAAGGACATGAAGAAACCCTCTTATTCCCTAACTCTTCTAACGGAATCCTGTAAACAAAAGCAATTTTAGGCATCTATATGTGTAGTATTAGTTCTTAATGAATATTGAGTTTAGGGCCTAGTCTAACCCGGGAATTCTTAGACAGTCGATTTGAAAGTTTATCCACTTCTTTCTCTGCAGTAAAAATCTGGGAGTTAGAGTTCTTTTGTTTTCTTATTCACTTCTTCATAGCTGCTAGGATATTCTATATTTGTCTCTTACTCTGTATCATAATTATAGCTATACCTAATAACACCTAATTTCACTTAGGAGTAGGAGCTTTTATTCTTGTTGTTGGAAGCTAGACCCGTGTCTTCCTCTTGCCGTTGTTGCTTATTGCTGCTAGTGTATTACTGTATTTGTACCTATTTTATTCCTTAGGAAACTCT
>JAYMTL010000027.1:0-160777 GCA_036897445.1 Pelargonium tetragonum
TCTCGGTTACTATATAAATCAGAATTTACATAACAATTCTGTTTTGCAAGCAAAGTTTTGGGCGTCAGTGTATTAAAGTAAGGAGCTCCTTGATTATCAATGGAAACATAGAAACATATCTAATTTTGTAAAGAAAGAAAAGATTTGTAGTATTAAATATCTTTATATCTATATAATTTTCAAATTGAAACTCGATTCTATTCTCGCGAAACCAAAGTGACAATTCAGAGGTTAGCACTGAGTTTCGGGTTGGATCTTTAAAAGGAGGAGATATCATGAATAGGCAAAGTTATATGCTTAAAATGATCAAACTATACTCGAACAAGGAAAGAACTTAATATAGAAAGAATTTAATGTTTGTTCAGATTTCTGAAGTTGCAGTTATTCTTATCCAACTAAGAAGCAAGGTACGTACACGGGGCTGTCGAGGTTTTTTTACTGAAGAAAGCAAAGGTGGGTTAGAATACCTCGTTCGGTAAAACAAAAAGGTGAATCCAGAGATTACAATAGTTCAAATCCTGATAACCCTGAAAAGTTTTCTTTGCCTTTTAAATATAAAGCGGGTAAACAAGCATAAGCTATAGCTTACATTTCTATGAGAACCCTGCCCCATTCATAGCTGTTTCAAGCAATTTGACTACGTATTATCTCTTTCGAGTAGGGATATAATTTTAAAAATAGATGTTCTATCTATTATTTTATAGTATAAAAATTCGGTTATCATTCTATCATTATACATTCATAGTATACCCTTAGAAAAAGGACGCCTTTATAAAGGATCTAGTATATAGTTTAGTATTTAACGATCTAAGAATTCCTCGAGTTAAAACGGACCAAGGGTTTGTGAGATAATAAAACCTACAAACAGAGCTTTTAATTTGGAAAGCTACGTAATTTACTCGAAAAGAAACCCTGAAGTTGCATCTATATAGAACAAGGGAGCATTAAAGATTATCCTAGCTACTTAGCAAAAAGCGTCCAAAAAAGGAGAAAGTTTACTTACCCTTTATCTTATAAGAAATTTTCCATGTAAATATCAAGAATGCAGTGCGACACCAACCTACCAAAGTATTAGCAGTTGTAATAGTCGTTAGTTCCTTTTTACTCTAAGGGAACTAACGAATAAAGTCTATCTTATGTCTATTGCTTTGTCTCACTTCCAAGTTCAATAAAAGAGATACAATAAATATCCATCTCTTTCAAATACAACATCGTTGGAAAACCCAAATAATTATCTGTAAGACTTTTTTTATTTTACTAAGTTCATAATACTTCCTATTGACTACAAGAGAAAGTATATTATACAGTATAGGGTAATGTTTGCTAGGTTAAGCCCTTTTATCTACTAATTTGATAGAGCAATAGAGAATCAAAAAGGGATCTCCTATGATATAGCAATTCCAGTAACACCAGTAATAGTCTATTTTTAAACATTTTAAATCATAAAAGTAGTGGAATGACTGAGTTGACAATTATGTATTACATACCAAAATTGTAATAAGTATAATATTTTAAGTCAAATTCTTTCTGGTGCCAAACAAAGCTATACTACAAACCTTAAATAGTTCCCTTAACCTATATAGGAGTCATGGTTTTTCCTTTTCTATCCTAAATTTAGAGTTCAAAATCCTAATATCTAAGTTTCTGCTTTTTAAATAAGATTATCGGACTCCTATAACTATTTATAAAAAGACTCGAGTGAGACTTTAGTGGATTTGTGGTCTGCTTATTTATACTCGGCCCTTATCACACAACATAATCTAACCTAAAGAAATCAACATAAACTAAGTCCCAAATTCCACGAGTCCTTTAACTAAAACTTCTGTCACAACCACCAATTACTTACTTCCTGTGACACTAGATCCTATATATAAGAATTCAAAAACCTCTTTTCGGACATTTGCAACAAAACTTTCAAGGCAATCCAAAAATGCATTGGATGCCCAGGCCGTGGACTGAAAACAGTCCTAAATCCACATTTCTTCTCTTATGGTCCTTAATTTGATTCTTTTCCTTTGGAACTGATGTCTTGACTTAACAGAGCGAGGGGTTTCTTAAGCGGCAATTCTAGTTTAGGACGAAAAAAGTGGGAAAACATGAAGTTGTGAATTTCCGAGGAGTCTTTCTAAGGAGACTGGTAAAAGCAAGGGTCTAATACAATCTTAAACAATTACCTACACTCTATAAGTCCTAAAAGTTTCTATCTCTATACACTAGTAAGAACTAAGGGAGGTATTATCCTTAAACAAGGCCTATAAAATTCTGCTAATTACATTACCTCCGCTATCGCTACAGTCGGTAACAAGGACCATGCTGTATTAAGTTTCTCTTTAATAGGACTTAACCCCGTGTTCCCACTTGGGTATACATTTGACTTAGGTTCCTTCTTTTGGCTCTATATCAATATGTTAATGTTACGGAAATTCTTGAGAGCTTTCTCTTTGATAAAATGGAGTAAAACAGCATAATAGCTAGGCAGTTCCCGTTAGACACACCTAAAGACTTTGGTATTTTAGTCGGTATAATTGCGTGTCTTGTACTTTTCCATTCTCAAAAGAGACTCTTTTTTTAATAGTTAATCTGGAAGAAAATTAAGAAATATCTTGGGCGGGATTTTTAGGCATTCCGGAGTTCGTGTAAAAGGAGGCTTTAATTTGAAATTCAGTGTAGTGCTCTTAAATAAGGTCTACTCAATCGAGTTAAAAATATATATATATTTGACCTCATTCATATCCCTAAAGTTATCTACACTTAAGTGATTCCAATTTACTTTTTCCGTAATGATAATAGTTATAAGTTTTTTTGTTGGGGACCTTGGCTACTGGCTTCTCGCAGAGTCCCTTTGCCTTAACTCGTTTTAATACACTTAGCCTTGCTTTCTAATCTAAAATTATTCTATATCTTGGGTTTTTGTGTATAAAATACATGGAGGAATATTAAGAGACTTTTGTTCACATGTTTAAACATTTGAGGGGTCTAGTATTCGCACAGCTCTACTTTAATATATTTAAATGGGTATCCTGATTCTATCGAAATTCATGGCCTAGGTTTCCTTTTCATGGATCAAAGGGGGAGTTAAGGATAACAAAAACATAAGGAAAATGCACGCAAATTAAAGAGATGGAGAATCCACTCGGATGTCTTTTTCAAGAGAACATATCTCGAAAAAAGAAGATGGAGCTAATTTTAAAGAGCTCAGATAAAAAGGCAAAACTTAACGTCTTAGTCACAAAAAGCTTTTATTCTAGGCCCTACCGCGCTGCGATCCTAATTTGTAAATATTATTTAATTATAATTGTTGGTTATTATAAGGATTGTTTAAGGTTTTGGCTATACAAACATATGAGAACGTAAAAGACTACTCAAGTTTTTAGGTAGTTGAATAAAAGGGAGAGGATATTAAATCGGGGGGATGGATATTGGGGTATATATTTTCTAACTAAGGGGGAGCCTCCTGGTTGACGTAAGTAAATTTGTATAAAAACAGAATAAGGGAAATACCCACGAATTTTAAAAAGCTGCGTAATTCTCTTTTATTTATTAAGCTAAGAAGCTTTTACAAGGCAATTCAACTCGCATAGTTCGGCTAATTACCCCTTTTAGGAGGGGGCTCTTCCTACTTACTCCTACATACGAAAATTGACCTTGAGTCCTTACTCTTGAAAAGCACAAAGTCCGGCCCAACATTCTACAACAACTCAAAGAAATGTAAGGGCTAACCAGATTCGGAAATACTTATAAAAAACTTTCTTTAAAGACTAGAAACTAGGGGAATCCTAAAGTAGGCGAATAGCTTGGGGCCCTATAAGAAAAGAAAATTTCCTTAAATTGTTAATCTAGTAATGTAATATATATAATAACGCCCTAAAAAAAGCCTTACAGGAAGTCCTTTTTGGTCAAATCTATTAAGGTATACAAAGAAGTCTATAAGTTACCGCAGTCCAATAAACCGAAGCTTTTCTAACTAGATTGTCCTTTTAGTCAAAAAGTTAAAGCGTTCCTTTAAACTTTAAATAGGGAGTACTTCCGCCGGATTTCTAACTCTGTTAAGATTTAGAAGACTAAAATTCGAAGAAGCTACACTTGTGTGACATGCAGCTACTTCTACTTATTATACGAAAGCCCTGTACTTGTTTTCTTAAGCTTTATTATGTTTATATAACCCTCGCATGAATAGGAAAACCGATGTTTAAGATATACGACGCGTACACTCCGGTAATGCAAGATTTTTCTTGAAAGGGGAGTCCTTTTAATCTCGAAGAGGGAAGTAGAAATACTAAAGGCGGCCTTAGCTCTGCGGAAAACCCGCCCTTTAATTTCTAGTAAATCCTTGTTTCTTGTTTGAAATGTACAAGGCCTTTCCTCACCTCCATGCTTAAGGGGCATTCCTTCGCAGTAATAAGATAAGAAGTCTAACTGAATCCCAAAAATAAGGGCAGCTAAAATTTGCAGAAGGAATATCAAGTCAAAAATGAAGATTTTATATTATATATCAGCAATTTCTCTTATAGAATTAAGAATTCCTTGACTTTTTATAAAACTTTTAGTATTTTTAAACTTAAGCCCTCATGCACATTTTCTTGTCTTGTAAGACATACTTGGTAGAACCTAAAAGCCAGTAAATTTGTATAACTCCAACTGCTTCCAAAAGCTCTTTGACTCAACTACTTTTCCATTCCTCATAGAATTTTCGGTAAAAGCTAAAAAAAGCCGAGAACTCTTGTAAATCTAACCTGGATTTAGGCCTAGTCTCCCTACTCTTTTACAGTATAAAAGACTCTCCGTTCTGGATCTAGCCCCCTAATTTTACATTTTAACGTCAATGACAACTGCATATTTTAATTCAAGATACCCTTCAACAAGAAAGTTATTTAGTTCTAAATCCAGTCCGGGGCTCCCCCTTTTTAAAATTCGAGAGTTTCTATATTCTTAGCCGGGCTTCTGTTACTTACCAGATTCCAAGACTACTTTTTCGTTGCTATAAGAAAACTTCTATATTTAATTACTAAAAACATAAGCATACCTGCACGCAACTCTCATAAATAAAAGTGCTTAAACTGGCTTATAGGAATAGGAAAAGAAGCATGTATATAGGGACTCTGCACTAAAGTAAGTAGAACTCTTTTTAAGCTTTCTTATCTCAAGACTCTTTGAAAAGGCCTGAATTAGACCCAGAATGTGCGCCTAGAGACCTTTAATTAAACCAAAGGGCATCCTTTTTTTATAAATGGAAAAAGTCTCACTAATGAGCGAACAAAGGTTTTTATGGGTAATGGGGTCCCTGATGGTTCTTGGTTTGTTGGATTTTTACAAAAGTCTAGGTCTATAACAAAAAAACTTTCCTAGTACTAGTATTAGACCTTAGTTAAGCATTATAAAAGGTAAGAAAATTTCGAGTTACTATACTAAAACTTCGGAATCCTTATATAATAAGAGGGAGTAATTTGGGGCGAAAGTCTCTCGTCGTGTCAATTTCTTAATTTCTTTGGCTCGCGCTATAGAATATTTTTTAAGACACGTCCTAGCGCATATCATATTAAGAAAAGCTCTTTGCAATACCGAAGATAAGGTAGTGTATTTTTTGTAACACAGGAACTTGGAGGAGATGGCCCAGAAAAGTAAACCTACTATCGATTATCGATACACTTTTATAAGAAACTCCCGAGGAATTTAAAGAGCGCTTAAGTAGTTAAGTAGAAATTCAGTCTTTCCTTATAAAATCTCTTAGTGTTCTAAAAGCTTCCTACTAAAAAATTTGGAATTGAAAGTCAAACTTTTTATTATTGACTAGAAATAAAAAGGTTCGAATGCTTTTAGTTATGAATCCCTCGTATCCTTGCCTTTTAGTCTCGTAAAGGAGTTTTGAGAATATTTTTATAGTTAGTGAGCAGAGAAATTTTAAGTCATTTTTTTTACCTAAAATTTTTTGTAAGATATAATATAAAAATTCGGGAACATAACCCTTTGGCGGGCTTGCTAGGATAAAATCTAGCAAAAGCGACTACTCCTTAATTCCTTAATATAGTATAAAGTCCCTTTTTACGGTAATACAAAAATCTTACAAGCTATAATAGAGAAGCGTAGTATACGCTAAACTTGTTAATCTAGAAAAGTTTTATGCAACCAAAATCTAAATATATAGAGGGCCTTTATATGTGATATCCCTTGTTTAAAGAATATGCAGTGCCTCTTGGATAAGTATTAAGGGTAAGTAGCAGGAATACTGCAAAAAGAGGTTCTTAATTTCATTTTATACAGAATTCTGAGAGCCTAAGGAATAAGCAAAGAGATTCTTTACTCTAACTGCAAAGGATTACGGTACGATTTGGAAATTCGAAACTCACAAAGTAAAAAAATGAGTAAACCAAGACCTAGCATAAGCTGCAAGTCTTCCTCTAAAAAAAAGGAATTTTCTATTCAAATTTACGAACTTCTGATAAAGGTAAAATATTCTAAATTAAACCTCCTAAGAGCCCTTCATCATATCATTATATAAAGAAGAATCTAGGGGAGATTTCTATACTAAATACTAAACCCTTACTTTTGCCTTTAGCTTCAAAAACCCCAAAAAAAGAAAAATAGATCCCTTATCTAGGCAATAACGAGATTTGTAGATATATATATATATCCTTGCTTGAGAAAGTCTTACTTTCTTTTCGTGACATGAAATTTTTTAAACTTTTTGTATTCCGACTACTGCTAGGGTTTACATTATAGCTATATTTAAACTAAAAAAGGACATAACGCGTCAATACACAAAATTTTAAAAAGACTTTGTAGATATCCTGCTATAGACTTGAACGTTCGGGAAGTCCCTTGGACACACGTGGGATACCCAGTTTTAATGAAAAGTTTTTTTGAAATACTCTTTAGAATGAAAGATAATTTGAAGTAATAAGGACTGGCTATCCCTACTAAAATTCCTGAGCGATCTTTCCTAATATTCGAATCCCGCTTTTTATTATATTAATCTTAGACCACCTACGAGCAGAAGGGTGCCTAAAAAGCTTACTCTTGAAATACTTTAAATAGAAATAAAAGGGAAAGACTTTTTAGAAAAATGAAAAGCCGGAACCCCGATAAGAAACCTAAACTTGTGAAATAGCGGAATATCCAGTACAAGCTTCGGACTGCCCCTTACCTTTAACTCTTCAAAAAGGAAGGTTAGGAAATGAAACTACTAAGGTAGCTCTAAGAATTGTACTTAAGTTGATTTTTGGGACAAGTCCCCGAACGCTGTCTAATTTAGAATTTCAAAATATTACGAGTTAGACTCCCTTTTTCGTTTTTGTATTAATCAAAGGCTTTTTGGCGAGTATTCATTTTTAATTAAAGAGTATCAAAACAAGCCTTAAATAAAGTAAAGGTAAACGAAGACTGAAATCGAGTATAGGGGCTCCCTTGGCTTGCGAGATTTTAATCAATTAAACGGATGTGCCTCGTCAACTAGCCTGTCAAGGAGATATGAAAAGGGCTTTTTAAAAGGGCAACGCCCCTTTCGATAAGGTTGTGTTACTTCTCAAATGCAGTAAGTACTTCTTATTCTAAAGTTTAATAATTTAAGGTTATGAATTTTTGGGGTAGGAATTTCAAGCATAAAAAAGGATTTCAAATCCCAAGTATTCTTTATTCACAGGAATTCCCTCGCTAATAAGGATATTTAATATATTATTATACTAGCAATCCTTTTGTTATATCCTTATGGTTTAGCGATACGTTATCTGGGCAAAAAACCCTGCCTTTATAATCACCAAGTTTTGACTTAATGTTACCTTGTCTATGGTTACTCGGAGAAATTATAAGAATAATAGGCTGTAAAAAGTCAATTTCTTTCTTTATTGCTAGTCTAAAGGATACTTATTTCCCAGAAGTTCTTTCAACAGCCGGGTTTGACCTAGCAGCTTATGGTTACTCCAAAGTACCCCAATTACATACATCCATAGTATAAACTCCACTTGAAGCGCACGTAGCTTCCTTTTATTGTACATTATTTAGATTTAGGGATGCCTCGTAAAAAAAGTCTTAAATAAAGTACAATTACACAAATATGTACTTAACAAGAGCTTATGAATCCGGTAAAAATTATAACCTTTTCCAGAGCGAAGGCGTTATAGAAGTACAACGCATGCTTAAGTAATAAAAATCAAGAATAGCATTCTCATTATTATATTAACTAAAAGTTCTCAAAAGGACTTCCGTGACTCTTTATCCAATAAGAATACTATATAAGGACACCCAACTGGAAAAAGAATAATAGGAATCTAGCCTTATAAAATACTTAACAGGAATATTCTTGTTTTTTTACCCATCATGAGTAGTTACGGCTTAAGAAAACAGCCCTGTAAAATAAAAGTCAATTTATATATATAATAAAAGTCTCGTATTAGACTTTTAGAATTAGTTAGAATAAAGGCTTTTAAAGAATTGGCTTGTGTGTCCTCTTTTGTTCCAAAACGCAAAAGTTGGTTAAACATATATATATATATCCTAAATTGCGTTTATTGTATCTACTCTGAGGTCTTAGGCTTTTTGATTCGAGTAGTTAGTAAAGAAGTCCTTTTTAGTCTAAAATAAAGGGACAGCTCTCTGCATCAATTTATAAAGGGTCCACTTAAATAATAGGCTTTGTACAAGTCATTAGCCGCGTTCTCCCCTTAATTTACTAGTACCCTATATGATATATGTCTTTCTAGTGGTTCCTCTGGTGTGTGGATGTATTCATTACTTTAAAATTAATAATTAGTAAAGAGTACGTCGTGGCTGAAAGGAACGCGCTATTAAAGTGAATCCCTACGCGTTGTTACTATATTAAGGGTATAAGTTTAAATGTCCAAAGCACTAAGCGTACAATATTAGGGATATGACTAACGGCTGGATAGTTGCTAGCTTGAGAAGGGACTAGCAATCTTGATTATTGCGCAGAAAACCAGAGAAGCATAAACCGAGGTATTAAAAACGAAGCTTATTCCTTTTAGTTAGGCAAAAGAGCTCTGTGCTTTGTAAAACCGCCTTGTTTCTTAAAAAGTCTTGCTGATCCTAAGTTTTTATTATAAAGAGGGCCTGACCCATACTAGCCTGTGTGTTGAGTCTTTGCTTTAAATTACTTCAGGTAACCCTTGCCTGCTATCTGTAATTGAGAATTGAGGGTGTACTTCGTGAAACTGAAATTTAGGTTTTTTTAAGTAATTAAAAGTCAGAGCCTAGTCCAAGTTAAAGCATAAAGGTGTCTCTACTTATTTTATTAAGGGAATACGAGTTAAGCCTGAGGTATTACTTTAATAAAAAGAATTCTCTCAATATTAGGGGGGATTAGAGTATAAAATGTAGGGTATTTTCAAACTCTTTTAAAGATCAAGGAGGCTTACTGTTTTGAACCCACTTCTTTTCAAGAAATTTTCTTTCGAATGCAGATTTCTTCTAAGATACTAAAGAGTTTAAGTTAACTTTATTCAAAGCAAAGTGTATAGTTACGAATTGAGTAACACAAGATAATACTTAGAATTTTAAAGTCATATACTTGAGTAAGCATAAAAGGCACCTTGAAACAAAGAGGGCTCCTAAGGCTAATTTTATTGCGCAGATGTATAAAAAGCAGGGGCTTTCGATAAGAGTACTAAGTACCCATTAGTTAAAACTGCAAAAGAAACCAAAGTCAAATTTCTTTTAGCCTAGTGCTTTTGTGTAAAAAAAAGTAGGGTAACATCTAAGTATAATGGATTATTTACCCAGCGATAAATAAATACTTAACGGGGATTAAGAAACTCTAACAAAAGGGGTACTCGCATAGTAAGTTAGACTTTAAACTCTATAATTATAGCTTAAATCCACGTAAAGGGTCTACCTTGAGTTTAGCCACATCTCAAGGCACGGGAGAACCCTATTCTATTCAAGTTTTTCGCTAGTCACTAAGCTACTATTTTGTGATTAGTTTTCACAATGAAGCTCTATAGCAGAACTTTTTAAGGGTGATATTAGGAACCTCTTTTGTGTTAAATCTAGGGTTCCTGGTTTTCACTAGAGTCAAAGCATCAAGGTCATTCTTTTTTGTGTAGGTCGTTGGCTTGTTTACTAAATTTAAAGGACGATCCCCCTTAACTTCAATTTATGGAGAGAGAAACAAAAAAGAGAAACGTAGGGGTTAGGGGTATTCCCTAGCTTAAAAATCCTTGCGATACACGACAGCAAAAAAACTGGTTTTAAATCCTAAAGTAGCGCTTTTAGTACCCTTTACTTTCTAGAAACTTGTACCTTATTTTGTAAAAAGGGTCTTCGTTTTGAAATACTTGTATTTTTATAGCTACAACTAAGGCTATTCACCATTATGTATGGAGCTCTCTTAGATCTTAGACTCAGGATTTCCGTTATGACAAGGGATATACTTTTTAGACTTACGCGGAGCCTCCCAGTAATCTTTCTCTGAACCGAGCTTTTTCTAAATAAATTCTCTTTTCGAAAGCCCCTATTCTAGACCCCTTTTTTGCTTATCCGCGCTATAAAATAGGATATTGTATGAGTTTAACCTCTGGTTATTAGCTTTGCTTGATCGGGGCGCCCCTTAAATTTAAATACAAATATACAAACCCTTTTAGAGTATATAATGATCGAATTCCTAAGCAGTTCTATAACCCCTGAGCCAGAATGTCTTACCGGCTTTCACAGGTAAGAGAACTCGTAAAGTATAACTAGATTCTGAAGAAGCCTCCTAGCCTAGGTTAGAATTTCTTTCCCAGCAGCAGAACCCTAACAAGGAATCTTCCTATTTAACTATTTTAAAAAAGAGCTAAGACAAAGTGAAACTGAATTAGATCTTTAAAGAACTCTGCTCTCTAAATACAAGAAGTTTAAGGGATCCTTGCAATAATATTAAGAAAAAAATGAGGCTCCTGCTCCAGCTAGTATAGCTACTCCTTCTTCTGTTCCTGTTCCCACTATTGCTCCCGCTAAAGCAACTAAGTCAAAGAAGCCTGCTAAGCCAAACAATTAAATAAAACAAATAAAAAAGAAGAAAATCCGCATACCTCCGCTTGGTCGTAGGGAGATAGAAAGAGCAAACACCGCGCACTTTATAATCTCTTTACCGAGAAAGCTAAAGGAATCCTTTTGCGGGAGGGAATTTCAATTGAGGATCCGAAAGATTTGCAGCGAACCGCGGACCTGTGTGAATTAAACAATTCACAAATACGCGACGCGATAAAATCCTTAAGCTTTGAGGGCTCCGAAATTCGTGCGGAATTTGTACTGGAGTTCCAGAGGCTTTCCCGCCAGGAAACTCTAATCTGGCACTCCTTGTAAATCTTAACAAAACACTTTCGGATACAGCACCTCAAGTTTTTTTTGCGGCACAGGATCCTTAAAAAAAGCTTACTAGAATTAAGTTGATTAGTAAAAATGAAATTCCAAACAAAAGAGAAAGTCTTAGTACTGATTTATATACTATATGAGAGCTCGACTATCTATGGAAAAGCACGAGTAACCAAGGAGGAAGTCCCTTTTAATAGTACTTCTTTTTCATTTTCCTCAAGTTTTGTTGTGGTAATAGGACCGGGCCTTTCAAGAAAAGACCTTTATTAAAGTATAATATAAAGCTCAACCACAATACTAATAAACTTAGTGGAGTCTCCTGGGTTTTAGTATTCCAGCGTAAAACATGCTATTTATGTGCATTCAAAAAGGGACTTTTTAACTTAAAATTCCTTGATTGAAACTCAGACTTTGCACTTCTGAAACTTTTGCTTTTATGTTATTTCTATGAACAAAATAGACTTTTACGTAACGTATACCCCTGGTAAAGTAGGGTGATTAAAAAGAAAGTATCCGCTATATTATACGGATTCTAAGGGCAGGGCTTATGGACCTTAGAGAATTTACTATAAGAATACTAATGCATATTCCTTATTATTACTAAACTATTTATTGCTATCTATTCCATTAGTAACCAATTTAATAAGTGTATAATAAAGATAGAGTAACTTATAGCTGCAAAAAGACCCATATGAAGACGGGTCCGAATAAGTATAAGCTACAACAAAAAAGAAGGAATACCCACAAGTTATAGCTAAAAAGGGATAAGTAACAAGTGAATACGAAGGTTTTAGCTGTAAGTATAAGACAGCTAGAAAAAGGCTGAGAAAGTTACAGCTGCTAGAGGTTCTAAGAAGGTTCTAGCTAAGATAAGTACCTTCCAAACCCAAATTACCCGTACAATTTGTAACAACAAGGAGTCTATTCTTATACTTATGAATGCCTACACCTTAATACTCGAAATCCTTAATTAAATATCAAACTTTTTTATATAACTTACTTCTTGTATTTTACTCCTTACGGGCTTTCACTTTATCCCTATAACTGGAAAACCTTGAAACAAAGTAAGATATAACAGAGTTCAGAGGCACCCTTCCTTAGTTTAGATTTAGGAAAGTATTAGCTTAAAAAAAGGTTTAAAGTTTGGCATAAATAGAATCCGTTTAGACACCCTTTTGGTGTGCTCTTTGACGACTTTAACCCAGGGTTCCTTTACCCTAACTATTTCTATTTACTGCACTAAGATTTTAGTGGGATAAGAGTTTACCTTTTCGATTCCGAGTTTATCTGAAACTAGATTTTCGTGGATAAGTATTTCCCGGGTTTAGGGTTAGCAAGCGAAGGCAGCTTCATTAGGCCAAAGGGGCATTAGTAGTAATTAAAAGATACGGGAAATCCAGAATAGGAATCTCTTTATACATAAGAAAATATTAAAAAAGGCCCTATCTTCCTTTTTAGGAACAAAGTTTTATTATGAAGTTGAGAGCTTTTTATAAGATAAGAAATTCTAAACGATTGGCTAGGGTCCACTCAAAGGTTTTACTATTCGTATCTCCCTCAGCGAGCCTGCAATATAACTTAAAGATAACTGGAAATAAGGGGTTCAGTATTGAAAGGTGGAAAATTGTCCTCTACAATTACTATTCCGGGTAGCATTTTTTGATATAGCAATTCTGTTCTGGATTAGAAACCTGTTTAGACTTTCCTTATATTTGAGGGATTTTAACCCTGAATAACTCAGGATCTACGGCTTATAATTATGCTTGCCCCTGCTATAAATTTCAATAACCCAACTTCTCCCCGGAGATTACTAGAGACGTGCCTCCTCTTAGTTACTCTAATTCGACCCTGCTCGGCGAAAACTTTAACGCAATAATTTATACCTCGACAAAAAGGGTATAGGCAAGTTTACTTATATATGTTAGTTAAGAGTTAAGAAACTCCCCCCCTTTACGGGTCCTACTCCTTCATTCTGGGCTAGAGTTAGCAGGGCTTTCTATTTAAAGTAAGAGGCCCTTTCAATGTTTTAATTTCAAATTAGTATTCCAAAATACACGGGAGATTGTAAAAGCCTTCCAAAAGGATCCCCTGGGACATACTTGCTTTTTAAGGGATAAATACCTCCTTCTTGACTTAGTTTTAAAATACCAGGTACGACTTATAACCCAAAATATTCTAAAAAGTCCATTTTGCAGGGTTCCCCTTACATAGAAGTTTTAAAGTTTCGTACTTACTGCAACAGGGTACAATCCTTATCTTTTCTAGGCTCAAAAACTGGAAATATCTGAGAAAAGGCTACTGCACTGTGCTAAAAAAACTAAATAATAAAGGAACTCGTTGTCTATAAATCTAATCCTAGCTAAGCTAGCCTCTCCTAAAGATTGTAAGGGACATCTAATTACACTTATTAGTTTATAACCTTGGACCTCGTTAAGCAAAAACGTTATTTACAATTTCTTTGACCGGGAATACCTGCAAAAGACTCTATCTACTAGAACTTCCTATAAACAAAAACCTTTTAGAGTAACCTTACCCGTTTCTTTTTTATAAAGAGGCCTTCTTTCCTTTAGTACTAGTTGAAGCAGAAGTCCTAAGTAAGTCTCTCAATTTAATTATTTGTACTCTTACCCTTCGAAATTAACTAATTTTGAAAAGCCTCTTAATTCTTACTACTCTTAATACTAACTCTATTGCCTTACTACTCCTTTGTATTATTAAAATGACTCGGAACTGAATAAAGAATACTATAAACTGGGAGGATTGCCTTAAACTGCTTTACCTAGAAGAGCAATAGCAACTCAAAAACTTCTCTTAATAGCGACTTTAACGGAAACTTCCGGAATTAAAAGATACTACTATACGATATTGTACTTTTTAGAGTTTAGAGCTCCCCCCTTATTTAGAAAAGAGGAATCCCTTTCATAGATTGTTTGAATTCATTCCTTTTTTTCCAATTTTCTTACAGGGAACCCCATGTCAGCTAAAGCGGTTTTTGTCAAGGAGTATGTTATAAAAAAGGCCGGTACTCAATCTTTGCTTTAGCGTGGTTGAATTTAAGGGCTAAGCTGCTCAAATTAATAAGGAAAATTCGGGTATTATTTTAAAACTTAGACTTAGAGCTTGCATAACAGAAGAAGTTTAAAGTAGTTTTTTAGTACACGAGAGAAGGCACTAACCCTACTTTTTTTAGACTAAGAATCACAGAGCGCTCCTTTTTCTATTATTTATCAAATGAGAATCTCTTTCCTTCCTTAGGGCTCACAAAAGCTTATGAACCTCTTGCATTTATATTGCACCAGTACTAACAACCTATGTTCTATGTTAAATTTCTTTCATTCAAGGGAAGCCCTGGAAAATATATATAATAGCTTAACGAAGTCCTTTTCCTATTAAAAAACTACACTAGAACCTTAAACAAAAATTCTTGCTTAGAAAGCCTTTCAATTTTTCTCAGCACCGGACTGCGAAAGTACAACAATCCCATAGTATTCTCTCCTCGAAATTGCTAGTTGTGATAATTCACTTTTTAGTGGTAAAATTCTATTTCGTAAAAAATTTATAAGGGAAGAACAGACACGTAGAAACATAGGTAACCCTTTTCGCAAAAAGGGTTTGTTTTGGCTTATAAACCCCTAAAGTTTCACTACAAAAGCAAAGCAAAGGGACCCGTGCTACTTTATGTCGAATAATCCACTCAACTATCTACAGGAGCTATGCTTTACCTTACGAGAGGCTAACCGGATATCGGAAAAAAAAGCTTTTTATAAATTAAAATCTAAATGCGAGTATTAAGCAAATACAAGTTTAGCGAGAATCTCGAATGGACTTGAAACCGACTTTATAAATATAAATGTCTTGGAAAGGACCTTGCTAATACGGAGGGATCTCTTGACTTGAACTTATTCTTTTAAACTGTGGTCTAATTATGGCGAACCCTATGCAAAAATGTACAGAATAAGGCTGCCTATATCTTGAATTAAATAACTTTTACTAATAAGTTAGAACCTCATAATTTACTTCGAGCTTTATAACAGCACTCCAGCCCAGCAAGCATTTTGAATTTAGTCCACAAAGAAATTTTTAGGAGTAATCCAGAAAAGCATATCGAGCTCTCCCAAAGGATATCCCACGCGACTACCCTTTTTAACAAAAGAGTCCCGTTCGTAACCCACTTGAAAAAAGAAAAATCTTAACTTCGTTACCTCAGAGTCTTTCATAGGTATGCATGAGACCCGGGAAAACGAATTTAAGTATCCTTAGTTAGGGGTTTCTTATCCAGGGGTATAACTCAGAATATAATAATAATAGACTTTTCTTATTTACTGACCACGTCTAAAAGGAGAGGGCTTCTTAGCAATAGATATACTTTTTCAAGGTTCTTTGAGTAGGGAACCCCCATGAGTGATATAGCTGTGTTAAAGAACCTTTAATGTCTAAAACTTTCGTTCAAGTTTTAATTAAAGTATCGACTTTGTGTGTCCGGAACATTTTTTATACTTTTCAAGCCTCGTGTTAGGGCCTTCGTAGGGTACTTCTAGCACCCCTTAAATATAGTTTAACAAGTAAAAAGCTTGTTATATATGTATGTCTAGATACAAAATATAAGAGAAATAAAAGTCCATTGAGGTATTGTAAATAAGAAAGGCATCTATTCTATTCTTCAGGGTTCCCCTAAAGGTAAAGGGCTCTTAGAATCAAAATTTAGCTTAAGAAGTTACTATGTATTTTATTAGAAGTTCTCTTGCATTTTTACTGGGAATACCAAAAAAGAGGCCTAACCGAATCTAGGAGCCGTTATCCAGAAAAAAGTTTAGTAACTGAGTTAACACGGGTATATCATCAAGAATAAATCTAAAAATGAGATAAAAAGAAGGAGGTTAGTAAAAACCCACTTTTACTACAGGATTTTCAGCTATCTGCTATTAAGTTATATCCCGCTGTAGAAAAGGAAGAACTTATATATAAAAAGCCTTAATCTTCTTTATAAATTGTATGGACCCTCCTATAAATACTACCAGTGAGGGTTTTTAAGAGCTTTCCGGAAGTAAACGCGACTTAAAATTAAGTAGAAGCTGTAGCGTTATCCGCATAGCCAAGGAATATCAGATTAAAGAAAACTTAGGCAAAAGGTATACTATGAAGTCTCCTTAGGGTTGATTCCAATTACTGTACAAATTCTTGTAGGTTACTTTTAAGCGAGTTTCCATTATCAGTTTGAACAGGGTTTCGCGCGCCTTAATCAGGAGGGGTTAGGCGCCTTTTTAAGGCTTTTTTCACTTGACAAGGAAACTCAATAGAATATTATGCTACAAAGGAATTCCATTATAGTACATACTTTGAGGGATGTATGCTCGTTTTCTAGTAAGCTAAACTACCTCAGGAAAACCAGCCTCAACTTGCTCCCCTTAGCTATACCTTATACTGGAAGCTGTAAACTAAAGGAACACAAAGCCTTTAATTTATAGTAATTTAGAGCCAGCAGCCTCTTATTCATAGCTTTCCCGTGTTTTGCTTGAAATGTGTCCGAAAAAAAATCCAAAAGTGGGTAGAGCAAATCTAGATTCCACAAAGAAGCTTAAGTTCAAAAGGGCTTTTTAAGAGGGAAAATGTCCTATTTCGACCCTCTTTTTTGTAAGTGATGTACCTTTTCGGATTTTTTGACCTTCTTTCCCAAGTGTAAAATCTAAAGAAAAAAAAGATTTTTGTTTGGAAATAGGCAATCCTTAGACCCCCTAGGTGGTGTGGGATAGTTCATTGAATTGATATACCACACATTCTATAACCATCATCTTCTTATTGACTTACTTGTTTATGACTTACTGTTTCTTGATAGTAGGAATAGGAAAGGGCTTGCAAGAGTTAGAGAAAAAGTAAAGTAGAGATAGGGGTAGGAATAAGATTGTAGGAGAAGACCCATAAGAGCTAGTGGTATTCCCTGGCTTATTGTTCTAATGGAGTTAGTATTCTAGAGTAGTTATTATAGGATATTATAGTTAATAATAAGCATATACTACTTAGTTACTAACAGAGATTATAATTAGGATAGCTTTTTTCTTATTAAGAGATATTCCTCCTTTTGTTATTATCATTAAAAGAAGAGAGAGCCTTATAGAATTGTGGGTAAGTCCTTTTACTCGAGAGTCCCCGAACCCTATGTAGAGTAGAAATGATGCTCAGCAGTACTAAACTTACAAGTGATTCTGCGTTTTAAACACCCAATATTACATCTCCTTTGAAATTCCATCCTATTTTAGTAAAGCTGCAACTTGAATAAGGTACCCCAAAACCCCGCGAGGATCCTTTGTATACATTCATTCTAAAGTTAAAGACCCTTCTTTTTTATCTTGTTCAACAACCCAGTAATTGGTCCGTGAAAATAAACAAGGTGTTTTCTAAATTGAAAATTGCCCTATTCTGTGCTTGCAAAATCCCGGTTAAGGGAGTCTATAATTGCTCTGTAAAGTACTGAAGTTATACGTTGGTTTTAAAGAATTTAACAAATGTAGAAGTAGTAAGGTAGATAGAGGCCCTTTAAACAGGAGTTAAGTCTTTAGAAATAAGAATAGGTCTTACTCATTAAGCGAAAAAGGTCTCCCTTAAATAAAAAGAAGAAGTACGAGTAGTCAGTATGCTAAGGAAAGTGCACTTATCTCTTCTCTTCTAGTCAAATGCATAGATTTACTGAAAGATTGTATATAATCTCGTAGGAAAAACTTCCTTTATACTTTTTTAAAAGCCCCGGGGTATCTAAAGAATTTAAATAGGTGCGGGCCCTTGGTTTAGACTTTAATACTGCAGTTAATGACTCTCTTCCTTTTCAGGGGTAATACAAGTAAACAAAAAGAAGAGTCCCTTTTCTATTTTATATTAGTGATAAAGGAGGATTTACTAGATGAGTTTTTCACGCCAAGGTACTCTCTAAGTAATTGTAATTCTTTTTCTTTATACCCGCAGCGTCGTTTAAGAGTCTAGAAACTCTGTAAAGCAACCACTCTAAATGGGGTATTCCTTTTTTATGATAATACTTAACAGCTCACTTTTATGCTCTGATATAATTCTCATTTCTGGTTTACAATTCCTCAAGAAAGAGTTAAAACTAAAAACTAAATAAAAGTATCGTGCGGGGAAGATCACAACACCTGACTAAAAGATAAACCCGCTAAAATACGATAATAAAAGGGATTCACCCTTAAAAGTAATAGCTCCTTGTAGTACCCCTAAAGTTTGTAAGTATATAGGAAATTCTCGGGATTTGGCTTTGAAAGAATGCTTAGTTCCTAAAATCTTTAAGCTATGTTATTTAGTTTGAAGTCCTTATTTGAGGCGTGTATTTCTCTATACTTTCAAAAATTTTGTAGGGTTGCTTTAATGGGCGAGAGATAAGAAGATAAAGAGCAAAACAAGGCTGAACTATTTTTAGCTTTTGTGTTAGATACCACCCAGAACTACTAAATATTTCTTTAATTTGTAGATTTAGGGGACCGCACCTTATTAGATATTTTATAGGAGTTACCTGTCCTCTAGAAGTGCAAAGCCTTCTTTAAAACTAAGTATACTTGCTTTTTTGAGGATCCTTGCTATAACACCACCCCGCGTATAAGCTAACAAAAGAATTTCCTATATAGTTGAATAACTAAAGTACTATAAAAAGGCAGTCTCTAACCTCCTAACTTCTAAGGGATTCCTATACTACTGAAATTCGGAAGTGTTACTCTAGTTATTGAATATCAAGGGAGCCCTTTTAACCATTGGTAGCTTGTGTAGTGGAATCCCGGTTAAGGCATACGGAAAAAAGATAAGGTCAGGGTCTCGGAGTATAGAAAGTTAAGAGTCTACTGGGTGACAAGAAATTCTAACTTTGTTTATAAATATTAGTATTAGAACCCTGTTCTTGAGATTGCTTTTTCCAAAATGAAGTAAGACTTATAAAGGGAGTTAGATTAAGAATTTGCAAGGTTGTAATCTTCTAATAATAAGAGAATCTACTATAAGAGTGCACTTCCATTCACTCACTTGTCCTTAAAACCTTCTGCTACAACATTAAAAAAGTAAATGTTCCATAAACGAGGTCTTATTAGGACTTGCCCCCAGTTACTCTATGACCCTAAAATGAAAGATATTCAGAATAAAAGGGGCACCCTGAAGTTGTAAGTAACAAGACTCCCTTTCTAGAATAGAGGTCCTTGTTTGGTGTATTTCTGATATAAGGTAACTTTATTGATAGGATAACTAACTTGTGGTAAAAAGGATTTTGTATTTTCGAGAGTTCCTATACCCACTTTTACTAGACTTTATAACAGTCATAACCCTTAATTTGTCGTTCTGGAGATACAGGTCTTGTCGCAAATTTAAACAAGAGGTACAACATAGTAGCCTTGACTATTCCTTAAGACCACAGATCCCAGAGTTCTGCTCGGCCTTGTCTGTCGAATGAAGTTTAAAACCCTAATGGAAATTCATGAAACTATAAAAAAGCATATACTAGATTCACAAAAAATTCTATCTTTCTTAAATAAGAAGGACTTGATTTCATGTAGATCCTACTAAGAGGCGAGTCTACTAAAATTCTTTTTAAGAGAACTGCGATATCCTATTTTTGTACAAGATAAAAGCTAGTTATGGAAAGATTTTATCGTAGAAAATCAAGGTCTTTGCAAGACCAAGAGTCTCAATGGCCCAAGAAGAATTCCTTATAAACAACCATATAGAGAGGGAGGGACCCGGGGGCAATCTAAGATAAGGTACGGTACAATGGATACAATCTATTTACGAACCTTAAAGGTACCACTTTTATAGTGTTCCTAGAAAACCTTGTGAGATGGTAAATGAATGATCTCAGTAGAAAGAAAAAGCTAAAATTGACTTTTATTAATAATACCTGAGGTTTGGTTAAAAAAGGAAGAAGTGGATTGAAAGCTTTATTTAAATGGGATATATTACTTTGTAGTTTTGATTGGAGACCCGTTAAGGATCCTTATATATTAAACAAGGCCAAGAAAAACTAAAAGTTAGAAAATAAAGAAGCGTAGTTATCTTCTGTAAACAGCAGGGGATAACTTTAGCAATATAGCAAGAACCTATGTCTACACGAGGTTTATACCAAGAAATTCCAGGCCCAGGAACACTCCTAAATGAGGAATTGTTTAATTTAATATGGTTTTCTACCAAACGAGTTATACACCAGTTACAGGTATTATAATTAATCGTATTTAATAAGAAAATAAGGGGGGGGCTCGTTATTACACAAGAGTAATTCTTATATAATAAAAAAAGAACCTTCTTAATTCTAGACTTTCTTTCTAAAATCCTTTACGAATTCCGGGTATCCGTAGCTTTTTTAGCACGACTTTTAAGTTGTTAGTTCTCCTTTTTTAGGGAGTTCCTATGCTACTTTACTTTATAGAAGATTTGTTATAAAAAAACGAGTTTCGTGGAAGCAACAAAATACAAGTTCGAGGGGTGCTCTATCTAAAGGCTTTTGAGTAATAAAAAGATTTGGGGACTGAGGTATAGCTTGTTTTATCCGTTATCTTGGATATCTTCAGGAAGCCTTATGGTACAAGGTTTTAGAACTCTTTTCTATAATCAATAGGTAATCCCAGGACCACAACAGAGTTGGGTAGCAAAGCAATTAATATAGAAATGAAACCTATTCAATTTATAAAGGCAATTCGAATAGGTAAGAATGGTATGAGACTTTATTATGTTAGCAAACATAGGGATTCCACAACTTAAGGCGTTAAGGATTCCATCTCGGTTAGTGGGTAGGGTGAATTTTCTCTAAGTTTAGTAGGATATTCCGGGATTCGATATTGTAGACTTATAACTTACTACACATACCTATAAGGATTTTAGTTTTTCGAAAACAAGGCAAACGCCCCTTACCTAAGTTAGGACCCTCTACATATTGAAACTTTTGTCTATGAACGAGACTCTGGAACAAGGAAATATGGAAATCCCTTACAAAATCAAACCTTTTTTTATACCCGTGACAAGAGTTGCCCTTATTTTCTACCCATCTGGTGCTGTTTAATCTAATTTTCAAAAGGGTCTACAAGTTTACATACAATAATTGGACATTAGGATCCCTCAAAAGTTCTTACTATTACAAAGCAAGGGTACCTTCTTTAATCCTTAGCTCTGCCCGGTATACTTTATTTTATATTGTCACAATTACGAAATACTCCGGGATTCTTTCTAACTTTTGGTGTCTTTTACGCAGTACTTAGAATTCTTTTAATAGAGTCCTAAAAAAGAGAGGGAGCCTGGTACGAAAGGATAATCTTTGGTGGGCTTTGAACCTAGGGTATCCTTACAGGCGGATACTTGCTTTATTAAGAGTTTATATTAAAAAAAATCCTTACGTTTAGTCGAGCCCTTACTATGGGCCCTATTTTCTTGACTAGCTCTACTAACACAAAAAGCGATACATTTTTCGATAGAGGAGAGGGTCCCTTTTTTAAGTAAAAAAAAAAGTCAAAACCAACAACGAGATGAGAATTTATGGGGTACCCAAGTGGAAGTCTATAGTTTACATTTTATGCACAAAAAGAAATCCTCATTTCGTTTTTATAAACTACTTGCAAAACTGATTTTAAAGATATTTAAAGGGGCCTACGTTTCTTTAGAATACTTAGAATACAATGCCCGGGTAATTTGACCCTAAAATAGAGAAGCTCCTAAAGCTAGATAATCTAAGATGAAGGACCTGTTCTTTTTTAGAAAGATTTTATAAGTATGCCTACCCTGATCCTATTTTTTATTTTAGCCATAGAATCTTTTTAGAGAAATAAAATAGTAATAAAGGTTTCACGATATAAAAAAAGCCTAATTTTCTTCTTATCATTAGGGAGACCCTTGTGATTTATTTTACATACATTTTATCTTTCTCGAGCATCAATCTGCTGAGCGCAGTACATTTTCTATATTTACTATAACGGATTCCCTCCTTTATAGATAGGCTCAAGAGTTTTCCCGACTCTCTTACACAATAAAAGCGATTTGGGATTGCTCTCACTGAACGGTTAGTTTTAGATTTTGACTTCTATTCTATAAAGTATAAAGGGTCCTTATTTCAAGAAGGGCAGAAGAAACCCAGTAAAAAAAGTACGCCCCTTGTGGAAGTCCCCCATTTAAGTATATAGGTTCCTAGAATAATTCTAACTTATATATAACCGCAGGCTTTTTTTCTCACGGGTTTAGAAGTTTTAATTGAGAAATTCTATCCAATACTTTACGGAAAAAGCGACCCACAGCCTTTATCTTCTCCAGGACTTTTTTTAAGTTTCTTCAGACGAACAGGGGCAATACTTTCATTTTAGTTTCCTCAATTGTTAAATATTTTCTTTCTGCTACAGGATTACAGCAAAATAGGGAGGCACCCCTTAGTTGACTTGGGGCCTGTTTATAAGTAGAAATATAAGAGATTCAATTTATAAGGAAGAGACTCGAAGCTTTTTTCAAAGATAGATTAACGAAAGGTCTGACTTTTCCTATTTATTGTATAATTTTAGCGGCCCCGCTTTCAGTTTAAGAAGTTAACCCGAGAGTTATTGGGTTCTTTATTTTTCCATTCTCCATAGGGTATAGTTGCTGTGTGGTTATAAACTTATAGGATACATACGCGCCTTCAATTAAAAAAAGGATTTAAGGCAGTAACAGCCGGTATAAAAATGCAATAGGAACCAGAATGGAGCCTCTTGGCAAAGTACAAGTCCTTAATTTAAAGAAAGTTTAGACTAAAAAATAAGAAGAAGTGGGTTTTCTAAAAAAAGAGGGGCTTTCGTTTTAACAAGTACAAGAATTTTAGTTCACCGTTTTTACAGTAGGGGCGCTCGCACAGTATACGTAAAAGGTTAGTCAAAAAGTCTTTCGCACAAGGAAGAGCGTAAGGAAAGGGGTCTATAATCTCACTCAAAACGGAAGAGCTGTAGTAGTACTAAGACGGGTGTGCCCAATATGGGTTAAACTTACAGAGGCAACTTGGCTTATCGACCGAGGAAATTGCGCCCTTATAGCATATCTATTAGATTACCCCCGGAATTGCTCAAATATTTTATACTAGCGGGTCCCCCTCGTGAATGATACGTCCAAGTACAGTAATATACATATTATCAAAATTGCCATGAAGAGAAGCCCCTATAAAAATTCTTTTTGTTCTGTACTTTTTTACCTTTAGTATCACTACGATCTACCTATTTTCTATTGATATCTAATTCAGTTTCCAAGCTATTAGGATCTATTTTACTAATAAGAAACCTCACGAAAAATATAGGAAAGGGGCGCAAATTTTGACGGTCGCCGAGTAGTAGAACCTCTAAGGGAGCCCGCTAATAAAAACTTGCTTAATGAGAATCTTCTTTTTTAATTGAAAATTGAATGGCGTACATGCAGAGGAGAAAGACCCTTTTCACCCGCGTTGTACTTTTTGAAATATAAGCAGATATATAATTATATGGACCTAAAAAAGAATTTCTTACTGCACCTCTTCACCTAGTAAGGGAAGAGCCAAAAGGTCTATCTTAATTTCGTTTATATTTATAACTAAGGAAGTTGGAGGGGGGAATTGAAAATCCTACGAAGTGTATAAAACGAAGAAAGTTAGTCTTATTCTAGTATAGTAGAAAGATTTTAATGTCAATGCCCTTAAAAAGGGGGTAACCCGGAAAGTTAAAGCTTACCAACAAATAAAAGAGTACAAAGATTTTTCAACAGGAGTTCCTTAAGAAATAGAGTATTATAGTATTCTAAAAAGGTTCTGTACCCGTTTTGCTGTGGCGAAACTTCCAACAGTAATATAAAAGAGAACTGCGGGACAACCCTTAACTCTAGCTTTCCCTTCTTTGACTGAGCCGCCCAAAAACTCGAACCTTTCATATCAAGGCGGTCGCGTAAGAGATGAAAAGAAATGTCTTATTAAGTTATTACGGTAACCCCGCCTAGCGAATTGAACTTTTATAAAAACTTTCCCGCAATTCCTTAGGATTCTCCCTGAGGTGATTTAGTACTTATTTTCTTAACTTTAGTCAAAAAGAAACGGGACTAAGCCAAATGTATTCTAAGTAACTTCCTTGGGAATTCTAAAGGGGTATGTCTC
The DNA here is from genome assembly GCA_036897445.1 of Pelargonium tetragonum. Taxonomy (NCBI): domain Eukaryota; kingdom Viridiplantae; phylum Streptophyta; class Magnoliopsida; order Geraniales; family Geraniaceae; genus Pelargonium; species Pelargonium tetragonum. Next base: position 24,398 of record JAYMTL010000027.1, read on the forward strand.
TCTATTCAGGAGTCCTTATTAGCCCAAAAAGAGTTTTGATAAAGCGCAGCTAAGTTAAAGGCCGTCCTTTTGAGATGAGTGAGATGAGAAAGAGAAATTCCTGGACACTAACCTGTTTGTTCTTTATTAGATTTATGTTATTTTTATACAGAGTTCCTACAATATTGGCATAGGACTAAAGAAACACCCAAGTTTGGAGAAGGCTGTAGTGTAAAAGGGTATCTTAGTAGACAAAAAATGAATTGGAGAAGGGTGCAATCCCTTGGCAGGCGTAGATAAGTGTATTTTAGCTAACGTACCCCTGGTATAAGGAAAGTCTCTCTTATTCTTAGAACCCCTTTTTCGTTAAGTACTATACTGGAAGTAATTCTTTCCGAGATACTATTACCAGACTTTTTCTTCTGAATATTTACTAATCTTAGGGCCTCCTTTTTTATTTTTAATAGGACGGGTATAACAACTTTGGCTAAATAATGTAGGTTCGGAATCCCGCTATAACTGGAATTCAATAGAGGGGCATTTCTCACAGTAATGGCTATTTATAATAAAAGGGTACTGCAATCTTAATATTTAACGGGGAGGTCAGGGATTGAATTAATTCTATGCTCGGTTTGTACTTCAAAACGGAAGCTTTCTAAAGAAGAGTTGTAGGGTTCCTACGCGATTCCTTCAAATTCAAAGATAAAGTTTAAAACTCTTGCGTAATTTCTAGGATTTCCCTTTTGCAGAGAGCTGATTGGGCACGGGTCTCGTATTTATGATTTACAAGAAATTCACTTTTGTAAGTTTATGTAATTAAGGCCAAAGTACTTTACTATCTTTAGGACCACGAGAAATGTAGCTGTACGAGGGGTCGGTTGAACAAGCGGGCCCCTGCCTAAATGGACACACCTCTTGTAGGGTTTCCTAATTAGCAAAGGGAGCTACTGGGACATAAAGTTTTAACAAAAGAGGGATTCTGAAAAGTTTAATTAAAGAAATCGAAATTATAGTTATATTCTAACTCTAGAGCCTAAGCAAAAGGTACTAAGTTCTTGAGAGAAACATATTTTACTAGTGGTTCCTATACTAAAAAGAGCCGACCAACGGAAGAGGTCTAATCTGATTATTACTTTGAAACAAAAGTCGGACCAAAAAGTTTTCTAGGAGCTCGGATTGAATAAGCAGAATTGTCAAGATACAAAAACAATTCTAGGAATTTTTATCGGGGGCGCTACATAAGGGTAGCAAACAATAGAAGGAAAAGGGCCCCTTTCGATCTCAAGCTCAAGCAACATACGTATCATATATATAGGGCCCTGTATTGGGTATATTAGGATGCTGCCTTTGTTTTAAATTTAGAGACTCGTTGTACAAGCGAGACGAAATAGAATTTAATCCGGTTGCGTATTCAACAAGAGAAACTTATTTATTATACTACTTGTTTAACCCTACCGCCCTCTTTGTTAAACAAAACTTATGCCTAAGGCAATTTAAGGAATAAAAGTTAATAATATAAGACCTCTTTTTTATATTTTTATAGTAGGGCCCTATACCCTAAAATACCGGAATAATTAGAACTTATAGCATATTAAAGGTTTTGTAAAAAGCCCAACCCAGGTGTAATAAAGAGGTGCTGGAAATGCAATTAATTTACTAGAATCTACTATTGACGCAGTTACAGTAAAAAGAAGTTTTTGTGCCCCTTAATAAAAGGGTAAAAGTTCCTGCTCCAGAGTTTTTTAGGACCCGTACGATTTGTTCCTTCAAAATTTGTAATAAGAATATAAAAAAAAGGATTCCCTAAAAATTCTTAAGATAAGCTTACGTAAGCAATTCAAGAATTATATAATAAAATTTGGCGATAAAGAGGTCAACGTGGAAACTTACAAGCACCCCAAACTGCAGATAATTGACACTCTAGAGATTCCATTTGGTATTATTCTATTGAATCCGTATTCCCAATTCACTTATCTTTTACAGTAAATTCTTTAAGGTAATTTGTTGCTCTTAATGTTCCTTGTCGTCACTGAGAGGGGACTTTCAAATTGCCTTACAATGAGTTTTGCTCCATATGTAAATATATTTGGTAAGCATTTTTCATGAGTTTTTTTATAGAAGGAATTTAGACAGCTAGTAAAGCAGACCTCTCATTTTTTTTAGAAGAAGTTTTTTTGGATTAAGAAAGGTACAGAAGTAGATAAGAAAACTGAAGTAGGAAAACAAGGAGTGGTTTGGGATTAGAACCTATGTCTTATGGTATTACTGTGTAATTCTGGTTAAAAGGTGTCCGGGAAATAAAGCTAAAGTCTTTTTTTCTTGTAAATGGAGTCAGTTTTAAGAATGGAAGTTCTAGGATAGCTACGAAGACTAAAACAAGGGTATCAAGTAGTACAAAGACTCAGATTTTAAGTTCTTTATGTTAGAAGTACAAGATAAAGTCTTATGATAATTCCAATTTAGTTTTAGAGGGACAAAAGAATTTAATAGGTTTTAAAGTCAATTTTGTAAATTTTCTTTCCTCAATTCTTAGCTAAAATTGAAATGAGATTTGTATTTAGGAAGTTCTAGTACATAGAGATAGTAAAGGTCTTCTAAGAGTTTTTAGTATCGAAGTAAACCCTATGGCCCTGTATATTAAATATTAATTAAAAGGAGGTGTTAAAGTCTTTTTAATTAACTTTGGAAATTTGTAAGTACTTTTACTGAAGTGTTATAAACTAAGTCTGGTGGGAGGCATTCTTTACTAAAAGAAAAGGGAAGATGTAGCTGATGAGTAGGCTCTAGGAATTCAGGAACAGTTTCTATAGAACTTAGTTTAGGGTTTTACAGGAAAGAATGAAAAGGTAATTTGCCAGTTAGAATGATGTTTTGCACTGTCTTATATTTCAGCCCGGGAAGTTTTCGAAGGGCAAGGTCTAGAAGAAGGTGACTAATAAAAATATATAAGAAAGAAAAATGGAATTTGAGGTACAGCACCCTAATAGACCACTAAGCCCTTGGTTTTTCACTATTCTAGATAATAACTATGGGTTTTTGGTTTAACTACGTTACCTTCATTTTTCGGATAGAAAGCTCTATACAGGCAAGGAATCAAACTCATTTACAAGACAAAGTTTCTTAGGGGCTACTTCTTATGAGCTGCAACTAGTAAAATACTAGCAAATCCCGGCAGAAGTTTGACACGTATATTACTAAATTCCTGTAGTCCTGCTAAAATATGAGCGAGATCCTAGTATGTAGGTAAAGAGCCCCTCCTTTAATTGTTTTTTTGTTAGAAACTTATTAAGGGAATTCCCGTTGTACAAAAAGGGCTCCTTAGTTAGAAATCTAGACGAGAGCCCCGGAATACCAAACAAGGGTTTTTAACTTCTTGCCCTGTTTATCTAATAAAAAGCTAAGGTTTGTAACCTATAAAAGACTCTTTAGAGAGAAATTTATCCTCTACTTTCTTAAAGCTAGTTGCCAAGGTACCCCTTACAGTATACCGTAAAAAGAAAAGGAAACCTTACCTTACAAGCTCCTGCTTTTGTTTAGAACTACTTGAATTTTTTAAGGGAAGCGCCCTATAACAAAAGTAAAGATATCCAAGAGCTTCTCTCAATAAATTGGCTTGTAACTGCCTGGAACTATAAAGGCTAGGAATTCTTAGGTAGTATAGTTTACCACGTACTTAATCTCGGCAGGACTCTTGGGGATAACCCCGAAAAGAGCCCTCTCCTAAGTGGATATTTTCTATTACATTTATACTGTCCTCAGTTTTATTGTAAGGAAAAGTTCTTATAGTTGCATTACATTATAAGAGGGCCCCAGGACCCTGTTTTTTTAAATTTTATCCTTTTTATGCTGTAAATTAACTTTCTACTTTATCGAGGGGTCTATCCCGAATATAAAGGCATCGCTTATGTATATAGCCCCCTCGGAATTCCTAAATGCGAGGAAAGCTCGCAATTTCAACGAGAAAAGTTAGGTAATCTTTAAAAATAGAAAGAGAAGCCGGCTCTTTAAACTTAAAAGACTCCTATAGGATTGCTTTCAAATTAACACTTAAGGCTCAAATAAAGGGATTTCTCTTGCAGCAATATATATAATAAATTAAATAAAACAAAAATGAAGCTTTATTTGATACAATAAATAAAGGGTTTTCCTCAAAGTACTACTGAAAGTAGGGGTAACCTTGGATAAGAATAAGAAGAAATACTCCACCAGCATTCTCTAATATGTCTCAGGATCGGGACACTTTTAGTATAGTTAAAAAGGAATCCTATATAAGTTCAATTTTTTTGCGTAATTCTAAGGATTCTAATATACTTAAACTCTCGGGAGCTTTTTGAACTAGCATAAGCTTACTTTTTAACAATTTAAGGTAATTTCAAAAATTTTTTAAGAGTATCGTCAACTACACAGCGGACCCCGTAATCTAGTTGAGTGATGAAAGTTAGCTTATTCTATTTCAGAAAAGTATTTGAACCTTGTACATATCACACACAAAAGCAAGTGCCAATCTAATATATACATACATATAGAAGAGCCCGGCGGAAACTCGGCAGTCAACCCTTTTATATTCAGCAAATTCCTAAAATAAAACCTAGAATATGTGTTATCATGCACGAACTCGTAGAATCCTTAAAAAAATCTCAGTAAATGAACAAATCGATGTATGTTCATGAGTTGCCTACACAAGGAAAGTAAGCGCTTTCAATGTTCTTATGAGGATTCCCCGAATGAAGAACAGCAGCTAGGGCTAGATTATACGAAAAACTTATTCATTACAAAGTGCAGAGGTTATTACAATATGGAGGACTTCCAAACACGCAAGCAACAATTCTAAGATAAAATTTATACTTAAAAGCTGGGGCGTAAATTCCTGTCAAGAGAAAAACCTTGCACTTTTTGCTCCTACTCTTCCGATTTTTAAGAGTGTCCTGATCCTTTACTGGATTAAAAACTCTAGGTACAGGTGCCTTCTTCTCTAAATAGAAAAGTCTTAAGTGATTTACACCAGTCAAAACTAATAAATAGAAATTCCATTGTCAGATAGAGAGAAGTTTAACGGTTCGGTTAGGCCAAAAGGACTAGATTCCTAAGCGTTTTTGTTTCTTAATTCAGCGAGCTCCTTTTTATATTAGGGATAGCTTCCAGGAAGGGCGTTCCTAATACCCTTTAAATACATGTATTAATTTTATATTACCAGTTCAAAAATTCTTTATACTATACCAATCGCTCTGCCTTGGCATTGAGAATGACTTTCATAACACTATAAATTCTAAAATCTTACAGAATATTAAAGCACTGCGGGAATTGTAATGGGTTGTATTTATTAAGACTCGAAGCTAGAACCCAAAGTAAAGGGAATTCGTATAATATCAGGAGCTCAAAGTCTAATTTTTTCTTGAAAAGCACACGCTATAGTTTCCTACCACCTAAAGGAGCTCTTTTTTATTTTGAGGAAATTTACCCAAACCAAAGCGGTAAAGTACAATTGTAGACAGTAAATAACGAAGTCCTTTGTACGAGTCAAATTCTTTTTGCTTACTTTCACGTGTCCATTATAAATTGGAAATTAAAGAAAGTTCATTTTAACACTTAAAAACTAGCACGCGTTTCGCTAAATCTTGTATAGTAAGGGTACTCTCTTTTCTAAGACTCTACCTCAAGTTATGGAGTATGTCGATTTGTAAGGGCTTGTACAGGGAGTTCGGGGTTTCCCGATAAGAAACAAGTACTCAGTATGTTTAAGTAAGCAGTTGCACAAAGCCTAATTCCTAATAGGGCCCTGGATACCCAAGGGAATCCTTTTTGCCGGGACTAGTGCCCACGGAGTAGCTTGGACTTAGCACTAACGAACCCTTGCTTTAGGTACTTTAGTTATAAAGTATGAGCCCTAGCGGGAGCTTTTATAGAATTAGATACTAGACGGAGAGCCCTTAGGATAAACACTTAAAACTATGTATTTACTAAGGGGTACTTTGCTTGTTCTTAAAGATAGGAACTTCTAGTTAGTTAAAAAGAGAGACTCTGTATTTTTCTTTTCTGTAGGGCTCCTTATCCCAAACCCTTATAGGGCGTCTTTCGTTAACTGTTGTATAAATCTTGAAAATATTATGCTTGGCTTAATTATAGTTGTTTTTTTACCCTTGAGATGGGAGCCTTGGTGAATAGACGCGTAGTTAAATACGGGAGCTCCCAGGATTGTACCCTTTAATTTGAGTAAACCCAAGCTAATCCTATACTCGGGGCTCTAACACTCCTTTCCCTGTTATAAAAGACAGGAATATTCAGGTTTCTGCTTAATTATGGGAAGTCTTCTACTTAAAGTGGCTAAAAGGTTTCGAGAAGAATAGCAAGGTATATAATAGAGTCTTTCTTTGTTTTTATAATAGAGCGGCTTCAAAAAGCAAATGTTGTGAAAAACTTTTTGCAACCAACCCGTATAAAATGCCGGCAAAATATAGACCCGTACTTTTAAGTTACAAAGTTTTAGATCAAGTACAGCTTACAAAAAATTAGAAAGTTCTTGTAACTACTCCTAAATAATTTTAGACATCTCTTTTTTTTTACTTTTTTGATACTACTCAGAATCTGAAAACACGTCAGTATACCACATCAAGATTTTGAGTTCACCTCACTTGGAATAATACTCAAGACAAAAGGAAAGATATAATAAGAAATTCTGTAGTAAAAAGATCTATAGTTAAAGGCCTCCTCTGCTCGGGAAAAGCCTAGTTTAAAAACTAACTTTCTTTAAATTAAATATTGCTTAATTATAGGGCTATATATGTCAAGATTGTTCGATGTGAAATCGCTACTACGATGCGCTTAGGTTCCACCTTATGGGAGGAATTTATAATACTAGGATGCCTCTATTAACATAAAAGGCCTTAGCTATCTATACTTATGCGTTAACTAGATATCTCTAAGTACTCCTAAACCTAAAAAAGAATATTACTTACTAGTAACTAGTAAACAAGGCCTTTTTTTAAAGATCTTGTTTAGAATAACCTTTTTGTCAGCGAATGGGGAAGTGGTTAAGAGTAGGACTTAAGAAAGGAAACTACTATATGAAGTGAAATGCGGATCGATAAGGAGCTCCCGTGTTTTAGAGATTCTAAGTGCAAAGTTCCTTAATTTCAAAAGGTGCTTAGAATTCTGTGTGTGGGTTATAAATATTTCAGATATCTTGTTTTTGCTTAGCTGTCTCTATAAAAGAAAAAGACTAGGGCACCCCTTTCAGACGACTGGAGCTCCAAATTCTTATACTTTTTCTTTGAATATTTTTAGTTGGATTTGGATCCCCTTCATAAACTTGGGAATTTAACGTCTAGAATTCTGTAGGAATGTCAGGGGTTGACCCTTTGTAGCTGCCGATATAACTTATGATTTTACTAAATTTTTTGGGTAGTTGTAGGACTCTATACTTTACTTTATAGGAATGACTTAAGAAGGAAGGGAGGTCTTCTCTTTCTAAAGAAGTTTGTTTTACTACTGAATACAGGGATACCGCCAGCTTTAGTCCGTCTTTTGTATCTTAAAGGGCCCTTCTAGCCTTTAACTAAGAAGCTCTGGGGCAGGACTTTTGTGGTAATAGAAGTATAACAGACAGGTAGATTTGTGCTAGTCAAACAAGATTCATCATTCAAAGCCTCACACGGTTAACTAAGGAAATTCCAAACCAAGATAAGTCTTGTAGTAATTGAACGAGGTTATGTTATCCTGACAAAGGGGTAGCTTCTAGTAAAATAAAATTATATAAACAAAAAATAGAATAAGAGATGGATTCACTTACGAAAAAGATAATTAAGCGAATACTTTACCCATTAAAATAAAAGGGTCGAACCTTGAAAATCGTGTTTTACAATAACAAAAAAGGAAATTAACTTTGATTGCCTTAATAAAGAAACTTTTTTAAACTTATATGTTAGACAACTACGGGCCATCAAAATTTTTAAGTGAGGAATTCTCTACTGTTAGTTTAAAGTAACTCTTTCCTTTGAGTATTAATAGTACTATAACTAGAAAATACAATAGAAGGAAGACTTCCGAATTTCTCGATCTAGGAGTGCCCAATTCTTATAAGAGAAACAAGATACTTGTGTAAGGAAATTTCTATGCCGTTGAGAAGTTCTTTTTATATAGGTTAATTTAAATGAAGAAAATGTAGAATAATATAAATAGAATTTAGAAGGAGAAACTAGAACTACTCTATTAAATAAAAACCTATAATATCATATATCTATTCCTAATACTCTTTAGACTATACTTATTTATTATTAATTTATATAATAAAGTAACTATATAACTCCAAAACTTTCCTACTAGTAATACATATTCTACCTTGTACTAGCTAGTATTACTCCCCCTCCTAACAAAAAAGATAATTAGAGTAGTATACTATAGCTCCGCCTTCTCCTAGAGTAAGTCCTCCTTTTTCCCTAAAGGGATAACTATACAATAAAAATCTTTCCTAGATTGGGGGATCCTGTAGGTATAGGCAACAAGAAGAAGAGTATTATAAAGACTAAAAACAAAGTTCTTAAGACTCCTAATGAAAGGTTTATCTCCTAAAAAAGTGTGAGGGTTAAGGCATTAACATTAAGTCAATTAAGCCTAAGTCAAAAGAAGTTTTCGTAATTTGTGTTCCTTTGGTTTCTAGGTTTCTGATTCCATATAATGGATAGGTTAGGAAGTCTAAATAGCTAAGGCTAAAGCAAATAGTTTACGGTAAAAAGACATAAGTACGGAGAACTAAAGCGTAAAGGAATTTCTATAAAATATTCGGTCAAGAAGTTGTTGCGTTAAAGTTTCTTTCACGGATCAAGAAAAATTGTAATTTCAGGCTTGAGGAATAATAGTTAGCATTAATTAAGTATTTCAAAGACCGAGCTTGATTTTATAAGGGGAATCCTCGTATAGAATTGAGGGTAAAGCCCATACTTAAAAATTTTCTTTGCAGGGAAAGTCTGCGCAGAACGCTTCTGAAAAGCATTCAAAATAACTTACTCCTTATACAAGTAACCGGCTTATTTTATATAATAGGAGATATGAAAAACCTAAGGGATGTATCTACTAGTTTTTGTAGGTTAAGATCTTACTTTTTACCTACATTTAAAGATAGATCCCAAGACGAGTGCATTCCAAATTGAGAGATATCAACCCACTTTCAAAGTGAGTCCTAAGTGTTGCCAATTCGAATATGGCTTACATCAGACCTCTTTTACTTTTTTTTGGAATAGAATGTAACACGATTGAAAAGAAAGAGAGTCTTCATAAAAGTTTTTCTAATCACGAGCGTGAGTTATTTAAAAAGCTAGTTTAGGGACTGAAATTCTCTATCTAGTAGCTAAGCCGAGTGTATAACGTATTCTTTGGGTTACTCAATACAGCGTATTTTTACCGGACTTTCTTTTTAGTATATAGCTAGTACATGTTATAGAGTTTTCTTGCTCCCGGTTTTTCTTGGATATAATGACTGCCTTTTTGAATCAAAAAAATCTAAGAATAGGTTTGAACTAATACCTTTAGATAGATAAACCCCTGGATTATATTACTCAATAAAGACTTACCGCACTTCTGCATTTTTCTTTCTCAATGTCTCTATATGAGTCCCGAATGAATTCTATTGATATAGCATTTTTAACTGGGGACTTAACTAGTACTCTCTATTTTTCGACATAACAGGGTCTTAGGTTCCTCTTAGTGTGTTTTGTGTCAGCCCTTACTCATTTTCTCTAACTTCTCCTGTGTTTTAAAAAAGCTTTAGTCAAACTGGCGTAAAGGGCCCCTTTTTTAGGAGGATATATTTTATCCAAAATTTTCTATTTCCTTCTCCTAAGGCGCTAAAGTTATTTTGAGCGAGTAAATATTATTTCAATTGGGAAACTTCGGTTACACAAGACTAAGTTAGCAAAAAAGCTTATTACCTATAAGGAGTCCTGGCGAGGCTTGTTTATCTTATGAAAATCTTACTTATTCGTGTTTATAGGTTCTAGATTATTAGAATTTAGACCCCTTCCATATATTAGAGGGGTTTAGAATCCGTTTAAAATACCAGTTATATCTTACCCATATTAGAAAAAAAGCCTAATCTATCTATTAGAAATACCTTCCCTTTACTCTTAGTCGAAACTGTATAAGGTTTCGCAAAGTCTAACTTTCTGAGCAAATACTCCTTATGGGTATACCTCATTTAAATTTAAAGAAAAAGACTATTCCTTTCCTTATTACTTAAGTTCCCCAGGAGGACTCTTTCTAAGTAAAAGTTCTTTTTTAAGGTTCCTAAGCTATACGCTAGACTTTTCACTAAAAAAGGTAGAAGGCCTAACCCCTTTAACAAGGAAATCAATACCTTTAGGACCTTTTTTATTTAAGGGATTTTTTGACCCTTTTACGGTATAATAGTATACCCTTAAATTACGTAGTAAATGGGTGAAGAAGAGAAAAAGCGATTAAGAATTACTAACGGAAACTCAGGAGATACTAAACTAAGTCTTTTAGCTGATGACTATTAAGGGGCCCTTTTGCACTAAGTCACTAACGGGAGCTCCATCAACAAAGAGAGATTGACTGGAGCTGGAGGAAGAGACTGACCCGGAGATACTAGAAAAGAGCTATAAAGTGGGAATCCTAAAATAAGAGAATGAAAGGTCGCCATCCTTCCTTCTTTTGGAAGCATACAGGAGATTTGACTACATAAAAGAAATTGAAGAAAGCTAGCCATGAAACTTGCATGAATGAGAGCTCTTTTTCAGTTGAGTCAATTTTCTATTTCAAAAAGAAAAGAAACTTTACCAGTATCACTAATAACTTCTATTTTAAATCTAATAAATAAAAAGGCTTTTACGAAATTAAGTAAGCAATACAAAGAAAGGAGACTTAACCCCTACTCTATACTTTACTTCAGGCTTTTATTATTTTATTCCGAGGATTCCTAAACTTGTTCCTAAAAACTTGTACAAATGAAACTGACTAAAGAAACTCTTAAAAAATCTTAGGAACGAATTACAAAAAAACTCTATTAATTACAAGAATACTAAAACAAAATTGTATTTCTATTTAAAAGTCATAAAAACCCGGTTAGCCTGCCGAGTAAGATGTTTTATTTTATCTGTTTAGCATCAGCTTTTACAATATAATTCTTGAATTGCTTGCTTTAGAGAAGATTTTAGCTCTTTGTTAACCAGATCCGGAAACTAGGGTCTAAACGATATCCTATAGAATTAAGTTTCCAGCCCCTTAAAGTAAACTGTAACAGTGTCCTGTAACTGCAATAACTAAGGGAGGACTGCCCTCCAACAGCGCCGGGCCAGGTATTATTAATCCGTGTGAGCTACTATAAGGGAGATTTAGGATATTCCTTCTACTTACTACTTAGAAATACTCCGTCATTTTGTATTATAACAAGTAATTCTAATAAGTAACTTTGTGTTCGAAAATAAAAAAAAAGTACTCCAGTGCTTCACAGTATAAGTCTCATAAAATTTTCAAAGTAAGCTTAGTAGTAAGGATTCCCCCGTAAGGACTTGCTAGATAAAATGGGTAGACTTAAATTTAGCGAAAAATGCGACCGGTGAGTCTTTCGTACTTTTTCTAAAATAACGCTAGCTTTTTTATTTAAGAGGGGGCGGGAAAGCTCCGTTGGCATTATTATTATACCTTTTATATGTTCCGACAATTAGATTGAGAGCTTATACAAGGGAAATTTCTAGACTTGCCTTTAACAAGGGTTTTTCGTTATAAAGTAAAGCATATTCTGTAATTCGGGTTAGTTATTAATGAATAGGAAATCCTGATGGTCAAAGAAATCCCTGGTTTAGCTTATTTAGTTAGACCACACTTACACACATCTTACTCAAGAAGTTAGAACGGATACCCAAATGTAAGCGACTAACTAATAGACTAATATTATATTAGGCTTTTTCAGAGACAAATTATGAAGATACTTAGTGGAGAACAAATTAAAGTCTTTTATGGAATTAAGCGGTTTTTATTTTAAGACTCCTAGTATACTAAAGAGTGCTATATATATAAGATATTTTATTCTGTTACTTCCAGTTATAATTAACCCTGCCTTATTGAATTGCAAACAAAGGGGAATGCTCAATAAATTTCGGTATTCCATAAATCCTTCTGCGACTTAGTGTAGTGTTATAATGCTCGTTTCATTTTGTTATAGCGCGGGCTTTTTTTACCCTAAAAGGCAGAGCGTAAGACACGGAAAACTTCTAACTTATAGAAAAGGGTTACCCCCTGCTGTTTATAAACAATATTACGACAGGCTAGAGCTAGATAAAACTGACCACGACTTAGTGTAAAAAGGAAGGGTATAAGAGACGCTGCTCACGGGGGTATCGAAATCCACCAATAAGTCCTGCTATGAGGAAGCTCTAGTAAACTTATTAAAAACTAAAAAGCCCTTTGCCTATAAAAAAGGGAACTTAATAAAAGAAAATTCCGGTAAAAGGTACCCCGCACAAGCTTTTAACCCATCGAGTAAGTTTTAGTATTTTGAGCTTTAGAACTCATAATAATTCTCTTTATTTTTCTTCTGAGGAAGTAGCTGATGGAACGGATCCCCGTGCGATTTTTCTTTATCTTATAAACTTAAATCACCTAGTATAGATAAAACTTTTCTAAATTACAAATAAGGGTGGGTAACTGAGGAACAAAAAAAGACTATAACCAAAGAAATATATCGAATTGTACTAAAACGAGCAGCCATGAAAATAAAATATCAAGGGGGTTCTAATTCAGTAATATGTAAAGCTGAGTATCTAGCAGGGTCTTTAAAGGTATATTTTATTATAAATAGCTAATATTGGGAAACTTATCCTACTAAACCTAACAAGGAAACATACGGGTAAGAGTCGGAGTAAGAAAGTGAGTCAGTAAGCTTTTTTGGGATTAGAATCCTTTACTCAACGTATAACTTGACTTTTTGTAAAAACAACTCTTAGTATTATATATATTTTCTTAATTTAACTATTTAACTCTGGGTTCCTATAAGCTCCTAATCAAACTTGAAATTTTACTGTCTTTAGAAAAGACGCTTCCTTAATAACACTTATATAGAAAAGAAAGGAATGCTTTATCTTCCTAAATTCTTTCTTCAGGATTAGAAGCTGGTTTAGGCTATTCTTTTACTTATATTATATTTTAGACAGAGGCTTTACACTTTAAGACTGGAAACCCTTTGCCCACCTAAGAAAAACTCTTAAAGTTTCTACCGGATACTATAACCAGAACATAAGATTACCCTGTTAAACTTTTCTTAGTCTGTATCTTGTGCTACCTTACCCATAAGCCTTGCCCTTTCCTTTGTTAACTTCGACTAATTAGTAGCTTACTTGGAAGATTTTAGGGCTCTTAAGTACAAATTCCCCCAACAAGATAAGGGCTTACAAAACAACAAGAACAAATCAAGACTTAAAACTCTAGGGGTCTTTCCTAAGTTACTCATATCCAAGACTCTAAAGGAAACCCTTTTTCAATAAAGACTAACGAAAATTTGCTGAATAGGATGCTTTTCTCTTGGAACGATAAAAAGGGTACCCACGTATATACTCACCGACCTGTAATTGTAAGTTAAAGGTCTACCCTGAAATTTATCAGCGCGGAGCACCCGAAGGAAGGGAATCCCCTTTATTATACTACTGCTGAAAGGAAGCAGGGTTAAAGCCAGAAAACCTGCGACGTATTAAAATACAAAAAAGTCTTAAGGATTACGAACACGGGCCTGTTTAATAGGGGAACCCTCTAGAATGTATATTGTCTCCCAGCCTGCCAGGTAAAGTAAACTTAGAAGTATAAGGATAAAGTTTCTAAAAAGTTATCCCAGTAATAAAAATTTTTAGGTTTCTCTTAAAATTTAGTGCAACCTACTCAATCCCGAGTTAGCCTTAACTAGACACCCCCATACTATAATGATTATCCCATAGCAACCCAATTTAATTAGAAACCTCCATTTACTTACAGATTTATAAAGTTCTGCCTTTCGTGGTTTTTTATATCCTATAGGAGTTGCCTTTTGGGGAATTTTCGGGAGGTATTATTACTGTTGTACAAAATCTGGTAGTATTTCATTTCGCCCCCTTTATCTTAAATAAGTTGAGGCTCGAACTTAAAGCGGAGTCTTTTAGAGTTTTATGTATCTGCAATTCTAAAACTAGAGACGGTCCTACTTCCTACTATAGAAGTTTTTCACTTTATAGGATACCAAGTCTTTCTTCAGTAGATACAAGGTTACCCAAATATTGTGCACTCAGTCTTGTTTACAAGTATACACCTAGTATATAAATCCAGGTTCTAAGAAAATCCCGAGCTTTATAAAGTAACAGGGATTTTTGTGCAAGGTATTGGGGTTTGGGGCTTAATATTTGGAGTCCCACTGGAAAATTTTGTGATAATCCGTCTATAAATGCTAATTTCGGTTATATTACAAGAATAGGAGTCAAAAAGAAAACCTTGTAGTCATAGTGCTAAAGCCTGTAAAAAGGAGTTCCTTAAAATTAAAAATACCTACGACAACTCGTATTGAACCTATGCCTGCCTTCTAATTTATGAAGCGTTTTAATTTGCGCAGCATTGGAAGTTTAAGGAGAATAACAATTAACCCAGTTATTTCTCTTAATCCTCTCTTGTATTACCGAACTCCTAGAAAAAGCTGACGAACAGATGAAACTAATAAACTACCCGTTACATTTGACTAAGCACCTTTGTACAAACTTCTATCTAAGCAATTACCATCCCTAAGAAAGAAAACCCAGTTGTTTTTGCAAGATAAACTTCAGTACATAAAAATTCCTACTAAAGATTGCACCTTCCTTGTGCCGAGAGCGGCGCTTTTTTATAGTCATCCCCGATAAAAAGGAATTCTTAAGTGTAGTAAACTTAACCTAAGATTTCCCTATCAGACCCAGTATTGTTACACGAGAACTCCTGCAGGAAAAAAAGTTTTAGAGGTCTAAATTAACTTTATTATATTCCCTTATGTACTATATTAGAAGAAGCTCCTGTAAGCAAGAGGAATTTGTCTATATTTCTTTTTGAAGTAGCCCCGCGTGCTATGAGGTTTTTACTGGATGTATAGAGTATCTTGGCTTTTGCTTGAGATTTGACTGGGAGCAATTTGTAAGTTTACTACACACTAAAATTTTTTGTTTCCTTATTACATTTATTATATTAAGAGGAGTCTTTTAATAAAGAGGTGGGAATTCTATTTATCTGGCATTCTTTTAATTCTGCGGTAAATGAGACAGAGTTTATCGGGTATTTCCCACTTGATTTAATTCAAAAAGTAAATTGCAGTATTTCAGAACTTTACTAAAACTCTAACGGAGCGGCGTTATGGGCCCCTATCTTTCAAAAGTAAACCTAACTAGGAGCTAATCTAGTTTAAGTCACTATAATAAATATTATGAAATAGAATTCCAGCCCTTTTATTTTACACGAAATATATCCTTCCTTATCCTTGAAGAAGAGATATACCATAAAAACTCTGAGTGCAGGGACTTTAGAGAGACACCTTGGGTTAATACTTGGTACTATTAAAAGGTTTTTTTCTTCTTCTCGATACCTAGCTTAGCAGAGAAGAAGCTGCCGCCAGTTTTGCTAATATTCAAGCACGTACTACGAATCCAAAAGTCAGAGTATTTAAATCATCCAGAGAAATTGGATATTTATCGTTAGCGAATACTTCCCCGAGGAAAAGCGGGACCCTTTTTAATTAACACCGATTAAGTCTGAGATAACGAAGGATAATATTAAAGTATTACATTCCTTTGTAAGGTCAAGAGCAAAAAGTTATCCTTCTGTCTAACTTGTATAATTTAGCTTCCTTAAAATAGACATATGTTCCCTCGTGTATTGTTTATAATAATCATAAGGTATAAAAAAATTACCATTATAAATAAAAGGAATATTCAAATGTATCTATAAAGTCCTATATTAAAAAAGAGAGCTAGTAGGCCCCATCGCGGGCACATGCGATTCGACAGGGAAAGAGTTTTATAATAATTTGATATTTATCCTCTTAGGTTTTTTTATAGGACTCCGATAATAAAAAACAAGGTTTTAGTATCACGATTTTTCTATTTATTCCGTAACATTCGGCTAGTACTAGTATATTGGAAAATATCCCAGTCCCAGAGTTTTTACTATACTTATGAAGGCGCGAGGCTCTGTGCCATTATGAAACTCTCTTACGAACCCGATTAATGAGGGATCTAGCAGGATATATCTCCTTTATCGAGAAACAAGAGCCTAATAGACAACTTCTACTTTAAAGAGTGAAGTTTCTAATTTTATTAGATGAACCTTAGTCTTTTTAAATTTAATAAGAAAGAATTGCGTCACCCATTACCAAATTAGCTAAAGTCCTGTAATAAGCTATAAGTACAAAATGAAGTAATTCTGCCTAATATATATATCTTCAGGCGAATAAAGTTTGGGGGAATCTAATTTTAAGACATGGAGAGGCACCTTATCTTATAATGAGTCAATGAGGAAATAAGAATCTTAAAAGAAAAAAGAAAGTTATCCCGAACCTAAACCTATTCCAGTGTTAAACAAGGCTAAATCACTTACATGATCACGTATATAAAAGAGCCCCACAGTTTGCATTGCCTAGATTTAAATTACGAATAACTTTTATAGAAAAGTTGCCAGAGTAAGGACTACGTGGTATATAAGAGAAAGATTTTGAGCTTGACTTTCTAACAAGATTCTACATCGAAACGGGGTCTTGTTGATAAAGTATAATATGTAAAATCAGAGCTCGGCATAAAATATAGAAAGCGGGGCCTGCAGACACGATAATTGAATGGAATCCTAACCTTTTGACTTACTCATTTCTATTTTTATAGTAGTTTAGTCTTACTAGCTACTTTGAAAATCCCTTCTTAAACTAAAGAAGTCATAGCTACCTTTGTCAACAAATAGTTGAGAGACCCCTTTCCGCTTAGCAGCTGAAGTTACAAAGTTTCAGATTAGGACTCCTAAAAAAAGCTCCTTTTCTTAATTAGTGATGGCATTCATGCTCTTTATAAAACTCTAGTTTAAGATACCCCTCATACAATTACGAGAGGTCCTTCATCATAGGAGAGTTCCCCTAGATTTTTATTAGTAGGGTTATAGCCTCTAGTTCTAGAACAAAACTTCGGTAAATTTGAAAAGTTACTTATACCGGGCTAGAGGTAGCTTTAAGGGGCTATACGAGGCAAAGTTCTTAATAAAAATTGAGTTAGGAGCTCCTGTATACTGACAAAGACAAGTTTTTGAGTTTCCTAGATTTATTAGAACCTTGCGTGCACTATGTGGAGTCTGGTATTTTCAGAGGTTTGGATTGAACACCTCAATTTAGAGAAAGTAACTGCTTTAGACCTCATCTTTAGGGTTAAGGCCGGCAAAAAAGCGCTCTTTTGAAAGTTTTTATTTGCATTTCATTCCCACCCTACATTCTATTTCTATTATTTCCTGGATATCAAGAGCTGTACGCTTTGAAAAAGTATGGACTTAACTTAAACTTAAAAGACTGGCAGATCTTTTACTAGAAAATTTCCTATACTGGAGACTGCCAAAATTATCTTATATTAGAATGCTAACCCGATGCTTTTCTAAGAATTCGTCTAAAGTAAAGGACTAAACTAAAAAAGAAATTAATAGACATTGGCATTGCTGTAGTAAGTAGAACTCCTTAAACGTCAGGGCAGGAATTTCTTCCTGAACCCCTATTAAGTGTCTCGAAGCTAAGCCCTCTAGTTTGAACTCGCTGAAACTTCTACATTATATTACCTCTTGCTTTGAGTATACCCAACCCTTGCGTACTAAGGTCTACTTCACCAGGCATAAGACTTCTGACTAGAAAACTATACCAAAATGCCTAATTACTAATAAAAAGAAAGAAAACTCAGTTATACCTCTAATTTTTTTGAAACAAGAAAAAGTCCTATACTTAATTTTTGTAAATACTCCTTTCTTAAGACTCCTAAACCGGATTTGGAACTTTTATAATAAAGGAATTTATCTGGACCCTCTCCTACAGATTAGTAGAACCCTTTTTATTGGGATGGGAGTTAGACTAAGGCAACCAATCTACAGTAACTTCACAGGTGGGATTAGTCTCTCTATTCCGATCCAGTAAAGTACCGAATTAACAAGGAACCAACAAACAAGACTAATAAGGGGAACTTTCACTTCTTAACCTAACAGCTATTCATGACTAAACCAACAATCGAGACACCGACACGGACACAAAAGAGACAAGAAGAGTAAGTACTAGAATCCTTCTACAAGGAATTAAGGGAATAGAAAGTCTTCTATCCTCTTCGGGAGTACTAAGAAGTTCGTATTGTAATGATTCCAAAGAGGAAATGAATAAACCAACGGATTTCTGTTTAAATCTATATTTTTTTGGAATGAGTCATAATTGAAATCTTATAAACTAAATAAGAAGTGTTAACCAAGACGTTTCCATTAGATTCTGTTATCTTGATATGAGATGGGGAATTCTTTCCTTTTCAGTTACCGTATAGAAAAGAGCGCTAGCCATGATACATCCGTGAGTTTCAGAGATTCCTTGAGTGTTCATTTTGTACTGATTTTGAAAAAAGAAATTTCTCATATTCTAGATTAACAAAATGAAGGAAACCCCGGCTATTTTTACTTAATTATATAAGGTTTCCGGCTATACTTAAAGGAGCTTAAAACTACCTGTACCGTTTGCCCCTCTCTTAAACCTGAAAAAGGGAAACCTTGAAACACAACAGAGCAGCAAAAACTCTTTTCTAAGACAATTCCCTGCCCTAAAACACAAGTTATCCCGCTCAGTAGTTTTTACTCTACCCTTCGATTTAAGACATTCTAGAGCTCCCTTTTAGAAAAGAGGAATCCTCTTCTTTTTAACAATTCTCAGTAAAATGATACTAGAACTAAGGAAGAAATAAAAAACTCTTATACCTTGTTTAAGTCAAGACTTTCCAAATGATTTAGGAAAAGGTAACGTAGTTAAAGCAAACAAGACCGAACTGACTATCTAGAATGTTCTTTTTCCTTAGTTTATGTACCAAGTAAGGTTTTTGTTTCCTACGTTTTGCATCTTTTTCGTTCATTTTTCTATTTTTATTATATAAAGTTAGTTGAGTATGTTCCGTATAATGTTGCTACTGCTTTCTTTAACTTGCTTACAATAAGAGTATTATGACCGGCTTCCTTAGAAGTACGGGTCTTACTTTTATACTTTATATTAATTAAAAGTAAGAATCAAGACAATAAGAATAAAAAAAGTCTAGCTTCCAACAACAAGAAGGGTATAGCTCCTCCTAATCCTACTTCTACTAAGAAAGTGACATTCTCTTGCTAATACAAAAGGCAAGAAAGCAATTAAGAAAGTAAAGCAAAGGCAAAGAAGTCAAGTGTAAGATGTATAAGGGATCTATGTACTATTTAGAAACTACTATACATTCACCTCCTTCGGTCCCCCACAGTAAAAGGGACTATACCACAACCATCTAGGGCTCTATCCTCCTTATCGATAAAAACAGAAGGCAGTGAGGTGCGACAGCCCTGAAACCTAAACAACTCTCTATACCAATTAACTAATCCAAGAATAGAATACTATAACTATACTATAAACCCAAAACGTACAGGCAGTAAGAAAGAAGCTATGATACAGAGTGTGAAGAGTAAGCAAGTCAGTAAGCAGTTGATGCTGGTTAAAGTACTTCGGAATAAATATAAGCTTAACAACTAGGAAATAATTCCTAAAAACCATGGGGAAACTAAAAGCGACCCTTTACAAAGAAGAAGCTAACAGGCCTTTTTTTTCCTTTGAGGAATCAAAAAGGGTGCTTCCTAAAAGATCCTAACACTATAACCTGATAGAAAGCGCTAGCCAAGAGATATCCAAGATAAAGCTTTCTGAGACACCTTGTGTGTGAAATTGGCACCTATTCCTAAGGGTTTTCTGTCTCTCCTATTGCTCAATTCCTTTTAGAGATTTTAGATAAAGCCGAGTCAATTTCTAGTTCTAAAAAGTCTCTTCTTATTTATATACATGATATACAATGGAATTGAAATGTACGAAACTCTCATTACATTTCCTTATTTACTTTAAAAAGGGAACTCCCCGGTTAGGATTAAAAATCAAGCTTGAAGCGGGGTTTTATTTGGATACAGTATTAGCTGAGGCTCTCCCTATTTTTGTAATTAATATAATTTGAAAAGTCACTGTTACCTTCGACTCCTAAGTGCACAAAGTAGGCAAGTTAACGCTTTTGTACAAAGGTGTAACTTTATATAAGAAACTCCAGGTAAAGTCAAGACCCCTAGTAATAGCGCAAGGAGAGTCCTGGCTTTTTTTTAGATCTTCCTTACTATGCTAGCGTCCAGATTTATAGATGTACCTTGGGGTATAAGAAATTGAGTTTATTAGACTCAGATACCGGTTCATTTTTTACCCGATAATGGGTAAAACAAGGGAAAGTTTGCTCTTTAAAGGGTTGCTGTCTAGCAATATACTGGAGAGTGCCTTTCGAACAGGCAATCATACACGCTAAATATATATATAGAGAGAAGGCCTCGATTTAATAAATTAAAAGCTTTTTAGCTTTCATAAGTTTCGATAGTAAAGGTATCAATTAAAGTGTGGGCTTCCTTATAAATTAATCTAAATGCTAAAGATTCGAAATGCTTGCAGTAGATGGCCAACTTATTTCCTGATACTAAGGAAGACTAACAACAAATTAAAGCAACTACTTTTAGTATACGAGCTGGGGGAACCCTCATTATACCTCTAAGTCGAGAACCTCTTCATATATGGAAGTAACAAAGCAAGCTCTACCAAACAAAAAAAGAGTGCTAAGGGTTCCCGTTCTAGACAAGTCCTTTCCTAATAAATTTGATAGTAAGGTTTTTCTAACAAGTAGGATGGGAACTCTCGGATTTATCCTTTTCGGTGAGATACGTAGACGGGAAAGTCAAGATCTTGTTCACTTGGAAATAGAAATGTGATAACTCAAGACAAATATTACAAAAAGGAAGTAGAGAAGGTCTAAGCAATAGCAAGAGTTTAGCTGTCTATTTGACTGGATAAGTCAAACTGGAATTGTATGGGATTGTAAACACGTAGAACTTCATAGATAAATCCCTAGAATACAATTCTATTAAAAGAGTACGTTATAGCTAGCTGTAACTAGATTTTAAACAGGAGCGCTTTAGTATACTCGGTAAACAAAGTTCAGCTAATAAAGGGTAGGTATTCCGATATGCCCATGCCCCTAAAATAAAAGGTAGAGTTTTCGTATTAACTAAAATAAAAAGGATCCTTCTCTTTTGTACGGAGTGTGAACCACCCCTGCGTCTGCTGGCAATAATATCTCTATAAAAAGACTAGTCTTTTGGGGACTTAGGGCTCTCTTTTTTATCATGGGCGCCCCTTTCAGAAGATTCTGGGTATCCGGTGTACAGCTAACCAGGCCAGATTCTGAAGTCCTGGATTTCTATACCACAAGTACTGTATAAAATAAAGGAAAGATTTTATTAGACCAAATTCCCCATTCTCTCGAGATACCTAGAAAATGATACAAATTTTCTTTCATTTAGTAGTGCACTTCAGAGCTTGTTCTTAATAAATAATAAAAAGGCATATCCCTCTAGCTCTTGTATTGAGGTTTTTTTAGAAAAGGGGTAAGAGCAGGATTCTATAAATTACGTATTTCCGTGTTTAAAAATTATTTGATCCCGTTGCCTTACTTTTTTTTATCATACAACACGTAGAACCACTTGCAGTTACTAAGATAGTGTATTTACTAGAAGAAACGAACAGAAAGGCTGGCAGGCAGCAACATCTAACCTAACCGCATAATCACATAGTACTGTTGAGTAATTCCTTTTCTATACCTTAATTACCTTAATTCTTGAATCTCCGTTTTCAAAAACACCTTTTACAAATCTTAATTGACTCCAGTACTAGAACTTAATTCTATTTTCTAGAATTAGTAGACAGTTGAGAAGTTCTTAGAAGTTGAGATTAATAGTAGAGTGTGCCATTTCCCTCCGCTCTCCAAATCACCCAAAACTAGTCAAAATTATAGGAGTACTTAACTTTCTTTTTATTTACCTCCCTAGCTGATTTTAGAGGTTATCTTTCAGAAAATTAGAGTTAGAGCTGAACACACAAGGAATTTTGACTTTTATCTCAAAGTCTTTTAGATTTTTAACAGGAAACCGGCCCCATTTATATAATACAAAGCGGGTTACCCTTGCTTGCTCCACCAAAAACTTAGAATAAAAGCAGCCTCTTCGCAGATATATCTTTTTCTCATTTAATGCTGGAGATTTTTTACTCCCGCTTTTTCGGTTCTGGACAGGGACCCCTCTAACTGAAAAGTAGCAGACACACTAAAGAAGCTTTTGGAATCGCTCAATATTGGGGGGCTTTCCGACTTCAACGAGTAACACTAATTCCAAACGTAGGCCAGTAAATTAAGAGAATTTAAATAAGAATTTCCTTGTATACTCCTTAA
Source organism: Pelargonium tetragonum (assembly GCA_036897445.1). Classification (NCBI taxonomy): domain Eukaryota; kingdom Viridiplantae; phylum Streptophyta; class Magnoliopsida; order Geraniales; family Geraniaceae; genus Pelargonium; species Pelargonium tetragonum. The sequence continues at coordinate 46,894 of JAYMTL010000027.1, forward strand.
AGGAAAAGGAGAACTCTAGAGCTAAAGAAGTTTTCTGTTATTTGAATTTTTGGGTTTTTAAAGTCGATAGATTGCTAGAGATAGAGATTGATTATAAGGTCTTAGAAGTACTATAGAAAGATTTCTCGTTAGTGAAAAGAACTAGACTTTTATTGACGAATTTAGAATTTCCAAAAGAGATAACTTAGGAGATCCTTTTACTAAAATTTCAATACAATTTTAAGAATACCTTTGCGCGGAGAACCCTTTAACTTTTTGTTTGACTTCTGACTAGTGCCTCAATTCTTTAATTTAATTAGCTAGAAACTGCAACCCTTACCAGATTCTACAGAGATTTTTGGTTTAGTTTACCCAGGAATAAGTTAACCTCAGTTTAGCAAATAATAAGACCCATACAATATTTATTTGTAAAGAACTTCCCTCAAGTAAAGCTTATAAAAAGGGGGCTCCAGCTTTAGTTTAGTTACTTGTTCAGGATTATATGACCCTATTACTACAAGCCATCCCTTACTTTCTTTGAAACGGATTTATCTAAGAATGCAAGATATTGTTAACCCAAAAGTGCACTTCTTAAAAGACTTATCATAAAAATCACTAAGACCGGGAAAATTCTAATTTACAAGCGAGACCTTTTTTACCTTATTTCAAGCTATTGTTATAGAATATTTTAACTAAGAGAACCCGGTCATTCCAACTCCTAGGGTATAAATAGAAGGAAACTTTCTTCTACCTAAAATTCTCTTTGAGAAAAATCCGGTAAGAGTTCGGGGGTAGCTAACTAGCGGCGAGTAAGGCCCATATCCCGATACCATCTAAACAAGCAACAAGAGGAAATCTCTCAATTGCTTATCTAAAAGTACGTGTTCCTACGATTCTCAAGACTCTGTATTTATTCAAGAAATAGAACTCCCCTTATTATTTACTATACGCCCGAACTGCTGGATTTTTTGTATTCTTTCTCCTCCAAATACCAAAACTTAAATTAAAGCTCTATAGCTAAGCTAAAATTGTAAGGGAACTTTTTTACACTTTTACAAGGGACTCCTCAAAAAGATAAAAACAAGGATTTCTTCTATAAAAAGACCTTAAGTAATAGGTTTCTTTTTAGTCAGGGGCTTTTTTGCGGCTTCATTATCGTTATACGACTCTCTAATTTCTAATTTTAGCTTATCGGAATGAAACTACTCATCTCGATTTATAACATAAAAAGACTAGAAGGAAAGTCAAACCATTAGTCAAAGGATAATTTAGTTGAACCAGATAAAAGGAAAAATGCCAGAATAGTAATCCCTACTAATACTAAGATTGTAAACTTGAGACCGAGGAGAACTTTATGATTCCCCTACCAAAAGACCGAAACTTCAACCTTGGTTCTCTTTAACAACTTTTTTTCTATTCTATGCTTACCTTTAACCGGAAAGCAAAAGAACTAACTTCCAAAAGTATCTGAGAGCAGGAAATCCCTTTTACTTTAACAAGAAGCTTGCTCCCAACTAAAAATAGTGGAACTCTACTAAATAACTATAATGGCACCAACGAGAGACGTCGGCCACTTAGGTACTGTACCGCTAGTTATAAAATAAAAGAATTAACACTCAAAAAAGTCTCTATAACAAAACTCCCTTGAGAAGCATGCGAAATCAAACAAAGAATAAAGTATCCAAAACCTTAAAAGTTCTAGAAAAACCCCATATATACAAGGACCTTGTCTTGTATACTGGTAAAATGCCGGTTAGGTTAAAGCTTCTTTACTACTAGAGTCTTTTTTTTATGTATAGGCTGGAAAAGACTAAACCCCTTTTTGTAAATGTAAGTTTGACTTTTTCCAGGCCTTAATAATATTGAATCTTGGATACTTTTATATTAAGTAAATGTAACCTAACTCATAACTTGTTTTGTATTTAGAGTCTAGTTTATTATAAGTTTTCAAAGCACAAGGCTTTTCTTATATATAAGAAATAAAGCTTTATACCTTATTGCAGCCTCTTTATTTTAATTTAACACTAATTAGGAAGAAGAGTTTAATTGCCAATAAGAAAGTCTTACTATAATTTAGGGGTTAGTAGTTACGGACTCCTGTATAAGTCTAGTTAAGCCAAGTAAGTTGATTTCAGAAGGTTATAGCACTCTCAGCGGATTTTTGGGACTCTAGATTTTTGAACAAAAGGGCCTAATAATGAAATATAAAGTAATAAAGCAGTACACTTAACTTAATAAAAAGACACTAATACTAACCAAAAGCTTACCCCGGAAAGGGTTTCCTTAACAAAACAAATGTAAAAAACAAAAAGCAAAGATTTTAGCCTCAACTCAGGTATATTTATCTCACAACAGGGTTTTTTACTGACTAATCTGGACCAGTAAAAAAACAGGGGCTTAAACCAGAGTGTTCTAAGCTCTTAAGCTCTAACTAGTAAAGTAGAGGAGGAATTCAATTTAACAAAAATTCCGGAAAGGTAATCAAGTGAACGGGGATGTACTTAAGTTTCCCTTTTCCTATAAAGTAAGCCATATCTAAGAGTCTCTTCCGGAATTTGAAGTCAATCCTTTATTGGGGGTTCTCCATAGATCCTAAATTTCTCTTTAACTAACAATTTATAAGTAGCTCACTCTTCTAGATATTCTAATCAAAGTTAAGTACAAAATCACTTAGGTAAATTTCTTTCTCCTTTAGCATCGGGTGGGTTTCTTTTTAGCTATTACTAGCATTTAAGCGGGACTCCTAAAAAAAGAAATTTCTTAGATTCTGCTTTGAGCTTATAAGGGTTTTGCTAAGCAGCATTTCTGATTGGGGAGTTTGACCTTCCGCATATATATGGAATTCCCTTATTTAAATTTGTTTTCAAAAGAGGAGAACTTTTTTAGTTTAAGATTAAGGGCTCTAAGGGAATACCGGGGGGGTAGCCTAGGCTTTGTGTTGGTAAGGGAGCTCTTTTTAGGGGCAAGTCAAAGCTTCGATTTTAAAAGTAATAGGCATAGCAGAGGTTTGTAACTAAAATAAGTTAACAGGTAGCTATCCTAGTCCATAAATTAACTTCAAGAACTATTCACAACTAGGAAGGGGCTCTTTAGAAAGCCAAGAAGAGTTAAGTTGTTAAGTCAATAAGAGTAACAAAGTTAAGAGGGGACTTCATGCCTATATGTATGTACTACAAAGCTTCCACCCCTTAGTCCCGAACTACTTAACCGCGTAGTACTGACTAAATACAATTGGGTGTCCCTTCTTTTTTGCGCGCATACTATGCATCCTGCTTATAGACTTTATAGACAATCTCTTTTCGCGGGTTAATCCTTAGAGTATGCTTGAGTTAGTAACGCGATGGTTAAAGTAAAAAGACTCTGGTAACTCTACGGCTATACTTGGGTAGCTTCTATAGGGTATATTATACAGCTTCTTGATTAGATAACAAGGACTCTTGGCGTAGTATACGAACAAGTATACCATTTACAAGGTTTCTTGCAAGTTTTTTTATAGGAATGCCGGATTCAAAGCATAGAAGGGGCCGGGTAGATTTGCATTAAATGGGATCTCAAGAGCCTCCAATAAAGACTCGCATTTCGCAAATAGAATAGGGAGCTAAAAACCGCCTAGAAAGAGCAAGAGTATGAATGAACCAAACAAAGAACGAACAAAGTCTAGGCAATTTTGGAGGCAGAGAGAATAGGACCCTGAGGCGAGATTACTGGACTACTATAAGAATTTCTTTAAGGAACCGAAATCATTCGAGCTGCTCTAAACTAGGAAGAGAAAAAGCAACTACGCACCTCGATCGGGAACAAAGGAATTTGTAAGAGACTAAACGGGCCCCTTTTTAGCCAATGACTTTTGAGAGAACTCTCTTGTTGCCACTAAGCGACTAAGGAGAATCTTAATCGAAAAAAAGGAAGCGTACTGGAGCTAGAGACTAGAAAAAAGAAAATTCTGACTAATCCGGAACTAAGAGTTTCAATATTTTTGGGGGTTCTTCACTTAGGAAGATTTTTCAGGTTAGCCGGTTTCCTCTGTAGGTGTAATTGTTGGTCTTAACGTAAGGTGGTCAATACTAAGACTGAACGATAAGGAATTTAGAAAAAGCATAGGAGATAAAGGGGCCTTTAGTACTAAATATAGCGTCTATTTCTTCAAGATACAAATCAAAGCCTTTTCCTTAGGGAGTTAGCTAGGAAAGGATTTTTATTACAAGGTCATTTTACTTTCTAGACTTCGGTAGGTTCGAAACAAGACAAGGAATCGAAGATATTTAAAAAGTTTCGTTTCACTTATGGTATCCGGTATAGAAGAGGGTTTCTTTCTTGTTACTATTCCTGTATTATTCTGGTTAAAGGTAGATTAAGGCTTTTGGGGGCTTAAGAAAACTGCCAGGAAACAGAGTTTAGGGTTTTTACAGTAATACGAGTTAGTAAGAGGGGATCCCTTTTTTGGAGCAAGTCAAACAAACTTCTTTTTTTAGGGTAAAGAATAGTTCTCCTTTTTAGCATTTTCAAAGTTAGGTAGGGTAACAACAAGGTAGCTAAGGGGAGTGATTTTTTTGGGTTTGCTAGATATCTAAAGGTCTAAATTTATAGGGATTTTCTATAAAGTAATAAAGTAGTTAAGAATCTCGTACAGCAAAGGATTAAGAAACAGATACTGACCTAAGATAAACTCTTTAACAGTAACCTTTTTATAAAAGTAGGTAAAGTAGCCCCAGAATACAGGGAAAATCTTAAGGGGGCTTCTAAATCTAAAAAATTCTCCTTGCTACTCATTTGAACCTACGACTTCGTCGCCTTTTGACTAATGACGTACTTGTAAACTTGTAATCAGTTAATAGACACAATCTCTAAAGGTTTCACCTCTTAACTTATATTAACTGACTTATAGAAACCTTTTTGAGTAACATAATACTAACGCATTACCTTATCTAAGCTCTTTTGTTCTACTGACTAACAGACTCTTATATAGGAATATTCCACTTACTTTATACACTTACTACTAATCCAGGCTTTTTCTCTATATAAGCTATTTTCCCTTCTTTAAAGCCCTTTTGCCCTATTTGAACCTAGACTTTTCCAAGTGCATGAATTTTTTTTTACAAAATGAACCCCGTTTTTCTAATTTTTACGGAGCTACTCCGATTTGTTTAGAGGTATGGGAGTTGCACCCGTTCCCCCAAGGCATTTCCTACTGCGATAGATTTTTCAACTACTAAAATTTTTAGACCCGGATTCTAAGGTCTCCTCTAAAGTTGGTGTGAATATTAATATATTAGATAGGGCTAAACGCCGCCCTTGAGGATTGTTAAGAAGTTTTTATATAGAAGGGGGCTCCCTAGTCCAGTTTAGAGTAATTGAGGGAATCTTAAGTGTATAAAATAGAAAAAGGCCTTAATTTATAGAGATCCGGGTTATACTACTTTCACTGGCAAACTTTTAGGTATAAACGGGTCCCTTTTTTTAAAGACAAGGTAAGTTAAAGTGATTAAACAAAAAAATCTACTTGTTGCACAAGAATCTGGAACTTTTAAAATAGCAGGGAAAATTCTTAGCGCAGCGCCAAAAAAAGAAATTTAAGAAAAGTGAAAGGGTTAGTACTTTTAGGGGTTGCTATTCCTCTTTGAGAACTCCGGTGCATTTAAGTATAATTCCTGGTCTGGGGATTCTCCTCGAATCTAAACTCAGTTGTGAATGATTCAAAAAGCTTTTACTAGAAACTTTTGGAAGATTTGATCGGATCCTTTTAGAAATTCCCGTATACTCCTTAATATATAGCAATACCTTAACACTTACTACCAAGGTTATGCCCTCAACCTTTCTCTTGTTTATTTCTGAACTAGTCATTTTAAAAAGAGAATGCGAGAAGCTTTTATCGTTCTGATTCATAGTTCCTAAATACTTTCATACTTATCGAGCGCTCAGGAGTTCTATGCCGAGCTATAGCTAGTCTTTTGCGGGGAATACTCTATTGAGGCATACAGAAGCCTATTTACTGTTTAAAGCCTAATTGAATCCGGATATTTTACAAATTGCCCATTTTTCGGGAGTTGTTTTGACCCGTAAAGAGGGAACTATCTCTTAAGTTTAAGTGTGAGTACTGCACCTAATTTAGTAATTTAGTTTGGTGTTTTTTTTATAAGTCTTATTCCAGGTGGAAACTTTTTTGTAATTGTGACAGGATTTATACCTAAACAAGAATTCGGTAAATAACTAAAGCTCTCAGGAAAGTCTCCTATTCAATTTTATCCAAGCAATTCCAATTTAAGTAAGAAAGAAGCAAGGCAAGAGGTTATCAGAACTTTAGTGGAGAGGCAGCTGCCTAAATAATCAAGGAATCCAGGGACAAAGTCTAAATCGAAGAAAACAAAAAGTGCTTATTAGATAAACAGGAGTTATGTAACAAGAAAAAAAGGCTCCTTTTTGAGCGAGAAATACTATACAAGTTGCTTAGCAGAACCTAAAAAGTAAGCAACATTAGAAGACACAAGGAACTACTAAAAATCATAGCAAGCAGCTTTTAGATATCCAAGTTTTTATCCGGAATAAAAAGAAAAAAGGGATTCTAAGGGGTCTTTTATTATATAAAATAAAAAATCTTTAAGGACCCCTCATGAATTTACATATCGAGAACTCAAGTTTTCATATAGGATTTAGCTGAAGTTGAAGTCGTCCTACCTAATGGGTTCTAAATGAAAGTTTTTGTAATCAAAGAGCTACTATAAACTTTAACTTCTTAAAGAGTACTCTATCAAAATTTTATGCTTAAGTAGCTTCATTTTTGTTCCTAAAAAAATGTAGTCATAATTAGAAGTCCTATGTAAGCCCCTCGGGTTAGTCAAATATGAAAGAAATGCTAAAAGAGAACTGGTTCCAGTCAAGGCTGGGTCAAGGTACTGTAATTAGAAAGAAAGTTTCTCCTTATAATCCAATTAATGTATAACCAAACCGCATTTTAGACTTCATTGCTAGCACAGAAAAAACTTTACGCTACAATATTTTGATGTTCTGGATTCGAAGTGTGTCAAGATTTAGGTATTATTATTTACTTGTTCGCAAATACTTAAAGCCTCGACTCAGGGTCCTATGCTTGGGGAGTTAAAAAGGGTTCCACTTGAAGACTCATTATTTAAAGAATAAAATGAGACGTAACAGCTCTAAGTGGATGCATATTTTTAAGGAGCTATAAGATTATGTTTCAGAGAAAGTAAACAAAAATTTTTTTTTCCTAAAAGTATAAAGTAGGAGAGAAGCTATACAGAAAAGGTTTTTCGGGGTTTAGTTTCCTAAATTTGCTAATTTAAAGTAATATTGGATATTTTTCAAGGATTCGGTATTTCTAAATAAACTCGAAGTATTTAACTAATAGGTTAGTTAGCTGCCTTTTTCGAGAGGAACCTTTAATGCCGAAAAGGAATAACTTGTTACTCGTAATGGTAAATCTAGAAAGACTCGATACTTATGTCTCAGTCCTGACAAGTCGAGTAGAGACTTCTTAAGTGAAAGTTTATTCTTGGGATATTATTAAAAGAGTTCTCCGTAAAAAGAGTAGTTAATCGGGGGAGACCCTTGTTTGTTCCATAAGTCGAGAAAAATATACATTGAGAATCGACAGGAAAATCCGAATGGTAGAGAAAATCCGGGAATCGGAAGAATGCTGATGTTTAAGTCCAGATTAATTAAATAGAAATATACAGCCACTTCTATTACGCACCTATACAAACAAGAGCTCTCAAAGCAGATATTTCAATCTTTTTTAGTTAATACCCAGCTTAAAGAAGAATAATAAAGAACACTTAAGTACTTCTTACCTATTGTATCCACTTTGATTATGATGAAAAGACTTAGTTAGTTTATTTTGAAGGAGTTTTTTACTAGTATACTAAAATGAGACTATTCTTGCTGAGGTAAAAGATTTACAAGTAAGGAAGACTTGATAACACAAAAGTAATAAGGGATGATTTTTCTAGACCGGGCACTCTAGTTTACTAGTTTAACAGTAAAGGTTGCAATAGCCCAACTCTACCTACTACACTTTTCTGCATTGGTAAGAGTCCTTATAAAGTAAAGGAAATCTTGGCTAGATAAACCCCCATTTATATAAATATATAAATGCAAACTCTAACAGATAAAAAGGTAAACCTAAATTAAAAACATTGTAGCTATTCGCTGCTTTCTAAACGGGTATGAATAGGCAACTCTTCAGAGAGACTCAGTACTCATAAGATTTCATCTTGAAAACGACTTGATTTTTATATAGTTATATAGTGCTCCGGGTATGATAAAGAAGTACTTAAGGAGCTACCTTAGAAGCGAAGTCGAAGTTAAACTATCGATAAAAGCAAAGTACAAGGGACCCCTGAAGCGTGTTTTAGTGCATTAAAACGGGTAGAATTTGTTTTTTTCCTAAGTTACTGTACTTATTTTCGACTAATAAAAAAATATCTACTGCAAAGTAAGAGGAAATTCCTACTAAGCAAAAGAGTCCTTGCCAAAACTAATGTATTGAGATTGAAAAATTTTATAAAGGCTAAAGGAAAGAGACGTTTTAGATATTCCTATATGAACTTGTTGGGAGGACTTTGTAAGAAACTAACTAGGGCATATTTAAGAATGAGCACGGGATTACTTCTCGCTTAATGAGCTTCTTTAGAGGCATTTTTGCTTATATATTCGGATTACTCGCAACAGCGTGCAGTTAATAAGGATATATTATATTAGAGGATCGAAAATTCCTAAAATTCTTGTGAAATAGGATTCCCTTACTGTAGACTTTAATTCCTAACTCAAAGCTGTAAGACTTCTAGGCCTTGTAAAGTCTTTTTCTCTTGCAAAAAGACTCAAAGGTTAATTTCTTATTAAACAAAAGAATTCTCTTAAGAGGGCTCCTTCAAACTAGGAAGACTTACACAGGATTCCGTTATCCTTGGTAGCCTAATAAAATCTCCTGCTTATACTCACTTTATCCTTAGAAAGACAAGAGTGCACTAAACTTATCCGAAGGGTGTGTAGGATACCTCGAGGATCCTCTTTATTATTTACATATTATACGCCTTATTTTATTAACTAACCAAAGGGACTCCCCTCACCCCAACCTTAGACATTTCTAGAAGCAAAAGAATTTCCTTACTCTGATAAGGAATCCTTAACTTCTCCGCCGCAAATGTAAAGCCAAACAAAGTTTAAGTCTAATATTTTATAAGTATAAAAAGGAGTACCTCGTAATTTTAATGACTCTCTATCTTGAAATCTTGAAAAATAAGTCCCGGATTTTTAGGTGAAACTTTCGTATTAGTATTTTTGCCAGGCTTCGTTACTATACCTTAGTAACAAAACTCGAACAGGCCCACTTTCCTTGTACTTTGTAGTACTCCTAATTACGGGGGTCCCTCTTGCAGAGTCAAACCATACCTAAAATTACAAGCTTATTTAGGTTTATGATAATAAATAATTCAAGGTTTATACTGGAATAGTTCTTGAGTGTTAATTCCCTGGTTACAAGGTGCCCTACCCTGTAAAGTAAAGACTGTAAATTAAGGAAATAAAGAGCATAAAAGTGAATTTGAAAGGGCTTTCAATCAAGAGAGGAATTTTTATGTTGGAGTTTTTAGAAAATCTTACCCCGACCCATGTATTAACAAATGGGATTAACAAGAGGGAGGAAAAGAGGCGCTAGAAAGGGAACCTTTGTATTCTATCTAACGCGGGTTGCAATAGCAGAGATTCCTTCTTTTCATAAGAAATTGGCATTGTGTCTCAAGGGGCTCTTTTGAATACCAGGGCTGCCTAACTATTCTATTTTATAGCAAGGGCATGAGGAAGTACAACAAGGTCAGAAATCCAGGGAATCCCAAGAAACCGGAATTACTTAACTAAAATACAAGGGAGGGAAATATATACATATACAAAAAAGAAACCCATAGGGGATTAAATGCCATTTTTGTAATATAAAGAGCACAAAATCCTCGGGACCTAAAGGACTTCTAAATCGAGAATTATTTATAATTGTTAATTGTATAAATATTCGACATATTTTAAAAAGGGGGAACACAAGAACGAACTCTTAGAAGCTCTGTCGTTAGTAATTTTTAGTAAATTTAATTAGACGTTTCTGCTATATTTAGACTATTCGAGATAAAATGCGTAAGCTTAATCAGAGAAGTTGGACTCTCCTCAGTTTTAGTTTCTTGTACCAGACACATTTCAAATTCTTTAGGCCTTTTTTATTTATGGGATTGAACTTACACCTGTGAAGCTAATTCTTGTCTTGAAAGGCTTTCCATTGGAAACTGAGTAATTAAGATTGCAGTAAAAGATTTTCATTTATTTAAGGAAGGTTTTGGGCTATAATAGGACACATAGGGTTTACAAGATAGAGATACAACTCCTCAAGAAAAGCTTACCCTTGTTTAGAGAAAATTTCGATCTCACAAGTCAATTTATACAAAGAAAGGACATAAGAAGAAGAAAACTCCTCGTTCCACTAATGCAACCTGTTATCTTTGAAGCTGCTAGGTTTCCCACTAGAAAGGGGAAGTAAAAAAGAGGAATGATTATTTCTATTGCTACTTATTTATAAACTCAATGTTTAGATAATGCCTAGTTTATGGACTATTCTCGATGCAATTATCCTAGAAAAAGTCTTAGAATATTCCAACAAAGCTTAAGTAGTCAAGGAAACAGGCAAAGAATTTTATTCATATTGTACTTGCATTTATAAATTTTAGAGAGAATCTAGTTCAGTAGGATTTTTAGAATTCTGGAAAAGCACATAAAGCGTTGACTAAGACCTAGCAAGACAAAGATAGCGGGGCTGCTTCATCCACTCTCCTATGAAATATATTAACCTTCTTAAGTATTCTAGGATTATTTACTTTTTGGTTATTCCTGGTTTAAGTCAAAAAAGAATTGGAATTCCTTTTTTTTGTGCATTAAAATCGGCTTTAGCTTATATCTATTCTATGTATGATTCTTTTTTGAATTTGCTTAGGTTTTCTGTACTATTTAAATGCGTAATTCCACGGGTGTTTTACTTATAAGTTTGGGTTAGCTTATAATTTAGTAAAAAAGGAGCAAAGGATTCCTAATCTAATAAACAACTTATACAGGGCTTTTAAAGTACCCTGAACCCGTAATAAAGGCCTAGTCTAACGTCAAAGCAATTGTCTTAATCAATAAAGCAAGCTTACCTCCTCTTTTTTATACCCAGGTTTTCGCTCTTAGACGGTCATTTTTAAATAAGTCAAGCCCTCCCAAAATTTCTTCATTAACAATAAAATCTCGGGTTACACTTATATTTATATAAAGTAAGTCAAATGAGAGACAATATTAGCCTATTAAAGCAAAGTTAAGCTCTACTAGAAAGATTCGTAATTTCAGTCCAGTAGTATATCTTTTGCCTCTTTTAAATGTAGGCAGAATCCTGGGGTTTTAATTCCCTAAGTCAAATTTCATCTATATAAATAGAGCTTCTCTATTGTACCCTTTCCAGGTAATATAGAGAAGATGTAGGAGATATAGGATCCGGTTAAAGTTAAATAAGCGCTTAAGAAAATATCTAATGAAAAAGTTTAGGGTAATACTTCGGAAAGCCCTGAGGTTTTAGGTTCGAACGAACCCTAGATATTAATTTCTTTTAGTTTTTTTTGTACTTGGTTAGCTAGAGATTTTAGGCTTGATTCTAAATAACTTTTTTAAGTCCCTACGAAAGTTAATTAAAGGGTTCGCAGCACAAGAGTACTAATAGTGTGCCCTTTAAAATAGATAATCTGCAATTTTGTAATAGCATCTTCAAGGATTTCTTTCTTCTAAATTTCCCGATCCTAGCTTTCTTTAACTGCCATTATCGAGCTTTTTTTAAGCACAAGGTATTTGGTTTTGAATCAATAGACTAAAGCTGCGTCAGAGTTGTAGTATCTCATAAAGTCTAAATAGGAAGTCCTGAAGAAAAATATACTCGACTAGTTTTAGAACTTTCCCTGCTTTTTATATTGGAGAAGTTTTTGCAAGTATTGAAATTAATCAGTACCTATGTCTAAGAGTTAATCTCGATTTTTATAAGTAGTATCAACCGATTCGTACCAAGGCTTCTGGAAAAATTCTTAAATAAAGAGGGGTCTCTTTGCTTTGGAAAGCTGTTGGCTTCCTATTCTTATGAGTTTTATATAAAGATATAAAGAAGTCGGGTAAACTGCAAATAGTTTTTTTTAAGAAAAGCTCAATTCTGTTACTTACAAGTATAGGGCTAGCACACTTCTTAAAGCAAGAGGTTTCTATATGTATCACTAAAATAGTGTGTGTATTTATTATCAGGCAACTCCTTTTGAAAAATCATCCTTTTACTTTCGACCTAACAACTTAACTCCGAAGTTTATTAATATATAATATAGGAGATTTTGAACCTACATTTCGGTCATTTAGAAGCAGTACGCTACCCTTTGTCTAGGCTAGAGAGGAGAGACCTTTATTCCTGCAAACCTTTGCCTTCTATCCACTTAAATTTGGCAATTTCCTTTCTCTAACACATCCTGTATATCCAATCCAATGCAGTAATTGGAAAAGACTCCCTTATGAGGGTTTTACTTAGTTATTACAAGGTCCCAGCCCTTGTCTAACAAGAGACAGGTCCAGTATCTCTGAAGCGTAGCGAGGTAATGTAATTAAGGGCATTCTAGTATTATGGACATACAGGATAACACATATACACCCAATGCTTTTGTGTATTTAAGTACCTCATTTCATCATTATGTTACAAGCCCCAGAAAGAAATAAGAAGGAATCCAGTATATTTAGTTTCTAATAAATAGGGAAATTCTGAGTAGTATAATGTAAGTGATATGTCTTTTCTTTCTTACTTTACTAAATTAAGATACAGAAAAAAGAGGTAAACAAATTAACTTTAGAGTTTTCTATTCTAGAGGGTTCTTTTAACTAAGAAATTCAGGAATAAAGGATACTCTTAGTTTACTTCAAAAAGTCTATCTTATTAAAAAATCCCTAGGCAAACTGCCTCGAATTTTCTTTGCACAAGTATCTAACAGCGGATTAACCAAAACTAGGTATTGAAAAGAATTTAGTAAGCTAAGGATATGTAAAAGTGTTGTATAGCTAAGACTTAATCCCTTTTATAGAAAGAATTCTGCCGATTGAAACCCATTATTACAAGGCTGAAGTTTAGTTACCTTCTAACTGCAGTTTCCTAGCTAGGCTAAGCGCTGAGTTTGATCATATCAAAGGATTGAGATTTTCTTATTTAAAAGGTTCAACAAAAGTATATTTACAAGCTTCCTAACAAGTTTTCCGGCTTAAACTTTAGGTAGATGTGTTTCATATACTTTATTATAATTTTTCCTCACTTAACAAGTAATAGGGACTTTATCTAAATCTCATTGTACCTCACCTCATGATTAGACCAAGTACCCGCGACCCCCCTTAGTAAAATACATTTCTGGTCCGATTAGAAGTTAATTAAAAGAAAAGAGGAAGAACTCAGTTATTATGGTACCAACGAGCATTAACACAGAGTTGCGTTAACCCGGTTAGAACAAAATCTCAAAATATTTTATGAATTTTATAAAAAGGAAATTTCTTAGTAAGTTACTTCCGGTAGTTTGCGTAAAAGTACTAGCATAATGTTTAAACGCTTTTCTTCTTACAAAGCAATCTTGCCGGCTCTCTTTAATAAATTAAACCTTGTCATACTTTATAGGCCTAAGAGCCTTGTAGCTCTGTTTTGAGTTATAAGCTTAGAATAAGGATGTTTTTTAACTCCTAATTTTATATTCCAATTCCCTTTTAAAGTCAAGTTACAGGATTGCCAAACACTTCCTTTTTTTACTTTTTATAAGTACCCCCTCGCTTTTTATTTAATTACAGGGTTTACGTTTTTTCAACTGACTAGTATCAAGATTTAGTAGATACAGGTATAGCTGCTCCAGCTTTAGAAAACCATTTAAGGACCTCTGGTTAATTGTTAATGGCGATTTCCTTAAATTACCAATTGCACTATTTTGCTTTTAAATGGGTTCTTTAAGAAGCACGAGAGTACTTTTGAACTTAAATAAGGCATTATTAATTTTAGATATTGCTAACAAGACTTTTAGACCTTTGAAAGCTCTATATTATCTTGTGTGCTAATAGGAATCCTTATTGATAAAAGTAACTGTTCTCAGATAAAGCAATAGTTATCCCTTTAAGATTAAGAGACCTGTTTAAGGCAATATAGGGGTCAACGCTTATGGGTTTATATCCTTACTGAATTGGAGCGTTTTGCTAATGGTAAGGATATAAACCCAATAGAATTTTGTATTTTAGCTGCAGCTTCTGGAACTCCGGCTTGGGTTAAGTCGATAAAGGCCTCTTCAACTCTTAAATATATTCTGTTCCTTACTCTGAAAGTATCCACAGCTCGAGACTAAAGAAAAGTTAATGGATACAACTCCAGTAAAAAAAGCTCTACAAACGAGGGCTAATAAGATGGATTGCAATTCATATCCAAATCTAAGTATGACAAGCACTATAAAGATTTTTACTGCACCTAAAGTTATAGAGACTTACTTCTGTAGGGTATACATACGAAAAGGGAATATCGAGCACCTTCGTTAAACTAGTGCAGTCAGTGGATAGTGTTAATATAGAGAAACCCGCCTAATAGGGGATAAAAACCTTATGCTAGTTGTCAGAGGTTCTAATGTACTTCTAGACTTTCTAAAGTCAGCTATGGGTAGGTGCTAGAATTATGTCTATTTACATTATAAATAGTTATTTTCTTGTTACAATTTTAAGAGGAAAAGCTCTATTTTAAAGTTCCCCTGTTATGGATCGGGCTAACAGTTTTTATAAGTATAAGATTCCGGAGAGCTTAAAAAAAAATGAAGTCGAGTCGGTATATTATATAATAAATAGATTGGGTGCAAAGAAATTCTTCTAATTGCAGACTCCTCTTCTCAAAGGAAAGGGTGCTAGCTTATGCATCGTACAGGTTTTTTGCTTTATACACATAAAAAAATCTTTAGTTTAACAAAAAAGAATACAAAAAATTCAAGCCAGCCAAGGGAAAGGCCTTTAGAGAGTGTAGCAAAAAAAGTCTAACTCAATTCCCGGCTGATGAAGAACTGCTAACAACGGGTACTCGACCGCCACCCTAATTATGCCCCCCGGATCAAGAAACAAGTCAAAATTCTTAGAAAAGTCCAAGGGAAAACTCATTTTTTTAGAGCACAAATAGAACTAGATTCCGCCTAGTTAGAACTACCTTTTACAAAAACCGGGTAGCTTAGGTGTAACAATTAAAAACTTGATAAACCAGCGACTCACTGAATTAAGAGCTTAAATAAAGAGCACTACAAAAACTTAAATACTGTCTTAGTCTTGACTTAGTGAATTATATATCCGTACATTTCATTTCTGATAAGCATTACCGTAGTTGATGAGAGAACTCCTTAGTTTATAAGTCAAGAATTTTTTGGATCTCCTCTTACAGATTTTCCGCTATGCGATAGAGAAGGCCTTGGTTAGCTTTAGAATATAGAATATCGTGCTTTGTTTTAGATGCTCAATTCCGCTATTCATTTTATTGCATCTACCTTGATGTGTAATCAGAGCCACTGTCTTCGATATTTTTGGTCGAAACCGCTAAACAAGCAAGAACTGCAATTTGTCTAGAGGTGAAGGAAAAATAATATGAATCCAGCTCTAGGCTACTCCTAACTCTTTAGTGACACAACTAGTTTCACTGGATAATTTTTGTAAATCTTTCTTGTATATCCTGTAAAAGGAAACAAATATAAAACCCCGAGAGGCTCCCTAAGGAATTTTGCTCGGATGTATTACGCACGCCCACTCTAGTAAACTAAAAAAGCTAGTTAAAATAAAAAGAAGTTTCCTTAGTAAACTAAAAAAGCTAGTTAAAATAAAAAGAAGTTTCCTTTTATAATTACACACTAACTTCAATATTGAATATACGAGAGTCCTATACTTTACTTTCCAAATTTATAATAGAGGTATAGTTTTGTGAATTTGAGTTAGTTACACTTTTTAAGAATTTCCGCATACAATTATTTGTATTCTCCTAAAACTTTCATTTAGTTGTTTGCTTCGTAATTTTTAAAGAGGAGCCAAAATTGAGAGGATTCGTGTAGCTAGGAATTTTAAGTAAGATAGAAGTGTTCTTTGTTAAGTACTTTTTAGACTCTCCGAAGAAACCCTATAAAAGAAAAGAATCGCGGTTAAAACTTATATACTTTGTCCTACGAGTAAATATATACCCCGCTTTAAGAAGCTCCGGGAAAGCTCTACCAATAAAAAGAATCTGGTGTTAATTCGTTCTATAAAGTACAGGAATTCTTCGTTGCCTTAACTTACTAAGATCCATGTCCTAAGTTACTTAACTCCTAAAATATGCTGGTAGAGGGTTGGACTATTCGACAAACTCTCTGGGCCTTACTTAATTCTTATAAATTCACTTTTTTAAGGTAGGGGCTCCCATCCCTAATTATACCTCGTAAAATTTAATAAGAGTTTTCAAAAGCCTTACTAATCCAGGATTTAGGATAAACTGTGTAATTTTAGGCGTCCAGCCAGAGTCATTTGAATATGTTTATAAGCTCAAGTAGGGTTTGAACCTATTGCATCCAAGTTTCAAAGACTCGCCCTACCTCTTTTGCTCTTTTGGTGAAAACCTTTTACTGTACGAGGGTGCTGCTTACAGTGAAGTGTAGTAGAGACAATACCTCACACTCCATATAGGAGTTTTGGGAGTTTCTAATAACTCTCAAATAAAGAATCTTAAATCTCATAGACCTCCTGCAAGTGCCTATACCTTATAAATGTACTTGAAATCTAAGATCTACATTTAAGGCGCCTTAGACCTAAAAACTTAGGAAACCCTCTTAATACATTGTATTTATATACAAATACTAAAAATTCATTCGTAAACAGCTAAAGTTTATAAAAATTCTTGCTCATCCAAGATGTTGGAGTGCTCGGTGTAAGGTGCCTTTTTTTCTATATCCCATTCGTTTTTCTTGGGTTCTTATTCGAGGATACCCTTTAGGGCTTTGAAGAATATCTTGTGGGACATAACAGTAGGGTAACTGCCTTATATTGATAAGGTGCCCCGGGAACGCTACATTTTTTCTCTTTACATATAACTTAATTCGAAAGAAAATTCAAGCTTTTTTGATTGCGCCATTTTGGTTAAATACCGGCCGCTCTTCCTATTTTATAATCAGTATTCTTTAAATTCTTGTTCTGACAAGACGCACACTTATTTGTCTTATACTTTTCCTTATTATGTTATGATGTAAAATTTCTTTATTCCGGGGATCCCTAGGTTTTATACGGGGTCCTACCGAGTTCTTTACTGTTTCAAAATTCCCTAATTGGACACTTAACAATACTCCACGCTTTTTCTACTGCCCCCGATTCCTTATTTACTAAATATTACCTTAAAACTTCTTTTTCTTGTAAAAACTTTAATGGGTATTCCTAATCTCAAAAGCAAAAAACCTTGTGCTTAAAAAGGGCTTTGATCAACGATAACCACTTCATTTTCTTACTTTACAACTTCCTTGCATATATATATAATGCTGCTAAGGTTTACTCTTAAGACTCAAAAACTTGCAAGATCCAAATAAATTAGGACTAGGATCTTCCCAAGGACCTATTATACTTAGAATGCCCCTTAAAACCTATCCTAAGTTACAATTATACTAAGTACTTTTTCGGCACATATATAAAAGAGAGGGTTCTAGTACTGTATTTGTTAGCTTTGTTTACTTATATTAAATATTAAAGTGTAATTCCAATTGCTATAGCATAGACTTTCCCTTTTTAGGGCTCTTTTCCGGCACTCGAACTCCATTTTAAATATAAGAATGGGTTTGGATATCTTATAGAAGATTCTTTTTGCGTTAGGTTGCTTCTTCATTAATAGAATAGGTATAGTAGTTCTGGTAAATAGGGCTTTTCTACAGTTTCCCAGAAATTTTTAGAGTATAATATAATAAAGGAATTCTACTAGATTTAGTTTGACTGCTCTGGAAAGAGAAGAAAAGATTCTTTTATTAAATTTATTTAAGGTTAGTTAATCCCCATTGCTATGAGGCTCCCTTAGTTTCTTCTGAAATTGTATACCTTTTAGCCCTCTTTTTTGAAATTCTGGGGGTACCCATTAAGGCTTTGTAGTTTGGGATATGTTAAAACGGGTACTTGTTATCCTACGAATCTCCGGGTGTCCCTTTTTGGGGTATAATAAGGTTTATTCAAGACTTAAAATTTGTGACGCCTCCCTGTTACTCTGCACAGTATAGAATAGACAAGAAAAAGTCCCGGATTACACTAAGTATAATGAAATAAGTATCCAATAGATACGTATAGTTTTAGTCAAAAAAAGCAAAAGTCCTACTCCGCGGGTCTTCGCTAATAAGGATAAGGAAACTTGGGATGGCATTAATATATAGAGGAGAGATTCCTTTTCAAGAGATTTTAGATACAAATAATGGATTAAACAAGTCGTATATAAAGCTTCGCCTGGGGTTAGAAAGGAACCTTAAAAGAGAATCGGGGATCTAAAAAAATGAAAAAGTATGCCTAAAATAGGTGGAAAGCTTTACTAACTCAAAAAGGCTCTTACTTGAACAAAGCTTCCTCCAATTAACCCCTAAAATTTACGGGCAAGGAGCCCCTAAAGAAAAAGCTGCTGCGGTATTCTAATATTTAGCCAAACTAAAGGTGTATTCTTCATCCTTTAAAGCTACCTTTCTTAGAACTTGCTAATTAATACGGGTTTACTAGAAGAAGGTGCTACACTTTACAATATTTAATTCTTTTTTATTCAATACAAAGAAACAAAACTCAAGGTGAACCCCAGCCTCATGTTAGGGACTTTACTCCAATCCCATATAAGGCGCAATACTCAGTAGCGAGAAACCCAAGGAGCCAGAGGGATATACCTTAAAATCTTAAACCTATCTATACAGTATATAAAATCAAAGTCAAACGAGTCTCTATAATTATCCCTATATCTCCTAACTAATAACTATACTAAAAAAGGAAGACTATCTATAGCTACAATAAGACACTAAGGGTAACCATACTAACAGCAAGCAAAAATACAATAGGCCACAGCAACAGGTCTAGCTCCTAACAGGAAGGGTCTAATATCATCTCCTAGTGCTCCTACAAAGATACAGACTAAAGTATAGCTCATAACAAGAGCTTCTTAAGTCAATATAATATAAATAAGAAAAAAGAAGAAGTAAATCTAAATCAATAGAAGAATCTAAGTCAAAGTCTAGGGTTGGGTCCTTTCTTTTAGTCAGTTGGTAGGTTACTATTATAGTATTCTTAAAGATTATTTACTCTTTGCTAATGGACCCGCTCTGCCTATTCTATTCTTATAACTTAGATTTTGTTTTATGAAACTAGAATTCAGAAAGTCAACATTTAAATTCTAGGCTAGAAATAACAAGACCTAAATTTGAGGAAACTGATATTCTATATTAATCAAAAATTTCTAAATTATAACACCTCAATTTTAATAAGTTGATTAAAGGACATAAAAAGGCTTACACTGCAACATTTACCAAATCCCTTAGCTTTATCAGAATTCCGCAAACCTGTATTGCTAAGTTTATAGGGAATCTAAAAACAAGTTTATAAAAGTCTCGAAAATGCCTATGCCTTTCTTTTGAAAAACGAAAATAGAAGCTCCTTTACCTTTATATAGGGAATACTCCGTTTTACTCGATCTGACCTAATAATAAGGGCTCTTCTTTTTAGACTCTTAGGAAACCAACAATTTTCACTTGTATTTGTATACAGTTGGAGTTACCTCTTTTGAATAGACAACCCGGAAATATTCGAAACTGTTCCCGAATTCTTAGAACCTATCAAGCAGCTACTATACTTTTTTTATATAATATAATGTCATTTTACCTGTTTCAAAACTAATAGAATAAAACGAAGGAAACCTATTTTTAGGTTTAGTTAGAAAAATCCCTGTGATCCCAACTTACTTCAAAACACCCTAGTATACAGGACTGATTTACTTTATAAAAGAAAGACTAGAAAACTTTCCAATATCCGGTATTCTAAAAAAAACTCCAAGGGACCCCTTAACCTTGTACTAAAACTTACTATAACTATAAAACTATAAATGGAAACCTCAAACAAAAACGAGAATGTAGAGAACCCTAAAAAGAGCTTCCCTGCTTGTAGATGCCTACCTCCTTTATAGTTTAGTTAAAATTCCTTAGCCTATTAAGATAAGAACCCCTTTTTTCTAATGCTTTAATACCCAAAGATTTTTATGGATCCTAAACAAGGATTCTTTACGGCAATACATTAAAAAAGACTTATACATTTTTTGGGCTAATTAGGGATTTGAGTGGCCTCTCTCAAGAAAAACGAAACTCCCTAAGTATGCAGTCTTCAAGAGAACTACTGATATTACAAAGTAGTTTGGTAGAATACCGGATAATATAGAGTACAAAACTTTATATAAATAATTTAATGGAATTGGATATCTACAAGTTATAATATTTAGCAATTGGACACTTCTAATTCTAATCTGATACAGAAGAATCTATGCCTTGTGAATGAATACAATACTCTGGCAACTAAGTAACTAAAGAGAGTTCCTTTTTACTCTAGCGTTAACATTATTTAGAGTCTTTGCCTTTACTTCTTTAAGTTATATCCTATATTCTGCCCTTTAATAAGGGTTTTCTCTTAGATAAAAAAGTATTCCGGATTCATTTTGAGGAGCTAGTTTACCTTAGTAAATAATAAAAAAAGGATCCCTCTTACTTTAATTAAGCCGCGGGGGTGGGGAACCCCGGAAAAAGGCTCCTTATTTACTTCCGCAATTACAAAAGTGGAAACCCCCTACTTTATTCTTGAACTGAAAAGCACTGCGCTATGCCTCCACAGGCACTCAAAAACTTATTTTAGGAATATAAAGCCCTTAATTTAATGTCAAGGGGTCTCTTGGAGGCGAGTTTCCTTCGTTAGATCCTTTTTTTTTGATTCTTTGCATGATAAAATTCCTTTTTTGGGTCTTTCTCTTTTCTATTTCGAGGGGGCATACACTGTTAAAGTTAATTAAAGATACTAAAAGAACCGGTTTTTATATTCTTTATTGTATAAACCATGTAAAATAGGCGCTTAATTCAGGGACCAAAACAGGGTTGCACTTTTTATAGTTCTGAGAAAGCTCTAGTAATAAATATGCTTCAAAAAGAGGTTTAGGTTCTTTTTTTTTTGAGTAGTGTAGTTAAGAATAAAGGGACCTTTTTAGGAAATTTAGTCAAGGATTTTTTCCTAAAGTTACTAAGTATTTTTGTGTAAAATAAAATATCGTATCTTCAATTAAAAAAGAGATTGAATTTAAAAGTTGCTTTACTATAAATTTCTTATTCAGGGCGTCTCGTAATCAATCATACTTACTTATCTCATATCTCACTTGATTTTTTGAGAAGGGACCCCTTTATCCGTTCGAGCAAGTTAAAAGCGGAAAAGATCTTTAGGTCCCTAATAAGGCATCTAACCCCCAACTCGTGTATGTATTGAGAGAAACCCGGTAGCTAGTTGTTCAACTAAGAGTACTAGGCTATAACAATAACTTAAGAAGTTTTTCAAAATCCTTACAGAAAAAACTTCCGGGTTGGTAATAACTTCTTAGGTTAAAGAGCCCTTGTAAATTGTACTGCTGGGTAATATATACTAAAAAGAAGCGCGTTTATCCTAAGGGATGTCTGATATCTCTCTAAATAACCTGCCATTCATAACCCTAGTTGAAGTAACCCCCAGTAACTAAGGATTTTCGCGTAAAAAGCAAGGCAGTTAAACGCATAAACAAAAAAGCAAGAGTAAGCTCTTTACTTTACATAATTACCAGCCCGAAGGGGTTTTTCAAAAGCAATACTAAACGAAAGGTCAGAGTTTTTTAACCTTTCAGTCTTTGAATAGACAGCACAAGAAGTTCCAGTATATTTTAAGTAGCTTCCGTGTTATTGTATAGTGCCCTTTTTTTTGAATATAGGAGCGGTTAGAAGGGCCCTCCTCGGTTCCATAAAGGATAAAGTTTTTAGAGTATCCTGTTATCTCGACAGGTATTCTTGCTAAGGTACTCCTCGGGTTGGATATCGAGTTTATTTAGTTCGTAGTCTTAAGTACGAAAGATTTCGAATCTGGATTTTCGTGGTAGTAGGCTGAAGATAACAAGAAAGGAATAGGTAACGAAGTTAAACTTCCAAATAAATTTGTCAAAAAAGCCCCTATCTAAGATACTACTATTTTATTAACCAAGTTCTTTCTTAAATACAACTAAAAAACTTAGTACCGAAGGATCCTAATCAACGGCCTATCAAGTGAATTCTGAGCAGTTATACTAGACTTCTTTTCTGTATTTAACGAAAAGCTAAAACTTATTACTTACTCTTATGGTATGTTAGGCTTACTAGAAGAAACCTTGAAAAAGCTGTAGAGGAGCAGACTGAACCGGGCATATATAGTCCAGCTGTCAGGGGAAAGGGGAAAATATAGCTCAACTTTATTATCGATGGTTTTTTGTAAAATACATTAAACCTGAGAGAATTTAAATGACACTGCCCAAGGCTCGCCAGGCTCTGATATAATATATAGATATAGCCAGTAAAAACCTTTTTTTACCGAAATAGGAGAAAAGTAAGCCCTAAGCGGAAGCACGAACACCTTTTATTTTAGTTAGCTATAGTAAGTAATTTGGGAAATGCCGAGTATATTAGAATGTGGTATGACTGTTTTGCATTAGGCAAGTACAGGATTGAAGTCCGTACCATTATAAAAGACTCAAATTATTTATATAGTTCATTCTTTACATTTATGGAATCCCTGCTAAACTCCTATTTTGCCCAGTCCCAAACCCATAATATAATTATTCTTAGGTTAAAAACCACAAAGGTTTTCGATTTATATGTGTAATTTGACTTGACAGGGTATCAGGCAATCTCTCGCAAGACCCTGCTCAGGCATACTAATCCCTTATTAAGGATTCCTCCTTGGGTTGAAGAAGCAAAGCTAGGTCAGATATATACGGTGATAAGGTTCTTTGTTAATAAAAAAGAGACTCTCTATTTAGAGCTAAAGCTTACAAAAAAAGTCTTCCTTTTAAAAGTACTCTTAATTTAATAGCCATCGGAAATTTTAGGACTTACTTACATTCTTTTTGGGAAATAATGGAATTCTCCTTTACTAATAATCTAGGAGAAGCTTCTATTTCTAATTATAAGGAAAGGCCTAGGATGTTTTACCAGGGGTAGGCTCTTTTTTTTTAGTCAGTCTTACTTTATGTTACCCTCTAAGATTTTGTCTTATAATTAGGAATTCCGGGACACCCTATCTAATCTAGGTAAACACTCTAGGAGAGGTCCTCGTTTTCACGAATACTCTAGATATTTTCTACTCCGCCTTGAGAAAAACTTACCAATGCCTCGCGGTATGCTACTGGCTCTTCTTGAAAAAGGAATTTTGTCTCAGATATTGGGAAAGTCTCATAATTTCTATTTAAGTGAGGGCGCATTCAAAGGTTCAAATCGCTTACGTAAGAAAAATAGAAAATAGGAGTTCCCCTCGTGTCTTATAATGTGATTTTATAAAAACTTTATGTACGATTTTCTATTTGATTTCGTGGGAACTCCCCCTTAGTTAAAGGAAAGATTTTATTCGTATATTCCTTCAGGTAATTAGAGAAAGAAGTCTTATCTTAACACACTAAGCTACGGGAAATAACCTATTAAAACCTTTCTAAATAAAGGAGCGAGGAAAATCCTTTATTAAACAACCATAAAGGAGAGTTAAAGAAGCTTTTTTCGTAATATAACGTGCTTGTAAAGTCAATTATAGATACTAAATATCGTGTACTAAAGGGGAGAGTTATAAAACACCTAAAATAAAACTTCTTTTTTTCTTATAGTGTTGTTTTCTGGTCTATGATCTATGAAGGAAAAGATTGGGAAATATGCTAAATCACTAGTAATTTGAAACAACTAAAACAACTAAAGGATATGGTTATGCATTAACCTCGGATTACACTAATAGGTACTGAGTTGTGCTACTCTACGTTCTTTAATTTTTAATTCGCTAGCAGAACTGTGATTGCTTAGAACTAGACAAAGGAATTTCTATTAAGGATAAGACCTCTTATTCCTTGTTATTACTACAGAGATGAATAAACCTTTATAAATGATCTAGGAAAGGGTAGGAAGTCTTCTAGATAGTACATTGATAACACATAGACACACTGCTTAATTCTCTATTCTTCTTGACTTATTGACTTGCCTCCATACCCATCCTATGAGCTAGACCCTCTCCTCTTATATACAAAACCTTATTTCTTAGCTGCTATACTTCATTTTAGTACTTATTATATTAGTATTATTAGGAATAGATGGATAATTTAGTAGAAACTTCCTGTCTAGAAACTCTAAGAGAATACCTGTAAATACAAGGAAAGGCTGTAGCTTAACCCAATCCCTGAATGGGAACTTCTCTTATCTTCGATACCTGCTTTTCCTTTATTCCTAAACTTTCTTACTCTGTATCTTATAGGGCTTTCCTGTCTTTTATAATAATGGTATATAAAATTCATAAAATAGAAGGGAGCCCCTTTTAGCTTGTTAACTTCGTTACCTATTCCCTTAGTTCTATCTTTATCGAAGAAAACAAATTTAGCCAGCTCTTCTACTAGACTTTATTTAATTCCTCAATGCGCAACAAAATTCGTAAAAGCACTTCAAACTTACACGAGAAGAAAATCTTACCTTTAGCTTTAACTCCCGTCGAGAATTGGAACCCCTTTTTAACTAAGGAAATCTCTAACATCATTACTTAAAAAAAACTTTAACAGGGCTTTTTTTTACTTAAGTTACTTATCTGTCCTAGACTCGATTTATTATACATTCTAAGTCAAATTTTCAAAAAATGTGACTAGATTAAATCCTTGTTTGTATAAATCAAGAGTTTAGAGACCCTGTAAGGAGCTATTCAAGGCTGGTTTGAGTTAGTATTGACTCTGTTATTATTATTTGAATTTACTCCTACTTTACTCGGTTTAGTTTTAGTTTTAGAATTACCAGCGATTCCAGCGCGGGATAGAATAGTTGCTTCCTCATATACACTATGGGATTAAAAAAGACTCTTATGAAAACCAACCCCTGCAAAATCTTGCACAAGTTTATTAGCTACTAGACTAGAAAATACAAGACAATCAACTTACACCTTTTACTTACTACAAGTCTCGTTGTCAAAAAATAAGCATATAGGAGAACCCGGGAAAAGGGTTATTTATAAACGTACGACTCGTAAACCTTTTTTTATATTATTTAAGAGAGTTCCATGAGTTTTTTATGCTAAAAGAGCCCGAGTTTTTGCTTTTTTTTATGTCAATCTTTTCCACAATAAAGTTTAGCTACGTATATTGTATGATTCCGACCAAAGCCGGTGCCGCTTCTATTCTAAAAGTCAATTTCTAAATTAGAGCGTCCTCTTTCTTTATCTTGTCCATAGTGAAATATCTTGTCTGGCAAAGGAAGATTCTTATCCCAAAATTAATAAGCAAGGAACTGTACTCCTAGTTACTAATCTAGCTAGGGATCTTTTAAAACTCCTTTATGAACTTAGAGTTATATAATACCAAAGTCTCGAAATCTTTCTTTAATAAAATTTTTCTTGGCATAGGCGCGAGAGAACTCCACTGAGGCTTTAGTTTTCGTAGTAGAACAGAAGCGAGAGGCTTTTCTAGACGCTTTAACTGTCTCCATTTTTAGGATAAAAAATCTTTTTTACGTATTTAATTTAATAAGGGTTGAACCAATACTTAGTTATTAGAAGTAAGTCGAAACTTAGGGTAGAGTTCCCCCTTAAAAAAAGGATAACAGGGGCTGTCTAAGCAGTTTAGTTTGATAATTTAAAGGGTCTGATCGTTGCCGTTGTAGAAGATCTTCCTATTTCTAAATTGATGAGTTACCCTTAAAAACCCTATTTTTACTTAACTGGACTAGCAAGTTGTTTTAGATGCATATTTCATAAGTTTTACTCGTATGACATCAAGATATTTGGTCAACTTGCTCCGCCTGCTGAAAGGATCTTGTATTTCCGAGAGAGACTCCTATTTAACCTTAGAGTAGCTTTATAAGCGAGATATGCTAATATCACATTTATTCTTCGGGTTATAGACGAATTTTTCGGTAGGAGCTATGCCCTTTGTAAGGATAACACTAGGTCACAGCAATACTAATGTAATAAAGGACTGCAAACGTAAAACCCATTGCATTTTCGAGGCTTATATCTAACCTCAACGTAAGATTTTTTTCCATTTCGAGAATTTACCATGGCCTTGTACTAAATTAACTGCCCTAAAGCTCTAGAAATATCTTTCTCTAATTTAGACGAAAGGTGAGGGCTTTGCATTGCATTCAAAATGAATTAAAAACGACTCTTACTTGTTATGAATTAATCTAATAGACTACGGAATCTTACATTCCTAGATATTATTGAAATCCAAGTATCACTTAAGCAAAAAGTCCCGCAAAAGATAAAAAAATAAGTAATAAAGCCCACATATGGCTGCAAATAAACCACAGTAGCAAACTAAAGCACAAGTAAATAAGAGAACCCACTAACTTTTTTCTTAATAGTCTGAAGCCCTCTCTGTACAAGGCATTCCTTATTTTTTTAATACATTTTTATCCTTATGAATTCCTACTAGCTTCTTAAAAAAGTCATATCAGTTTCGGGTCTCCTCTAACTAAGTCTTTTTTAATTACTTTCTTAGAGTCCTTATATCTTTCTTAAAAAAACTCAGTTATAATTTGGATTAAACCCCTTTTGTAGGACCCAAAGATTTCGTAAAATTTCCAGTTTTCTAAACTTTAACTTATGCATACCCAGTAATCTTTGAAAGAGGCAGTAAAGGTTTTTACATTTAACCTTGCTTAGAAATTGAGTCTACTAAGCAATAAGGTTGAAACAAATTCAAATTAAGAGTAAACCTTATTTTGTCTTATTACTTTATCTTAATAACAAAGAAAAAGGAATGAATACTAAGGAAATTCCGATACCCCGAACACTTAGGATTGCCCCTTAAGAAATTAAAGCAGAGACTATGGCTTTATGAAGCTTATTTGACCGACGAAATATACCTCTTGAACCCCTTTTTGGATATTCCCGTTTGAAAGGCAAGGATTCCTTATCTAATAAATTTTCAGGAGTCTTAAGAAAAACATAGCGAAAAAGTTGCAAAAGGCCCTCCTATACATGACTTTTGCCGAATAGCTGGCGAGGAACTCTTACTAAAATAGAGTAAGCTCAATAAATAGAAAAGTCTTGCCGTATCCATTTTAGTTAAAGAACCCAATTTCTAGTACAACAAGTAGAGTTTTTATTAAATACAGACCATAGTCTTACCTTTAGCTTTAGCAAGCAGTACTAAAAACCCAGAACCAGAGCTATTCCTTAAGCTTATACCAAATATGATCCATTTAAAAGAGAGAGTCAAAGCTGAGAAGTCCTGAAAAACTACTAACAGGGCATCCTTATTAAGTTAAGTTTGTACTCAAACTTAACATCTGTTTTTGAAAAGTTGTGGTATACTTTTTTTGATTAAAGGGTTGCCAATTCTTTACAAGATAAGGGAGTAGTCAAGATATAAAAAGATAAATCAGTAATTAGTCCTAAAGTTACCAAGTCAATGAATTTAAAAAACTGTTCCTTTCCAGGGGCCCCTGTTTTACACGGAAACTACTTTCGAGGTATAACCTATTAGTTAGAAAACCCTCTATCTATTTCCGAGTTATAGGACTCTTCTAAAACTTATAAGGAAAGGGAGTGCTTTATTGGTTTTTAGTTTAACTAAGCCTCCAGCTCTATTGAAGCAATAATACAGGTCTACAGTAACCCCTGTTGTAGAAGGAGAAGGGTAGACCTCTCCGAAAGGGGTTCCTACGAACACAAAGAGATATAAAAACTTTAAGGCCTTATGAAGAATCTTTAATAAAATAGGTATATGCCTGGCTCATAATTTAACAAAAACTACATCCTTTACTTACGGGTCCGCTATATACTATATAGAAGAGCGCGAAACTAGCGCAGTGCCTCTTTATTTAACAGGGTTCACTTCTAAATCTTCTTTATTTTAGCTTGAAAAAAAGTTACAGCAATAAGGAGTGCCAAATAAGGCTAACCTTCTACTTCTCTAATTCTAATAGATTAAGTTGTAGCAGAGTGCTCATGAATATAGAAATAAAGGTAATTCAATTAATTGAGTACAGGATTACCAGCCAAGCCCTTTAGAATGTTAAAAAAATAGGACTCTCCGATAACCCCAGTAAAGACCTTTTACGACTCCTTATAATAAACAAAAGCGAGAACTTATTTTATCTTTTTTGAGATACGAATATCCGCCTATAGAAATAGAAATTTCCTGTCTACGGAGTGCCCTTAATCTTTTTTCTTTGAATTGAATACAGTAAAAATGAAATTCAAAGATTACTTGAGCACCCAAGACGCGTAATTTAGGTGTCTACCCTTGTGATATAGTGTATATGGTTTAGAGAGGATCACAAAAACCCAAGCAAGACCCTTAGTTATATACTATAATACTGCAAAAAATTTTTATTATGTCAATATTTATGAATCTAATTGGTCTGAAACTCGCGACTTGTGTAAAAAAATAAGATATTTTGTCTAAGTATTTTACAGATAAAGCTTAATTCAAGAGAACACTAAAAAAAAAGAACCGAAAGCCAAGTCAAATTTCTTCCTATGAGTCCCTACTTTTCTCAGAGCAATCCATAATAAAGTAAATTGAGAAAGAATTCCTTTACATCAAAAGGGCCTGAGAGGAGTCAGTACTTCCTCGTTTATTTACTACCTTCTGAAAATTTGAGTTTTTAGGTTAGAAGTTTAGCCTTAGTTTTATAAATCCCATTTAGGTTAGGGGGGCTGACAGCAATACATAGAAACTCCTAAACCTTATTTACTAAGATTTTGTACGAAATTCCGTTCTATATTCTATACTAGTCGTTACCGAAAAAGAATTTCTTAAGCTTTACAGTTACTCCTATCCCTTTACAAGAACTCTAAGTTGTTTAACACAAAGCTACAACAAAGAAAACCTTTAAAGAATACAATCTTGTGAACTCTTACCTAAAAAAGAAACTTACCTAAATTTTGACTCACGTTTTAAAACCTTCGGTTTGACTAAAGGAAGGAGGTAAGAGCTCGAAACCTCATAAGTGTATTTATAGGAGTGCCTTTTTCCTTTATATTTCCATAGTACCCAAGCCTCGTTTATATAAATAACAAAGCTAACCAAATTACCCTTTTAAGCTCTATATGAAGAATTCTATATGTATTACGCGAGTTTGTACGGACAATCCCTATCTTTCTCTTTGATTAGTAACACAAAAACGAATAAAACATGAAATTGTAATCAAACTTTTTTATTATATGATGATTTCCTCCTATCCCTTGTGTTAGCAATTCGACTGGTGTATCATTCCTAGCTTGGTTAGTTTATTGAGCTATAAAATTTTAGACTAGATCTTCCCCAGGAGGTATTGTAAATAAGTCACATAAAGAATTCAATTAGACATCAATAGTTCAAATTGCATTTCATAAAATTAGTAATATCTTGAACTTTTACTATATTAAAGCAGGCTTTAACCTAGACTTTTCCCTAGACCAATTACCACACTTCGACTCTATACTGCGGGATCCATATACTAAAAGATAAAATAATTTATCAGAAGGATTTTATTTCAAAAGATGCTTTCTAGTATATTTATCTTTGGCTAAAACTACAAATTTAAAATTTGTAGTTCCTTAGTATTATAATGAATTAACTCTTACAGAACCTGGCATTCCTACTTCGATAGGAGGAGAGATCCCTAGTTTAAAACAAGTTCACGAAGCGTTAAAGCTTTTTTTTTGGTCCCGCGCATGACATTCCCGAAAACCTTATGGCACGAAATCTTAAGTAAGAAGCGTCCGTGTTACCCAACGTAAACTAGCATTCCTCTTAGAGTTATATCCCTTTTTAAAGTTATTCCTTGTTTTTCATTGTAAGAGTATATCAGTATATCACACAAAAAGCTGCCCGAAAGAACCTCCTGTCAAGGGAGTCCCGCTCATTTAAAGAAATCCTGGTATTTCTATTCCTTTTTCTAAACTTATTACCGAGAAATTCTCAAGTTCCATCGATAGAGTAAACTCCTTTATTAGCTTGTGCATTGCTCTGATAAAAGGAAATTACCAAGTATCGCTACTAAAAATCTGTAATTTCTTTAATTACAAGTCGTAATCAAACAAAATACATCCTAAGCTAGTTTTGAGGTTTGTATTCTCCTAGATTGACTTTCGTCGTCAAACCCTTAACTAGGGTATATGCCTTCTTCAAATAGATTGAGTAATAGTGGCCATAAATAAGGAATCCAGATTGGGTCTTTTATGCACTTTTTGGTACTTGTCCTAACTCTTTATTTCTAAACAGCGGTCTCTTTTAAGATCTTTTTGAATACCTTATTTAAAATTCCTCTTTGACATTAAAACTTTAATAACTCTAAATTTCTTCTTTTTTGTTTTGTACTTATTTAAAGGATAGTGGATATCCCTTATTACTACGAAGAGTTAAGTCTTTCAAGCAAGTTGATACTCTAACCAAGGAACAACAAACTCTTGTATCTAGAGCAAGTATTCTATTATAGTCTTTTTAGTTATATTAGTTATATTATAGGGGTTCCTTTTGTTACAATACTGAAAAGATTAAAGTGTTATGCAGAGCTCCCTCGAGAAATCTTAGTTACTAACTGGACATTCTTGTATCTTGTAATAAGTATAAGTATAAAACTACACTATAAACCCGCTTAAAAAGGGTTTGCCTAAATTTATCTTATCTTCGATACCTGTATCTAATATCTAGTCTAATCTATAAGTAAATAACTCCAGACTATTTTGATCCTTTTTGCCCGAAGTTCATGACTTAGTTTCCTAATAGGGCAACCCTAAATTAAATACAGAAGGTTAGACTTTTTTCTTATAGGTTAAAAGAGCTTGGAAACCCCAGTCCAAGAGATTGTACTAATCATGAATCATGAACCCCTAAAATCTAAAGCTGCAGTAATTTTGGTAAAAGGAGAATTTATAAGTGAGTAGATAAATTCAAGAAGCTATAGTTACTACAAGTATACCGTATAGGGCGCCTTGTTGTGTTAAGCGAAAGGTGTTACATTTTTATTAGGAGCTACTGAGTATATACAAGAGGTGCCGTAGAGAGTATCCGAGTAGATATAGCATTCTTCGGTCTTAAACCAAGAGGAGAACTGAAGGCCGGTCTTAATTCGCCAGGGCTTATTAGCAAAAGGGTTCTTAATTGCAACTGAAGTAAAGACTCGTAGGTTCTTATCTAGACTTTCTGCTTTCTTCAATTAGTCTCACTGCAAAAAGCACCCCTTATTCTAAATTCTAAGCAAATCCGGGTAACTCCAAAAAGACATTTTATGGGCCCTAACTAAATATAAGTCTTTGCTTTTTAGAGCCCTAGGGGAAAAAGGATATCCAACACTAGAGTTTAACCTGCAAACTAACCTACTTTTATCTTATTTTGTATATAGGATAGGAAAAGGGCGCCAATTCTTTGAGGTTTAGTACTATATATTTTTGAAAACTAATCGGTATAGAACTACTCGCGTCTACTAATTTATAACTGCTGGGAACAGCCTCTCATGATAAAGTCAAAAGTAGGAAAGCTTTAACATTTATACAATATACAGGTAACTGAACTCTCAATAAAACGGGTTTCTCTGAAAGATTTTTAAAGTATCCCGAGCAGGATAGTAGCAAAGTGTAATAGAATAATATTCGATAGGGACTTGCGCGTAAACCCTGTGTACAAATAGTCAAGGTAAGGAATAGAATAGTAGATATGAGTAGATCCCTTTGTTATGAATTATGTACCGGCCTCCTATTCATGTGTTTAAACTCTTAGGACTAAAGCCAGCTTTTTGAAACTTTAGCAATACCCGCACAAGTTTTTAGTATCTTAATTTTGTTTTTCACGTATTCTAGTATGTTTTACCAAGTTCCTAAGGAATTTTAAGTACTTTATCGTAGTAAACAAAGACAGAATAACCGAGTTTAAATGGGACGTGTCCCTTTAAAATTCTAAGATGTCAGGATCCTCTTGCGGGTAAAGAATCTCAGAAAAGGAGTACTTGTTGTAAAAATTGCATTTAGATCGGGGAAGTTTTTTCAAGCAAGAGCATTCTAATGAGGTCAAACCAAACTTCACTTCTTGTCGCGGAGATAATGTTGAATAAGCCGGCTGCTCTAAAGTAAAGGTTCCTTTTTTAGTGGTCATAATTATAGGGACACATAAGTTTTTCCCTATAGGGATCTCCTGACTCGGAGAAGGTTTAAATAAAATTTTTTACCGGGGTTTCAAACTAAAACTAAGAGACAGGGCTATGGAAAGAAAGATAGGGTAGTGCGCGGAAACGGGTTGTTTCAAGGTACAATTCCTGATTAAGAAAGTCAATTCTGAGCACAAAGACTTCAAAGAGTATAAGGAGGGCCCGCTTTTTAGACTAAAAAACCCCCAGCAAATTGCATTTTTCTATTATAATATACAAATTTCGGAGTGCTGCGCTTCCCTTTTACCTCTCTTGAAGGGCTCTAAAAAGCAAAATATATCAAATATACCTTGCCTAGAAGTTTCTCTTTTTACTAAATTACTATCAACCCTAAAGGAAACCTTTTTAGTTGTCTCTTAGAATCTTAGAAAAAGAAGACTCAAATACTAAAATAGGATTTCAAAATAAAGTAAGGATTATTCCCTACTCAAAGGATATTTAAACCTCTGAAAGAGTACAAAGAATGCGCTATACCGATTCCTACTTTAGATATCCCTGTTAGAACGCTTGTTTAAACTTTCCTGGAAAGAACTAGAATGCGCAGGAGTTCTAGTCTTTTGGAATTGCTTTTATTCTTGACTTGACTCTAATTCAAGAATTTCTAAAGAAAGATCCAAGTTTTCCTCTTTGTCCTGTATTTTACTAATTTGAGTTTTGGCTTTCCGGTTGAAAAGTCATGAGCTTTTATTCGTTTTCAATAGATATTTGTTCCCTTTCTTAGTAAAAGTCAACTTTTTCTATTTTTTTACTTATACGAGCCCCTTTCAAATATCACAAATTTTTAATATATTAGGATTCAAAACAAGGTATTACTTCACAAGTTCACAGGAGCTGTCTTAAGGTCAGTAAGGTGCTAACATACCATACAAAGTAGACTATTCCCTTTAGTTTCCTAAAGACTCTTTTAGTAAGTTAAAAAGCTACAACTACTAGAAAATTGCTGAAAATCAAACCCCTAAAACACAGGAAATGCAAAGAGAAAAGCTCTTGCAACTAAGTGGGGCTTTCCCTTGAGAAGGGACTTAGAGCGCCGCCTATATAAATTAAGTTTATAATGTAATTATAAGCCTCCTTATCCATGTGAAAACAAGTATTCGAACTAGAAAAAAATTTGTAGGACCTAAAAAGGTATTCCAGAAAGTACCAGCTTCATATACCTGTGTATAAAATATCTTAATAACTCTTCTATACCTAATGGGTGTAAGAGACCGGAACCTAAAGTTACTCTGTTCATAGTAACAAAAACTTAATGGAGACCCGTGGAATCTACGGAGTACATAAGGGGATTATCTTACAAAAAACTAGACCTGCTGTTGATACTGTGCTCCCTCTCCTGCTTGTTAACCCCAATTTCAAAAAGGAATGCGGTATACTAGGAGACCCTCAAAGAAAAAAATGAATTTGAGATTAGATAGGTTTCATTTTTAATTACATTTATATAATTTGATCCTAAACAAGTTCTTTAGGACCCTACTTTATGGAGCTTACTTTGGCCTTGTGTGTCTTATAATAGAGTCCTCAGAGTCCTCTCAGAAGAATACTAGTAGCGCTTTGTACTATACTCTTGGATATTATAAAGTCAAAAAAACCTAAGAGCAAAAATTTCTCATAAGAAAAAAAGGACATAAGAGGATCTTGTTGATCAAAAGATTCCGGGTAGATTTTTTTACTGCTTATGGAATTATTGACTGAAAGTAAACAAAGTAAGAGTTTCAATAAGGATTGATTGAAAGTACAGAAGATTTAGATTTAAAAAAGTTTTAGATGACAATAGCTAAACTAGAAAGCTCAGAGCTAGAAAAAAAAATCTTAATTTTAAGAATTAAGTAGACTAAGTAAATAAAGCTACACTTTCGAAAGCCTTTTTATTTAAAGTAAATAGGCTACGAAGTTAAAGAAAAATCTTTATGAAGCGAGGCTTTTTATGGAAAAGGGGACTTACCTAATGTTAAAAAAGGAAACTTTTTGCTTTGCTATAAAGTGCCTGGGGTTATACAAAAAGCAATGCTTTAGAGCAAGTTTGTAAAATTATTAAATATTTAGTACAACAGACAAGCTTCGCTTAGGAACTGGAAAAACCCCTTTCAGAAAAGGTATATTAACAAAAAAATTTTTATGTATTAACGTATAAAAAAAGCGGCAACTTTGGGTTTTTAAGATTCCAATGGAGTAACTCAGAATTTCCTTTTTTAAATGTTACTTGTATTAGTACCCCTTATGAATAAGAAAGGTGTGACTTAACAAGTAAGTACGATTCTAGATCCCTATAAAATATTTTGGAATCTCCAAGAGTTAGGGACTAAGAATACCACCCGCATTACAAAAGACTGCCTATAAAAAGAGCACCCGTTATTGTTAAACGAATATGCCTTGTTAGAAAGTTCTAATTTCGTTTTTATTCTTACGAGAAGTGCTTTCCTTCCTTGCCTGCTAAAGAAATTAGGAGAGAAGGAGTTGTGTCTATCTACTGATATACATACGGAATCCCGAGTATCCTACTAATTAAAAAAAGGGGGGTCCTGAATGGAGAAAAAGTTCCGACATATCATTCTTCTTTTAATACCTATGGAAAGCTCTTAAATTGATAATACGTTTATGAGTTGAGAAAGTGCTGCTCTTAGAGACCTAACTCGCCTTCTCAATCTGAATATTATAAGAACTCTGGCGAGCCTGAAATAAAAAAGATAATAAGATAAAAAGCATGTTAAGAATGCTAGGGTATCCTGAAAAATATAAGAGTCTCGTACTACCCGATAAAGTATCTACAAAATTATGTTTTAAACTAAAAAAAAATCACTTAAATAGAACCGATTGGTAGTATAAAATAGCCTCTATAAAACCGAGTTTTCATTTAATAGAAAATCCGGGCGGTAAAAAGTGAAGTTATAGAAAAGTGCCCTGGTTCAAATCCCAAGTGAACCCCTCGAGGAGAACCCCCTGCAAAAATAAGCAAGGACAAAAGCGCTTAGATAAAGAAACTAGATTTCAAACTCCATCGCTCAATTCAGGAGATGCCTTTTTATAAAGTTTAAATATAATACCAGATACAATAACCTTTTCCGTACTATTTTAAGATACTAAAAATTTCAGGGATTTCTTTGTACCGTTGTAATAAAATAAGTAAGCACAATGCCAATCCTTGAAAAAAGTTACTTGAGTCCTATTAACTTCGTTACCTGACCTAAGGGGAAGGCGACTCATGTTATACTTTATTCATGAGCGGATCCTTTTAGTAGAACTTCTTTTAGCATTTTCTTAATATAAAAGACTTTTTTTAGCGCTTGCTTACCTGGCAAACAAGGGAGAAGGTGAATTCCTTTATTAGATAATTGTTAATAAGCCGGTATTTTCAGTCTTCCCTGAACTAAGGAAAGGACATTAGGAACTCTAAAGCAAGCTCAGTAATGAATACTATGTATTATAAAATTTTTATCTACAAACGCTGGACTAGAGGACACTGTAGGAAACCTTGAATTTGGGTTATGTATGACTCCCTTTATGGCTTTAAGGGCCTTCTATCTTACACTTCAAGGTACTTTTTTAGACGAGTAAGAGTAGATTACTCCCTACTCTTACAAATTTTGAAAGCCTATAAAATAGCTCATATCATCGCGATAAAGCAGTAAGAAACTCATATGCTTGTTATAACTAAAAGGGGCATCTCCCATAAAAAGTCCTTATTACTTTCTAATCTTCATGTTCCATACTTTACTCTCGTTAACAAATATATGAATATAAAGGATTTAGTTACAAGAAAATCCACTGTATTCTCAAGGGGCCCTTAGTACTATAATAAATATTGATGAGCTTTTGTAATTAGAAGGGAATTCGCAAGTTTTCTAGACAAAGAAAGGAGGCGCCTTCTCGATTTAAAGTAGTTTAAAGCTAAGTAAGCTTTTTTGACAATAGCTCTTTCTAAAAGGAGGTTGGGTTCCCGGGTTTCTCTTTATTTATCATTAGAAAAAATTCTAGGGCATCTGGTCTTCTTTAAAGTATAATACCAAAAGATTCTACTTTAGTAGGGTTTACTTTTCTTGAAATTACTGAAATAAATAAAAAGGCTTAATTCCGCAAGTTTAAGAATTATGACAAGGCCGGAACCTGTTTAGAATAGAAAACTTAGAGCTAAGAATTAAGAGACCCCTTTTGACTTTCTTTTTTGTACTTCAAATTAGACAGAATTATTCTACAAACCTTATACACAAGCTAGGATTAACTTCTTTATTTAAAGAAAGATGGACTCCTTCCTTTTTGTTTAATATTGGAAAACTTATGTCCACTACCATTTCTGGGCAGGACTTGATTTACGGCATATGGTCATGTCAAATACAATTATATGCGGGCAAATACTTTTTAGTATCCTTGCAACCCTAACCTAATGTGTTTCACAAAGCCTTTAATACTTGTGTAGAAATTCTAAAGAGATATTACCTTGTTTTCGACCTACTTTATTATATTCCCCGGATGCTAAACTTTTCTTTAGAAAGTTACAAATATTCCGAGACAAACTTCAAAGTTTTGGTCGTTTTTAGGGGCGAATTCCCCAATCATCTTAATTCTCAGGATTTTTATCTTGTATCTCGCGGCCTTAAATTATATAACTAACCTCATACAAAAAGTAAAGTTCACTAAGTCTAGTGGGGCTCTCATTCTTATATATTGGTTGGACCTTCGAAAAGCGGGGGCAATTCCCTAAAAAATCAAACCCCAGATAGAAGGATCGACGACAAAACTCCCACTATAACCAGGTAAGCTTTAAAGAAAATCCCCGCAAGTCAAATCCGAAGAATTCTTTATGACAAAAGCTTTTTATCAAGATTTTGCTAAGGTTAACCCCTTTGCATTTCACCGGGATTTTTAAGAACTAGTCAAGTTGCCCCAAAAACTCTTTTTAGATCCAGACGTAGATATTCTAAAATTTTCACTCTTGAAACAAAGAACGAGGGCGCCAAAAAAATAGGGGTCGATTTTGACTAGGGGGTCCCCAATTTTCCATGAGCGCATAACCGATTAGGTTAAGTCAATGAGTATATAGCTTATCTTGGGGCCTCCTTTTATTTAGAGTACCGAACTTTTATCAAAGTTTTCGTACTGCAAAACCCTCTTAGTTTTTCTTAATTATATTTACTTCCAAAGTCTTTTTTATAGAGGCCTTTATACTTTTTTATATTTATATTAGTATTATTGATAGTACATAAACGAGTTTTGACCAAGAAGGGGAAGGAGTCTCTGAAGTCATTAAAAAAAGCTTTCATAGAAAGGGATATTTCAAAAGTGTAATAAATATCTGGGCTGCAGGGGGTTCTTTTCGGCAAAGTCTAAATTCAGGTCTGGCTTTTTATTCATTATATATATTTGTAAGTAGTTACAGAATACAAAAAGAAAGGCGGTGCTAGCTAGAAAGATTCAATTTATAGGAAAGTTTGAAGTTATATGGAGAATACGGGCAATCCCTATGGAGGAATTTTCTTATATGAGGAGTGCCCCATGTAGGTTGAGTTTCTAATTTTTGTCAAAAGTAGGTTCGGTCTTGTATCTGCGAAATGATGGAATAGTTAATACTGGGATATTTGCGCGTTAAAGAATTTTTTTACCTTGTTTTTGTAAGTAAGGGTTTCGAGTTTGACTAAATATTAGACAGGAATTATAACGAAGCAAAAAGCTAGAGTCCTGTAGATGACCAGGGTAACGTTGCGTATCTATCCCTTTTCTAATTTCTTAAGGTCGGGTCGGGGGAGGGGATCCTTAAAAACTTCGTAAATTAAGGTTTGAACCCGGGTGTGATATAACTGGTTCATTTTAATACTTAATTTATAAACAAGGGTTTAAGATATAGTAAAAAGGCTGTTTCCTAAAAAACAAGAGATCCCTTTTTAGCACCAATAGACACTGGAGAACTTTCCACTCTTTAAGTCTTTTTTGACAAAAAAATGAGGGTCGGAAAAAGCAGCCTCGACTTTGGTTCTGTAATTTAACTTAAATAAAGAGATAGTATACTTTTCTAGTCGTAATACTACTGCAAAATTTTTACATACATAGGAAGTTCCTTATAATAGTAATTAAACTTCCCTATCTTTCTATTTAATTAAAAAAGGAAGAAATTTCTCTACGAGTCTAGAGGCCACCCCATTAGGCGTCTAAAATAGAAAAACGATTATAACTCTTGTCTATACCAAAGCGAGTTTTTATAGACCCGGACAAAGTGTATAAGTACTTATAGGAGCCCCTCCTTGATTTAAAGCACCAATTAAGCCCTCTTTGGCTTAGAACTCTATTGGCTTATTCTTTCTACAGCTACAGAAAAGACTACTCATTTTCAGTTTATAACTAGTGAATCTAAGGATAAGGAGTGCCCTAAAATATTATATCAAAAGCTAGTCCTTTGCAGGGGTTATAAGGTTCGTAATAACTTAGTCAAAGAGAAAGTAAGACTCTTAGTACTCTAGTTTTAGTACTGCAAAAGCACGCATTACTCAGGCTAGAGCCAACCGCTTAGTTTCTGTTTCGAAGTGCTCTGTGGTAAAGTAAACACCCCTATTTATGCATTACTAAGAACTTAATATAAGTTGATATAAGGGGTCCCAAAGTGAATTTGCAAAAACTCCTATTTTATCTATGAAATATTCCGAGGATAAAGCACTCTGAATAGGGTTCCGGTTTTCTGTTTTGAAAAAGCAAGAAAAGTCGATACTTATATAGAAAATCTTCTCTTAAAAGGGAGCCCTACCCTACTGGTTTGCCTGAGAACTAAAAGAATTATCCAACAGAAAGCTTTACTCCCTACTCTCTTAACAAACTTATGCACCCCGGCTAGATACCTGAACTCTTTAATTTATTCTTGAATATTCTAAAATCCCGGAATAGTCGTATTTGTGTATGCATCTACTATAAAAAGTAAAAGGAACCCTTTTAACAATACTTCTTGTTCTTGTAAAAAAACTAAATTGCTACTCTTTTTTAGATCTTTTACTCTGGTTTGAAACTCCTAAACTAGACTCCAATTTCCTGTTTTTAATAAGAAATTACTTAACTTATCTAAACAAAATATAAGGAAACCCTAGAGTATCCACTTAAACAAAAGTCCAGCAAGAAAATGACCTTGTACTAAACTCTTCTTAATTCTACAATTTCTAATTTCATTTTTCTATATTATATCTTGATTGGAATTTGAGGAATACAACGCATTTCTATCTAAGTTGTTAGCTTACAAATTTCACTATAATAAAGAATAAAGGAAAGGATTCTATACACTGATAAAAGGACTTCGTCAGTCTTATAAGAGTGGGGCTCTTACAATAAGGAATGGTTCGAAAAGCATTTACCAATAGAAAAAGCACTAGCATGAACAATGCCTTTTGAACTCACAGATTCCGATTCAAAGTAGTCGTGTTCTACCGGATAAAGGATTAAGCAGGGTTTCTGTAATAAAGGGTATCTACCAACTGAATTCACTTAAAAAAGCCTAAGGAAACAAGGGAGGGCTTATTTCATAATTACTTTATCTAAGTTATTTTCATATTTCCCCTATTTAGTTTGTTTTTATTGATTTTCCAATATACCTCTGAATGTCTACTAAAGCGATAGATTTGACATATATAAGGGGCTTCCTCAAGCGGGTTTAGGACGAAACGGTAAAATAGAAAAGAACAGGCCGAGCTTGCCTGAAACCGAAACAAGTCTTACTCTTTATTGCCTGATTAGCCGGTTTCTACTTTGGAGGATCAGATCCATTTGTTGGTTTAGGAATGCTTGTTCTTACTATTCTCCTAAAGAACTCGTACAAATGAAACTAAGAAGTCAATCCTTACTATAATTAATTAAGAACTCTAATTAAGATAAGAGAGGATTCCCTTTCTACCTTTCTAATGGGGCAGGCGTAGCTAATCCTTCTATGCTCAACTGCTTATTGCTTCTTTTTGTTGACTATTAGGTAACTGATTACATACTTGTTGACTTTGCTTGCTTTGTTCTTCCTCTCTTTGTTCTATTCTTCTCTCTGCCTCACTTCGTTCAGACCTATACCCGCTTTCCTAAGACCCTACCCCATTTCTTGCTAACTTGTAATACGGGTTTCTCTATATCTCTACCTCCTTATTTCAAGAATCCCTTAAACAGCGTAAATTCAAATAACACACAGTCCTTCATTTACTTACTGGAAACGCCTTACTTTACTCTTTTTGAAGTACTTGTAACTCATGTTAACTTTCTTTTTTCTTTTTGTTTTGAAAGCCAAGACATTGCAAAAAGTATAATAGATTTTGGATCGCTATCCTGCATTCATTTGCAATAATATAAGGAAACTTACACAGTATTAAAGCCAAATAGCATATTACACCCTAAAAGAAGTCAATTTACTTCAACTCTTCTAGTTTTACCTAGAACTAA
This sequence comes from Pelargonium tetragonum, assembly GCA_036897445.1. Taxonomy (NCBI): domain Eukaryota; kingdom Viridiplantae; phylum Streptophyta; class Magnoliopsida; order Geraniales; family Geraniaceae; genus Pelargonium; species Pelargonium tetragonum. The sequence continues at coordinate 87,702 of JAYMTL010000027.1, forward strand.
GGAACCAGGTCGGAGTACATTGTCTCTTTAGCTACATACTTTCAGGCAGGAAAGGTCAGGAGATAAAACCTAACACTAAAACAAGTAGAACAAGAGTCAAATCCCTTTATACTGTCCCAGATTAGGTACTAAAACCAAATGAATATAAAGTCTGTCCTTTCTCCTTCTCTCTGTCTTGACTAATCAGGATTTCTTACTCTTCAGAGCACCATTAAAATAAGCAACATGGACGAGGTTCAATCCCTGTATTTCATAGGAGAATGAGAAGGCTAGCCTTAGAGAATTAATGACTTACAAGAATTCCTAATTCCTGAAGTCTTACTATTCATTGCCTGATTAGGTACTTGATTGACAGATTCTGGTCTTACAGATCTCTTACCTTCCTTGTATTCTATGGAGGATTTTTTCCTTTACCTTGACTATTTGCTTTGTTTGACGTTGTTTTCTGTTTGTGTCTCTGGTTGTTCCATTCTTTTCCTTGTTTAAGCCAACTCAGGCCTTTCAGTTTCAGTTCTTCTGGATTTCCTTGATTGAGTGTTATTGGATTGGGATTGCTTGTTTGATCTTTCTGTTGAGTCTTCAGAGCTAGAAGACTCCCCCTTTCCTAGCTGCTAGACTCTGTATCCCTGAATTCTCTATCGGGCTCTCTTATGCTTCCCTGTACTTACTCTTGCTAGTCTCTCTATCTTGATAGCTGCTATTATAACTACCTTATGCCTACCTATAGGACTCCCTTTTACTAGCTAAGAACTGAGGTTAGTAAGAGCTCTGAACGAACTGAAGAGGAATGTTTACTTGTCTATTGAAAATGTAATATGAATTCTTAACTCCGGGTTCCTATAAACCTAATAACTATACTTTTATGCATTTTTTTTAGTAGCACAGAATCCGGAATCTAAAAAAAAGATCTTGTTTCAGAGCCTTACTCCTAGACCTATCTTCTTTAAGAGCTACTTTAGGGACTAGAAACTTCGACTTTTGGAATAAAACCTTTATAGCATACTCATTATTCTGACAAGGATGTTTATAAATATAGGAAACGAAGCTCTTAGTCCACAAGAGGGGGCTCTCGAAACACTAAACAAGTGGCTTTGAATGTAAAATCTATAAGGTAGTTTTTCCCTTACCCCAGACAAACCAAAAAGGAAATATGGGCACTCTGTAAAGGAAGGGGTTACTGTTTTATAACTAACCCGAGAATCCTAAGTGTAAAAAACCCCGGAGTCTCTAATAACATGTAACATAAAAAGGGATACAACTGCAAAATAAAAACAACAAGAACTTGTAGCATTAAGCTTCGTAATTTGTCAAGTAGAGCTTCTATTCCCTCAAAGGTTTTGTCTCAACTTTACCTACAAGCGGGGTTTCCTGAGTATAAAATTAGACTTAATCCTCTCCCTTTTTTTCTCAAAGAGATCCCCAGTAGTATTGTCTAGAAAATCTAGTTATATAATTTATAACTAGAAGAATCAGGGGACTTTTATTTCAGCTACACAAATTAAAAAGAAGAGATATAACACTCTTGAGAAAGCAAGAAGGGACACAAATGAGTGAGAATGAAGTATACTTTTCGACCTTGGCTCGGTCCCGATCGATAACTTAATCCTAAAAAAGTTTATTACATAGAGCATATCCCTGCAGGTATTGTTAAATAAGGGATTAAAATTTCACTACTTTATTGTCAAATTCGTTTCATCTCAAGTATTTAAAAAGACTGTTCATAAAGAAAACCCCCGAAGAATGCCCACAACAGCTTAACAGGGAGGTATATCGTAGCATAACTGGGTAACCTCTTATATTATATATCTACGAAAAGGTTCTCTACTTTGTTAAGAACTCCTATAAGTAAAGAAAGATGACCTTTGGCAACGAAATTTCAATTTTGTTGTTGTGCGTAAATACTAAAACCTTAGATTAAGTTACGTACCCTTTTATAGTCAAGTAGAGAGAGTCTTAAAAAATTTTACCGATTTGAGTGACTAAAAACAAGCTGTTAGCAGGTATTCCTTATCCTTAGAATATTACGGGGGTCTTCTTCTTCAAGCAACTTTCCGGGTTTTCCTTGTGTGGGAGGTTCTCCATTAAGGTATTGTGAAGTTCACAGTCTCAATTAAGTTTAACAAGCCAATTTTTAGTCAAAGAAAAAGTGAATATTCCGTTACGAATAGGTATAAAAATGACTTTTTAGATATCTGATTAGGATCAACGAGGAATCCCTTTTTATAAATTATAAAGATTCCCTACGAATATCACGTGTTAACCCACTTTCCCAGCTTTAGGTGGGATCCCCCTGAAACTGCAGTACTACAAATTTTTATAGAATAAGTCAATTTTAGTCCGGATTCCCTTGTAATAAGGTATATAAGCTTACTCGTTTTTTCTCGTCTGATTACGCAACACATAAAAAATGGAATTTAAGGGTTCCTACCTACTAGCACCTAAAACTTATGGGTAGGTTAAGCCCACAGTAGATTCTCTTTGTGTCTTTTGATACGTCTCTGGGATCCCCTTCATTACTCTGTCAAGCAAAGTGGAATCCCTTTTGTTTAAAGCGCGGGGAGAGAGGTTCCTTTAAGAGTTTTTAGAATCCTAGAAAATTTTTACATAAAAAGTAGGTTTTTCTATTTAAAAGAGCAAGTAGTAAGAGTAAGAAACGGGGGCTCTCAATCCAGAATACTACGAGCACCCCTTGAATTAGCAATTATTAAAAGTTCTGAAGATATGTAGAACTCCCCTGCTAAGGTATTCTGGACATAGCATAACTTTGACGTAAAGTCATGTGATTCTTTTATCCTTTATCCGAGACTCTTGCTTATATACCGTCAGCAATAGGAAAGAACTTTCTATCTATAAGTACGAAGATAAAAGCCGCAATCTACTTAATGCAAAGGCTGCTAGAGGGAGTGTAACTAATAAATATGACAAAGCATAGAATCGAGGGCTCTCAGAACATTTGTCAAATCTAATAAACTCAACAAAAAGCAGAAATTATCTCAAGGTTTTTAATTTAAATAGAAAAAAAGAAATAGGTTACTAATAGGAAATCCTGTTGCTTGTAAACCCTGCTATAAGTTTATGAAAAATTTTATCTTACCTTAGAAGCGCTTTTGGCTCAAACAGCATAGAGAGACATACGCGTTGAACTCTTAAGAATTCCCTGAACTACTTGTTTTAGACTCTTTTTTGAAAAGTGCTAGTAGAATCCACTCTTAAGTAACTCTCACTCTACAAGTTTCTTTTCCGAGCCCCCAGGAAGGGTTTTCCTAGTATTATAACAATTAAGTCTCTTTCCTTTCAGTTTCTTAACCCCAAGATCTCGAAGCTACAATTGCATATATCTAAAATGAGAGCTGTGCTATAGCTTACTTGAAGTCTTGATGGCGAAAGGGAAAATAAGGCGAGCTTTTATACTTAGTTACTGGCTCTTAAAAGGATAATTTAAAGAAGCCCTGCTTTAACTTGGACTTAACGTGTTTTAACATAACCTGACCAACAGAAAGTACGAGCCCCTTTTTTCTAGAATCCTGAGGACAAAGCTTAGCGGATCATCCTAGTCTAGTATAATTTAATAACTTTTACCAGAAAAAGCAAAGGTTGCATAAAGTAGAAAGTTTAACTGTAATATATTAAACAAAACTAATATAGATTTCCGATCGGGCAACCTCCTTCTACAAAACCTGGTAAATGCACAAAAGAAATTCTAGGACTTTACGCGTTTTATAGCAACTTCTATCACCTACCCTTAAAAGTACCCTGTCAAATTCATTTAATGAGTATCCCTTACCCTTTTTTGTTTTATTGTATACTACCGGGTTCCTTTTAAGATTCAAAACCAATACCAAATATACTTTATATAAGGATCCCAGAGAGAGAGTCTCACTTATAAAGCGGAACCTAAAAATAGAAGTTTAAGTTAAATAACCAGTATTTTCTACAATTGCATGATACAGGAAAAAAAGAAACTTGAGATTCTATTAAGAGATTTATAAACCGGCTTTATGTTTTAACTCCTTATTCCTTGAATTTTCTGGGTTGTATTCCTAACAAATTAGGGAGCTTCTACAAGGTCATAATTGAAAGGCTAGAGTTTAGAAAAAGTTTTTCTACGCGCGCTTACTTGACAAACATTAAGTTATATTTTGGTAACCTGAGTGCGATAAAACTAATACTATAGGCTATCTCATGTATCACAATCCTACTAGAAACGGATCTGGTAGGCTAGAACTGGTAGAAAGGATAAAGAAAATAATAAAAAGGGATTGGTAAGAGCTTCTTCTTAGGGAAGAATTAACCAAGTAAAGCCTAGCTGCACGGACTTTTAAGGATATCCCGGAATAATTCTAAAAAGGATTACCCCCAGCTATTCATTTCACTTAAACAAAAAGAAACCCCACTTAATTAATAACCCAAAATCTGAGTCTTCCTGATTTCCAAGGGCTCTCTAAAAGCAAAAACTTTTACGAATTTATTCAGTTCTTCTGATTGTTAAGGCACTTACTTCTGGATTTATTACCTTACTAACTTCAGGAATTAAGAGTCCTTATACACCCCCACCTTATTTTTAGAATTCTGGGGAACACAAAATACTCATACCTTAGTAAAAGAAATTTGAAGAGAATTCAGAAACCTTTTTCTTCCTGGAAAAAGATAAAAAACTAAAAAGCTTCTTAAAATGAAAAGTATTCTATATTTCAGATATTTAGGACCGGCACACAACAACAAACTTCTTTACAGGTAATTAATTACTTTAGCTTCTTACCATTATCCAGAATTGGGAAACTATAAACACAGGAACACAGAAGCAACAAAGCCTACCTTTCTCAAAACTTAGCTGCCCTTGAAATTCGGGAAGAAAATTATAAAGATGGTTTATTTCCACCTTTGCCGTAACGAATTTACTAAAAAGAAAAACTTGGGATCCCAACCTCAACCTACCTAACTAACCAAGGAAAAACCTTCTTACAGAATCCTGAGAAACTATATTTCTTTCTGGACTAGAGACAAGGAGTCCCCTTTTTTATATTAGCCCCCTGTACTAAACCCTGACCCTATTCCTCTTATTTGAAGGGCTGCTCGAGTAGAAACAGAAACTTTAGGTCTTCGTTTTTACACCCCTGTTCCTGTTTAGTTTAAGAGATTTGCTGCCAAGTAACGCTTTCTTTTAGATAATTAGATAAAAAGAGTCGGGGAAAGAAGCTCCTAAATAACTCTCGTTTAGCTCTACCTACTCCAAAGTCTTTACTGGAAACTCATTACAAAAACAAAGTACTTTATCCCTAAATTATCTGGAATTGGAAACCTTTTAAACTAAGGAAAGATCTTACTTAATAGGACATGGGACCCTCTCTTCCTGTTTTTATAATATCTTAAATAACGGGAACCCCAGAATTCTTAGAAGAAAAGAGCATTAGTTACTAGATTAGAAAACTCGACGTTCCTATTTTTTGTTTTGGAATGAAACCCTCCAAGTTAAGTATTAAGTCAGTCCTCGTTTGTTGAATTTAGCTATCTGACTCCTTTTCTCAGAAAGGTTTTAGGTTCTATCTGTAAACTTTTACACGACTCATTTTTTATATCAAGTAGAACAAAGTAGCCGAGTTGTTATAAATTTTACATGGCTTTGCTTGGATTTCAGGCTTCGGAAAGATGTTCTTGTACCCGCTGTTATTCTAGATAAGTTTCCAAAATATCTTGGGATTGGTGGGTATAACTGGGGAACCCTTTTACATATCAGTTATAGAAATTAGTGGGAGCGTGCTTATACTTGTTAGTCTACTATTAGATTAAAAAGCTACTGGCGAGAGAATTAACTACACATTTGGTATTAGAAAAAGTCTAAAATACTGCTTTTAAAATAAAAGGTAACAAAAGGAAGTCGCCTCCTATTTATGTCAAATACAGACTGAAATATAGTTTTAGCTTTTACTATATAAGGCGAGGACGGAGCTCTCTTTTTGATAGGGTTCCGACCTAGACTTCGTGTCTTTTACTTTTTCCTTTGTTTTACGAAAGCCCTATAGCACCTTCTGCGGGCAATCCTAAGAGAGCTTTACTTAATTTAAAAATTTTTTTAATCTAAGAGCTTTTTTATATAGAAGATTTAAAGGTTCGCGTATTGGAAAAAGAGTCCTGTTCGAGCTTCTAAGATTATAAGTGGTTTCTACTATATATAATATAATATAGTGAAGTTATACATAGGGTACCCTTTTTAATAACATAAGAGCTCAGCTGTCTTGTTCTGAGGTATTATTTGGAGATGAAAGCTTTTCATAGTAAGATATAGAAAAAGACTTGGGTCGGCTTTATTTTGAAAGCTTAAGTTTCGTAAATCCGTGTTGACAAGTCAGAGTTTCGGGTCTGTTAATGAGTCATTTTCGGGCTTAGGATTAACTAACGAAAAGGATTACTACTGCGAATTTCTTATACCAAAAAGTTTAACGGGTACCCTTCCTTACTACTGCTATATTACAACTGTCTAGTGGCATCCTAAAATAGAGACCTCTCTGAGCGAAAAGCACAAATACTAAATTTATTAAAGCACAGGTGAATTCTCAAATAGCGCTAAAACTTTTAGAAGTCCTTTGTTGACCCCTTTTAGACAATAGATTTCTTCGCTTTCAGCGATAGATAAGACTTCATGCTAGGCTCGTTTTTTAATAAGAAATCCTGTCTGGTAAAGGTTTGCTAAAGAATTCTTTAATCTTTAATAAAGTCTGGGGTTTCTTTCATAAGCTTCGCAAGGCAAGTAAAATCTTTCCAAATATGGGATCGTTAGAAAAGAAGTCTGTCGGTGCTTCAATTAGTCTAAAATTAGGAATATATATAAGGTATAGCATTTAGTCCTACTCCGTATTGTACGAGGGCTCCTGTTGAGCTAGAAAGATCTTTATACTTGTTTTAAGAGATTGTTATTCTGGATATAAAGCTAGAGGCAAGATTTTTCAGTAAGTAGGAAGATTTATTTGGCATAAAACTAAGTCTATTTAGTACTACTGGAAGTTTTTTTATCCTTAATGGAAAGGGGTCTTGGTAATGAAATAATGGAACCCTTAAATATCAATATCCAAGAGCCCTGGTTGCTAAAACGAGGACTCTTTATTATATTGTCGTATTTGCAGGGATTCTTTAGTAGAGTTCCTGCGGGCAAGCTGTAGGCAGACACTCAGAGTTACACAGACTATAAACAAATTAGTTAACTAAAAGGCAAGGTTCCTGAAAGACTTAACTAAGGTACTTTTTTTAGGCCTCCTTGGAGTTTTTTTTATAAGTAGGGTGGGCTTTAAATTAGCAAGGTTTTCAAAAATGTAAAAGAAATTAGAAACCTAGAGGCACCCCGAGGTTATAGTAATAGGAAATTCCTGGTATTTATTAGCTTCAACTTTAGTAGGATTTTAAACCTTGACATTTTACAAAGTAAGGGAGCTTAGAAAAAAGACAATATTAAGGAGTATTCTTAAAGACTAACAAATATCCCACTTCTTTCACAAGTACCCTATTAAAAATAGAGTTAGTTCGCAAGATTTCATTTCTATTCCAGGGAGTTAAACTTGAGCTAAACCAGAAATTTTTTACTAATTAAAGGTTGGACCTGTTCTGAAATCGTAAATTTGGCACAGAATCACTAGACAAAAGACTTTCGATCTCCTAGCTAGTTGCTCTTATCAAACTTTAGTCATTTTTTGGGTAATTCAAGCTCTCCTCTACTCCTTACTAATCCTGTTTTAATTTATTAGTAGTATCTCCTGAATTTAGGATTCCTGAACTTGGGGCTAATGAGGGCATACTCAAGGTAGAAAGGTCTTCCTAATACTCAGGGCAACACCCCGGTGATTTTCCTTTTCATGTGAATTTTATTAGCTGCAGGAGATTTAAAATGTTTTATATTATCCCTAGTGTAGGATATTTAATTACTTCTTATTAAAGGTAAAAAGGTATAGCCAGCCGGACTTGGCAATAGAAAAGTAAGGGGATAAACTAGCATCTAATTATTAAAAAGTAGGAATACCCTTTTGCTTTTACCTCAAAATTAACCCGTGTAGAACAGACAAAAACTGCTATACATCCAATAAAGGTAGCAACCAAGGATCTTTCTAAGGTAATTCGTTTACTGGAATACATGAGTTCAATCTATTTGTTTCTAGCTAATATCTGTTTCCTACTCAGTAAGAAGCTGTAGTTCTAGTGTTTAAAATTGTAAATCTTCCAAGCTTTTTGCTTTTCTTATAGCTAAGTTGCCTAAGAGCACTTTTCATGTCAGTTTTTTATCTATTTTATTGTGAAGCTAATCCCTTTTTAGTGTAGTAAAACAAACGACAGGGTTCTCCCCTACAGCCTTCTCTTCATTTGCGGGTCTTATATCTTTAATCACGTAATGTAAAGAGTTCTACTACTTAATAAAGCAGGCTTCTACGATAGGTAGCCCTTATGTGCCTAGCTTCTGAGGAGTCTTAGTATGGATATTCCTTATATCTTATATTTAGTTTAGAGTTTCTTTATACAAGATAAATGTTTCTAATCTGATTAAGGGGGGTTTTAGGACCCTTTAATAAAGGATGATTTTTAGGAAATGTGTTTAGACTTTTATAAAGACCTCCCTTATTAGATGCCGCCTACCTTACCTTTAGTACTATTTGTTAAGAAATTCCTCTTTTTGTCACCACGCTTTTTTGAGGACTTAAGAGCCCAAAGAACTCCTTGTAGACCTTTTATTTATCTATTTCCCCCTTAACCGGAAACATAGGATCTAACTAAAAAAACTTGAGAAGAGTTTGTCTTGGATTCTGAAATAGAATATAGGATAGAATCTTTCTAGCTTTAGCCTTAGTTTGACAATTTCCAGTTTTACGGATTATAGGCGCAGAGAAGAACGCTGGAACTCCTTATCATATTTTTGTCCTTTCGACTTGCTCCCAAAAATCAAAGTCTTACCAATCCCTAAAATCTATCTTGGCTTGACCGTAAGCAATTCTTTTAAATTCAAATTAGAGTGAGTATAACAAAGGGGCAAAAATCTATCCATAAGACAGGGACACTCCTCGCCTTATAATACTTAGAGTGTCCCTATTCGTTACTTTTTCTGGGGCTTGTTATAACATAATGAAGCGAGGTACATATCAAATACATAAAAGCGGACTCCCCCTTTTTTTAATAAGCTGAAGAAAGCGGAATTACTTTCAAGATAAATCTTGCCTTGCGACCCCCTACTTTCTGAAACTATACTTGCTTGTCAAATTACCAAAACCCTCAAGCCATATACTTTATTAAGATACCTAAACTGAAAATTCAATCTTAGAACTTCTCAGTTATACTTTTTAGGTACTTACTTTTTAACTTAAGGAATTCTAAACCTGTCTAAAAAAGCGAATCTCTAAGCAAATACCTAACGAAGGAGAAAGGCTCTTATCTTCGATACCTGCTTGAAACTTGAATGAAATCTAATAGACAACTTCTATAAATAAAGAACTCTTGATATATGGGTATCACTTATAACTTACTTTAGATTACCAATTTCTTATTCTATTTTAGAGTAACAATTATTATCTAAGTGATTTTCATTCCCTTGTTTTCTCGCGCGTACGTGCCTTATTTCTTTTCTAATTTTATAACCCCGCTTTCAGGAAGTAAAAGAGTGTCCTATACCAGGCATTTCTCACTTGCTTATACTTTCTATTTATGAGGGAGATCTTCTCTTTATCATAGGGTTCAAAAGAATGATAGTATACTTTTTAGACTTTTAAAACTTTAATAAGGGGTAATTTCAATAACTGGGATTCGGCGTAAAAAGGGAAAAGCTTCCTAAGATAATTATGATTCTTCAAGGTAAGTGATACTCTACCTCCAGGCTTTCTTTTTAGTTAGACACGGTATTGTTACAAAAAGCCCGAAATAAAAAGATATGAGGAAACCCAAGGCATCTCGAGCTGTATCTTCTAAAAAAATTTTTACCAAATAAAATAAACTACTATATCGTGAAGGAGTCCCTTTATTTCCTAAGTAGCACTCGGTTTGCGGAGTAATTATCCTATTTTGGAGTAACCCGGGCTATTAGTGTCTGTATAAGTAATCTGGGCAAAAGCATATTTAGCACAAGGTATAATATTTGTTCGGCTACAACACCTAAAGTGTAAGCTATATTTATGCTAAATTTTTGAAAAGCGGAGCCATTCCTATATTTCCTATAATTAGAAGTCCTTATTGTCAATTTCATTTAATAAAAGTTCGAAGTCAAAGGGAACCCTCCTTTTGGGAAATAGTTTCTTCCATTCTGGATTCTTTGCCATTATAATTTAAGAAATGCGTGTTATCTCAAAGAAAATTTTCCTACTTGTATATTTAGGAACAAGTCAAAAGCGCGGTATATGCTAGACTTTTTAGGGGAGCTGCTAATCCGGGATAGTGCAAAAAGGGAAGTTTTTTAGTCTTAATTTAAATTCATTTAAATAGGAAAGATCCGCGGAAGGCATTTTATAAAAACTTAAGCTTCTTTCAAAAAGATCGTTATCTTTAAACTTTTGTTTTGAAAGCTTTAATTTGGGTAGGGGTTTGCTTGTTCCCTTATTTCCAATTCTCGATAAGGTAGGTGGCATGTTCCTTAGAAAGTTTTCCTAGGATTCCTCATTTAGCTATTTAGGTATGAATTACGATATCAAGGAAAAGAAACTGAATTTCGGTAACGGCTCCGGGATTAATGCCTTGTTTGACTTGCTTTTCTTCGTAGCTTTGTAGCTAAACTCTTACACCCTTTATCTTTCTTTGCTTACTTGTGCAATACCGGTTAAAAACATAATGCTATTAGCAGGTTAGCTTTAGACCTCTTTATAAAACCAAAAGTCTTCCTATAGAGTAATTCATTAAAGTTTTAATAGGACTTATGGCTTATTAGGCTAATTCCTTTTTGCACGTTATTCCGAAAAACTTGTTAGTCATTTTCATGCCTGAATAGAACTGCAAAAGCCTCGTGGAACTGGGAATCCCGGCAATCCGTATATTTTAAACTTTCGTAGCTTCCTTTTATCTTCAAGAAAAAGCTAATATATATTATGTAATACTATACTTAGTGTTAGTTCCTGCTTTATGTATGAAATTCTTAATCAAGTTTACCTTCGCAATATTGAAGCGAGGTTCAGGATTTTTGGATTATAATGTAAATGTAGTATCACCCCCTTATAAGAGGTTAAAAAGTCTTCTTATAAAAAGTAAAAGGAGGGGCGCTAGGTCTTGAGTGCCAGGGTATCTTTCCTTGGTTTTTGGCAACTCAAAATCTTTTGCAGCTGCTGGGTACCACTGCAGTCTCTAAAGGAGAGCGCTTATAAAGTTTACTCCAACACAAAAGGTTTCTGGAGAATCAAAGGCAATTTAAGTCAACAAATGTATAAAATTCGAAGTCAATTTAGGAAATGAAGAAAAGTATGCAGAGCTTACTCAGCGGGATTAAAGGGTCACGAAAACGGCTAAGGGGCTTTCTTAAAATAGCATACTCTCGCTTATTCCCCGGTTTAGTTTAAATAACGAAGAGTTTTTTCTAAAAATAAAAAAGGTTTCTCTATAAGGAATTAAGGAATTTCGGTTACAAGTTGTTTTAATTATATTAAGGATTCAAGTTGAATTTAAATACTAGGATATTCTTCATTCTACTGGGATAAAGTAAGACTTAAGTCCTCGGTTAAATATAAATATATAAAACAGGCTTTTTACAAGAGCAAAAGAAACTTTTGCTCCGGGAGTAGCTGTCCTATAAGAACAGATAACTCTAGTCTAGCTTCTTGGCAAAGTCTAAGTCTTAACAAAGTGTAAAAAAAATGTCATAGATAGGTCGTCACCTGTTTCAGCAAAAGAACGAGATACAGGCTGTTTAAAGCTTATAAACTTATTCAATATTTACATAAGATTTAATAGGTCCCTCCTTAGCTCCTGCTTTAATCTTTCATAGAATCCTTATGAGCTTAATTAATAATAAGGGTTATCTCTCTATATCTAGGGAGTGTCAACCCACATGTTAACTCCAACGGAGAGATCTCTACTTAACATAGACCTAGCAATATATCCCCATCTACTAGCAGCAGACTCTTTATAACTAATCTAGCCCTTTTTGGTCTTGAATCCGGGAACACTCTAACGGTAATAGAAATGAGCCCCTTTCCATAAGATTATACTGCGTTTAAGTTGTATTCCTTTTAGAAATAAGTCGAGTCCTTCACGAAAATTGGAAAAGCAAAAGGATGATTTATTTATTAAGCCCGGCTCCTACAAAAAAATGAAATTAAGGTTATAATTTAGCTATTCTTGTTATTATTTCTTTTCTGGTATAAGTAAGGTAGAATTGACTCTTGGGTCTTAACTTAACGCTGGGAACTGGCCTGGCCGACTAAGAGTAGTTTTCTTTAGATTTCAAGCAAGTAGGAAGACTTCGAATCGCGATTGTGTCTATAGTAAAAACCTTTTTAGTTCCTTTCTGTGCAAGGATCTGTTACTCTTAGTAAGTATTCTTGAACAAAGTGCAATGCTTTTTGAAATACGCAAGTATCTATCATAAGGCTTAGCTACAACCCTACGCTGTGTGAGTAATTTATGAGTATTCCTTTGCCTATTTTTTTTACTAAGTCTAGTTATACATATTACTTATCTTTCTTGCCCCCCCTTGTTTTCACCGACCCGGGTTTAAATTCATAGAAAAGGTAAAACCTTTCTTATATCAGGGACTTCTGTTTCTGTAGTATGGAATTGCGGGCTTAGTCTTTTGGTAAGTAAGAGGGATTTCTTGTTGTATAATAAGGAAGGAGGGAGAGTTGTCCTAAAACAGGGTTCTAAAAAAAATACGTCACATAGGTATTTAGGAAGGGGAGCTTCCCCGTTTTCAATGAAATTTATAGGACTTGCTATTTCAAGGCTTTGTCTGCCATTATACAAGTACAAGTTTCAAATCGTAGCTTCTGAAGTATTTGCATTAGGCTCTGCCACATTTTTACCGGGAACTTCTTCTTATTCCAAAAAAGTAGATGTCCTATAAAGGAAAAGCACGTCCGTTTTAATATAATAAAATCTAGGGCCACTCTGCCGGTGTACGGCTAAATCCGATAGGGGTAAGTAACTCTGAAGCGGAAAGGTGACAAAAAACTAATAAGCCTCGAAAAGTTCTTTATAGAAACCGGGGCTTAGACTTGTATTTAGGTATACTTATATACCCAAATTGCAAATATTAGAGTCCTGGAAATAAAAAGGGGTTGCCTTAATTGTCCAGGTAAAGTTATAGGGGAGAGGAAGTTGCTATTACTTTGTATAGAACTGTTTCCTCGCTTAGTATTTCCTACGGAGCCCCTTCTTGTCAACAATACACCTTTTAAAGAGGAGTCTTGAAGCTCTTTGAAAGCGCTCTTCTACTTGTATTTTTTGTAAAGCAAAGATTTTTTACCTCGAAATCCCTCAAGCCTTTAGAAGCAAGTTTAGTTAATAGGACTTTTAGCCAATATCGAAAATCGAGTAAAGCGGAAGATATCTAAAAAGGTTCTTAAAACTTTATATATTTAAGTTTAAGCTTTTTAATGTAAAAGAAGGAAGACCCTGCGGACACTTGTTCAAAACAAAAAACTCTTTGCTAAAAATCTTTTTAAGACCGGGGCTCCTGGGTGTTACTTTTACTATCTTTTACTATAAAAGAGTCCTAGTATAAAGATAAAGCACAAAGACTTTTTCTAAATAAATTCTTTAAAAGACATTTTAGATCTACTAAACCCTAAAGTAAGTAAAAGGATCGAAAAACCAAGTCCCTGTCAGGAAAAACTTACACTCAGTACTGCCTCTCTAAGCCCTTTGCAAACTGATTCTAGTAACGTAACTTTTTTGGTTGGGCCCATACTCCAGGATTGTCAAGCGAACAAAAGTAGCAGGAATGCTTTCAATATTAGGTAAACGAAGCAAAACAAAGTTTATAAAATAAATGAATAGGAAACAATATTATAGGGTGCATAAGTCGATCGATGATAGAAGAACTCCTGGATTTAACTCTTTCTTTTGTAGTTTCGAATTATAACTTTTCATGACTCACAAGGTATCCGGTTAGAAAAACTTTGAGTAGTTAGTAAGTACTTGTACTGAAAATTTATAGGGCTTACCTCTGACAGGGAAACCTAAAAAAGTCTAGGTCTTAAAAAAAGAATGCGGGCCCTGTAAAGTTGTAAACAAAAAATTTACGTACTTATATAAGGAATTGCGGGGGCTCCTGAAGTGATTAAAGACTAAACACAAGTTATCTTCCGATTGAGGAAATACAGAATACCTCTTAAACGTGGAAGGAGAACAGAGCCCCCTTTTTATCTGCAAACCTGATGAGAGTTCATTTTTCTTATTTTTAAGGTTCTCTAACTAGTTAAAACACTATAAATAATTATTCAGTTATAAACTGTAAAGACGAGCTCTAGCTATTGAGCAGAAAGAGAATACCTAAAGCAAAAAACTTTGAAGTAGTATTAATATAGCTATAGCAAGTAAACTCATTCTGATTAGAAGGGGTTTTGGTTCGACAACGTAACAATATGCGCGAAATATAAAAAGAAATGAAACTAATGATTACTAGGGTTTTAAAAAAAGACTTTGTACTTGTTGACAAAAACCACCTTCTTGTAAATAAATTAGAAAGATCTGAGAAGACCCTCCCAGCTCCCGCTAATTTCTGACTAAGACTTTTTTCTTCTCTTATAGTGGTATTTGAATTGAACTTAAAAGGACGCTATCCCGTAAGTCATAAAAAAGCTTAGGGGACTCTCACTTATAAAATATTATATGATAAGCTCCCAAGGAACCATGCTTAAGAGCGGATCCGTAGTGGAATAAAAAAGGCTAATCCGCAAGTTAAGGGCAGAAAGAAAGAAGATTCTTTAAATTATGCAAATTCAGCATGCAATGAAGTTTATAGGTCATTTTTCTTAAGCTAATGTTTTAACTTTTGAAAGTGAATTTTATTAAGCTTCCTCTTAGAGCCCCGCCCGAGTAGTGTCCCTTTTGTGGTACCTAGAAATTATAAGTATAATAGAACTCGCCCATGTCCGAGAAAAGTGGATGCAGTTTTGACGTAGGAACCTCAACTGCCTCTTGAGTTTAGGAGTTTATAGCTTTTAGGATTCATAAGTATGAGATTTCATTTAAGATATTTCTCTAGTTTTTATAAATTATAAGAACTCTTCACTTCCTTCTGTAGACTGCGCGATGTACTAAATCCTTAAGTAGTTTTTAGTCAGACCTTTTTAAACATGGATAATATTAAGTTTCAGAAGTTGTAATTTTAGTGATTAAAATACCGGTCTTTCTAGAGGCGCATCCATAAGCATAAGAAAGAAAACTGCACAATTCTGCTTCGGGATAGTGCTCCTATTCTGTCTCGACTAAGAATTGTCACACGTCAAGTATAGAGTGTATCACTAAGAGGGATACTACCGCTCTCGGGTATACGAGACTAGATAGGAATTTGACCTCTGTTTCATAGGACACTTGCTAAGCGGGTGCTGCCTTTCCGTTGCTATTCTTTGCTTAATGACTCTATGAAGGAAGGAGCCTGTCTGAAACCGGTTAGAAAAGCAGTAACCTATTAATAATTTCTCGATTAGACTTTTGACTTCTGATCCTTTTTCGCAGCGGCTCTAAAGAAGTTTTTGCACTTAAGGTTTCATTCTTTGTCATTTAATTTTTCTTCTTGATACTATGTAGTTTCCCATACCTATATAAGTTAAGTAAACTTGAGTAAATGCCTAATTAGTAACTACTCTCAAAACAAGAATCTAAAAGTTGATAGAGGGCCTTCTCTTTAGTCTCTAGTTATGACACTCTTAACAAACTCAAAATTACTGAAACTTGTAAAAGAGCTTCTTGCTTGCATTGCAAACACACAGGAGTACCCATTAGACTTTTTTGGTAAACCTAAGGTCCAGTAACAAGGGAGTCCATAAATATATTATAGTACTTAAATGTTCCTTAAATGAATATGCTGTATATATTACTTAATTACTCGAAATATAAGAGGGTCCGGTCCCTTGCTAAGAGAGGGTCTTGTAAGTTTTTTGTTTGTGTGAGCAACTTGTGCATTTCAGTAATTTGCAGGAGTAGTCTAGTTTTTTGATTTCCTTGACGGAATTAAAACTGGGTTTTCGATAAGTTATACTACAGGGAGCTCACTTATACTTACTTAAGAGAATAATTTGTTAAAGAAGTCCCTTCTGAAACTTGGAATACTCAGATAAACTAAGTTAGGTTTTTCCCCATACAAGGATTTCGATATACTAAAAAAGTCTTTGCCTCTCCCACCGCCCCGTTTTGTAATGAAAAGCACAAGGTTCCTCTCAGGAATTAGATGTACTCGCTTGCACCAGTCTCTTACTTAAAAGCATACCACCTACTTTAATTAAATATTAGTTTATAATATGTCATCGTTAACAAGGCTCCTTTTGTCTTTCAAATTCACCAAGGACCTCTAAGAGACTTTATTTCGGTTAAGAACTTAACAGATCAAAGAAGAGTGAAGCCTTTATGCCCTATTAACAGGTAACGACAGTATATACATACAATGTAAGTCGTAATAATAAGGATCTCGTGAAATATAGGATTCAAAAAAAGAGAACTCGTTCAGATTAGTAAAAAATATCACAGGATAAACCCGAGGGCTCTTTGTTCCGGATATAGACTCAAAGGGTTTTGAAACTTTGTATTTACGAATTTGTAAGATAAAAGAGAACAAGACAGTTTCTTTTTTCGTGGAGGGAGCAGGTGTACAACTTTATACTATAAGTGTTTGTTGATTTCCATCTAAAGCTATGTACAAAAACAAAAGATATTAAATTGAGTATGGTACGCAGTTCTAACCCTAAGGGTTATGGGAGTTCAATCACTTTTAGGGAATTCTGGGTTAATATAGGATATAGGAAGCGGGCTACATTAGTAAACCCCATTATACGACTACTCATACGTGACTGGAAAGTGCCATAATAACTATTAGCTAATAGAACTTGCATCTAACTTGGTTGCAGATAATTTACTTTTGTGTTTCTATTACTTTCAAAGAGTCAGTATAAGAGAAGAAAGAGATAGGCTTACTAACGCATAGAATGCTTTTTGTATTCTAAAGGGTAAGAGCTTTCTGTGACTTTCCTTGTGTGATGCAGGGAATTCCTAAAAACTTTTATTCCGGGGCTCCCTATTATATTAGAGTTAAAAAATGAAAGTTTTTTTCAGGGTAAGTCAGAGAGTATAAGTTTCAGCAGTCACTTTGTTATTGACTCCTAAGTATGTAGAAAAGTGTTTTGGTAAATGTTCCTCGAAAGGCCACCTAAGAAGGGGATATAGAGCAGTACTCTTCCTTTTGACTTGTAACAATTCAGTTACCCAACGCTTATAAAGTACCTAGGGTTCCCTTTTAGTTTGTAGGGATGCTCCAGTAAGAATTTATATGGACTCTCCTATGCTTTTTAGTTTACGTTATGTAAACAACCCCTTGTTATTGATTATAGGTTGTTGATTTTATTTATTAATTTTGCTTTGATTTAGAGGGCCTGGGTTTTCCTATAACTGGGATATCCTTAAAATGCTATTATAATGATGATGACTACTCTTGATTTAGAACTTGTGTCCAGTTAGAGAGGCTCGTTTAAGAAAGTAATACCTCACCGCGCCCTGTCTTTTCGAGGAATTAATATAAAATTTATTTTATATTAATTTCAATACAAGTGAGTCATCGTTGCACTCTGCTTTATTTATTTCCCTTTGTTCTAGCGAATGTTACTTTAGGTCCGGTTTAGCTCAATCTATTCGTAAAGAAATTTCCAAAGGGGGCCCGAGAGAGTTTAGGTCGTATAGTACATTCTAAACGAGGAAATATCTGTTAAGGGGGAAAGCGCGCTATTGGACATCTTTTTTAAGTAACTTGGTGCAAAGGGCCGGCTTTTTTGTAGGGAGTCCCTGATAAAGTATATAGGGGAGGCCCCTTATCTGGACAAACCGTAAATTTAATCTGAGACAAATTCCTTTCCTAGAACTAGAAATTGAGATGGACTATTTAATTCGGTATGGGATTCTCCGCTTACGAACTAAGGAAATATCCTGTGTTAGGAGGAGGATCTAATTACTTGATGATAGTGAATATATATCGAACGACTAAGAAACAATAAAATAAAAAAATACAAAGAGGACTTTACATACGTCTTAAACTAACGACTACCCTATACGCTTTGGGCAGCCCCTTTATAGCAACACCTGAGACAGGGTACCCAGTTTATTGGTAAGCAGGCGACATGTAATACTAAAAGGCAAAATCTTTTTGTTATGACTAAAGCGTTTAGTGTTAAGACAAGACTTGTTCTAAGAACCGCCTAAATAAAGGATAGCGAAGGAATACTCTACTCCAAAGTGACTTTTTGTTCTACATAGAGCATAAGTACTCAGAGAGTATTGAAAGTTTAAAATAAAAGTTTTGATTTAATTCTTTCTTTTCTACTCCTAATTTCAGATTTAAGTACAAATTTAGAAACCCGAGATTTATATTACATTTCTAGAGGGGACTTTAGGGTTCTTACTGTTGTTACTAAACAGCTTTGGTAAAACTTTCTAATATACTAATAAAATACATCCGCTCACTAATGCATGCGGATAGTATGTCCTTATTTGATTCTTTAAAGGTTGCAACGAACTTATCAGTGATATAAAAGAAGCTGCCCTTGCGAGTAATCCTATAACAAGAACCTTCTTTCTGAGTTGTCTACGCTAGACTTTTTCATTTCCTTATTCCTTAGTAATACCATGTAGCACAAAGATTAGAGTTTATCTCAAAAGGAACCCCACTAGCTACGCTACCTAGAATGCATAATATTTCAAATCAGAAGATATCAACACTCTACTCTTTATTAAAAGTAAGTACAAAGTAAAAAGAAGTTTTTAAGATACTAAGCTAGGGCATCATACGCTAAGTGTATAAATCAAGCTGAACTGAAAAGCCCTCGTATGGATGCTTCTGTAACTACTTATCATAAAGAATTCCATAGTTTCGCTCTTTTTAAGAAAAATTTTTGTCCTGATGCTTCACAAAAAAGGGGCCCGAGTCCTCTATTTCGGGCTAGTTATTTCGAAAAAGTAAAGGTAAGGTAGAAGCCTTCTGTATCATACTTTACATGGCATTTCACTTAAGTCTTGAATTATAACATGGAAGTTAAGACTATATTACTTACTAAATTCTTACAGTATCCGACAATTCCTATTCTTTTTCGTAAAAGCTTAACCAACTAGTTGAGGAGTCAAAATGGAAGATTTTAAAAGGGGTTCCTATTTAATCCGGGATCAAGTAAAAGGTTTTGTTAAATCAAAATTTATTGTAGCTCAAATCTAGTTAAAATTTGTAAAAAAGAGACTGCTCCTATAATTTGAAGGGGACTTAGAGCTGTAGATTTCCTTTTCTTTCCTCAAGTACAAGACAGTCCTTGAACCTGCCGTCTCAATAATACAAAGGGATTTTCATAGCAAAAGCTATACAACAAAAATTTGAAAGGTTTAATATCCCCAAAAAGGACCTATAAGTAGGACTTACCTTAAGAGGCCCCCGGGTTTAGCCTGGTATTGGCTAGGAGTCCTTCCTAAATTCTACGTAAAAAGTACTTTTCTAAAAGTTTAAAGTACTCCTAATACTAAATAATACGATTGATCTGAGAATCCCATGAAAGTCAAAAAAGCCCCTCTAAAAATTCTATATAGCGGGCGACCCAGTCTTAAAGTATAGCAAAAAATCTTTTTTTGAAAAATACGTCAACTCTCTTTTTTGACAAGCCCAAAGGGCCCCGAATGAGTACACTTTTCCTTATATTCCCTTAACTTCAGTTGCAAAGCTCTGTACGTTGGAACTACCTCTATGCATATAACAATTTTAATATAAATTCTTATGTCTGTAGAAATTTTTTTTAGAGCTCATTTTTTGTTTGTTCATAAGGGAATCCCTTTCAATCCAAGGGTTTTTATTAAATAAGTTCTATTTATTCCCCAAGTCAAATAACAAGCTCGTAGTTTTTGAAATTAGGGCAGAAGCCTAGCAACAAAAACCCCGAAGTTCAAGGTTTGCTTCTAATTTCAACTAGAAAAGGAAAAAGGGTTTAGGATCACCGCTAGCATGCGAGTTTCATTTCAATAACAGGAACCGTGTATATGATACTATCCATTTTAGCAAGTCTTGCCTTAGTCTCCGCCTTATTTGTAGTACGTGCTAAAAATCCAGTCCATGCCGTACTCTTCTTCATTCTAGTCTTTTGCAACACCTCGGGACTCCTCCTACTATTAGGCCTCGACTTCTTCGCTATGATCTTCCTTGTAGTCTACGTAGGAGCTATAGCAGTACTTTTCTTATTCGTCGTTATGATGTTCCATATTCAAATCGCAGAGATTCACGAGGAAGTCTTGCGCTATTTACCAGTCAGTGTAATTATAGGACTTATCTTCTGGTCTGAAATCTTTTTCATCTTGGACAATGAAAGTATTCCCTTGCTCCCAAGCCAAGAAAAGCTTCTTTCTACGGGATATATGCTCTATGCCGGAAAAGTTCAAAGTTGGACTAATTTAGAAACCTTGGGTAATCTACTCTATACACACTATTTTGTGTGGTTTTTGCTTTCTAGTCTGATTTTATTAGTAGCTATGATAGGTGCTATTGTCTTGACTATGAACAGGACCGGTAAGGTTAAGCGACAAGATGTTTTCCGTCGCAATGCCATTGATTTTCGAAGAACTGTAATGACTAAGAAGTAGCTTGTTATTGGATTCTTTTTGTTCTCTTGTATTTATTCGAGAGAGAGATTCTGTCATCTACCTGCAGCCCCTCTATAAAAATTTTGATTTTGTCCTTTCATTTAGAACCTCATCCACAAATGGAGCATATACAGTACCTCACTTTTGCTATTCTTATCTTTCTTATTGGTATTTGGGGTATTCTACTTAATAGAAGGAACATTCTCATCATGCTAATGTCTATTGAACTTATGCTCTTAGCTGTCAATTTCAACTTCTTAGTCTTCTCTGTTGCCTTAGATGATATGATGGGGCAGATTTTTGCCTTAATGGTTCTAACAGTAGCAGCGGCGGAATCTGCTATTGGGTTAGCAATCTTCGTAATTACTTTTAGGGTCCGAGGGACGATTGCGGTAGAATTTATTAACAGTATCCAAGGTTAACTAGTATGGATCTCCTTCTTTTTAAAATTTTTCTTTTTAGCAGGGTAAGGACCCTTTCTATTTTTTGATTGACTAATTATATACCACACTCGAATAGCTTTTAGCTCTTTATCAAGATTTAAAACTAAGTTTGGGTTTCCAAGTAATTCTTTACTTTTTATTTCATTTCTATATTTTTATATATAATAATCTAGCGGGTCTGCCCCTGATTTTAGAGTCAAAATCTGAGTGGGTGCAAAAAAAATTCTAACTGACATTAAACTACTAGATGTTTAAGGATAAGCCGAAAAGTTATGAATTCGTTTTAAGTTAAGAGAGTATCCAAATTGAGTTTAGATTATAAGGTATCCTGTTTCAGCCTTTGAGTAAGGGTAATGTACTAGCAGGGAAAAACTTCAATTTTAGCTTTATACTTTCAGAAAAGTAGGTTGCTTCTTAATCCCTTGGAAGGAAAAGAAACTTCTCAAGATTCGGAAACTAAGTACCTCTTAGTAACACCGTGTAGGAACTGCTTAAGCAGAATACGAGTCTGATTTTAAGTATACTTAAATAAGCGTTTGCCTTTCATTTCGAAAGACTTTAGAGTATACTGCCATTACATTTCAGGGAACCTATAGGCGCAAGGGTAGGTACGTCATTGATCAAGGGTTCTATCTCTTAGAAGTAGTTGCATACTTATTAAGACTGATTTGAACCCTTAACAACCCAGCAAGGAGTACTCTGTTTTAACTGATCAGGAGATCTTATAATTATAAGTAAGCACACCCTTTTTATAATAATTTATTTAAATCCGGTTTAAGAGCAGGATAGAACTTTTTATAAAGAAAGTGGACCTTATATTATAGTTGCATCCTGTTCATAAGAAGCTTTATTATATTTAGATCCTATAGATACTTATCCTCAGTATTATACCCAGGCGCCCTCCTTATAAATATTCAAATAATCCATACTTATGAGTATAGGAGCTTTTTTCTTTTATGAGAAACAAATAAACAGCTATCATCTGTAAGAGTTTAACATAATAATAGAAGCACCCTTAACGGGATATAAAAACGAGTCCTATAGCCATTTTAATAAGGACCTTGGGCGGTAAGTAGAGTCTATGTCGAATTCACTATGAGATTCTCGGCTCTAAAAATGAAGGGTCTTTTTTTAAGTCTAAGTCATAGGGTTTACGTTAAGAGTTTAGCTTTGGCTCGGTTCCTTTATTTAGTTTTCATTATTCTAAGAAAAAAGAATTGCCCCAGCACGAAAAGAGGTGTACTAAGGGTAGGTTTATACTTTAACTGGATTGAACCCCCGTTTTCTGGTCTATGTTTCGGTACCTTTAAAGACTACACGAATTTCATTCTAGGGAATTCCTTGTGGACCCTCTTATATATTCTAAAGAATCCCAAGCTTGCTGGGTCTGTTAGGAGCTTTATGTGTATGTGGAAAGACTAGAGTAAATCTAGTAAAAAGAGGAGGAAGAATAATTAGATGTATTTTGACTTTTAGCACTGTTGAGTAAAAGAGCCCTCTTTAAAGGATGGCAAATTGCATTTCTTTTTTATATCTTTCGTTGTTCTAGGACTATCCCTAAGCGTTTACCACGAAAGTTGAAAAGAAGATTTTAATCCATAAAGGAAGGATTTCTTACTCTAGTTTTAAGGGCCACCTTTCTTTAGTATAGCTTAGCCCCTCTTAGGAATTACTAAATGTAGTAATAAAGAGTCCCGAAAGACCCCCTTTACTGAACTTTGTTTCAGTTTGTTTTGCTAATTAAGGATAAAGAAAGCGAGGAATCGAGTGTAATCCATAGCCTTTTTTGGATAGGTTTCTTAAAAAGGACTCCTTATAGTTCACGGAAATAGTTAAACAAAAAGGGGGATATAAGACTTAAACAAGATTTCTCAAGGACTTTTCGAAGTTTTAGGGAACAATCCTTATATATCTGGTATTGTCATTTGTACTTTACGAGTGACCTCAAGGAGTTTTTGGAAGTGCCGTTATAGGCTTGCATGCAATTATTATTACTTTTTAATATAAAAACGAAACCTGTTATAAAAATACTAAATCCTATTTTGTTACCCTAAATTACCATATTTACTAAATCTGTTTACTCGAGACATTGTACCGAAATACGAGTAAGGGAATCTTCTCCTTGATTAGCACACAAAAGCACAAACTTACATTCAATAAATTAGGAAAACCTACCCGAAGAGTCCATTAAGGTATACTTCTCCAACAAACAACCTTCTTTAATGAAATTACTGACTTCGAAACTCTTGGCAAAGAAGCTAGACCCAAAAAAAGGAGTAGGCTCGACTACACTTGAAGACAAAAAGGAAAACTGCCAACCTTAACTTTACGAAACTCAAACTTGTAAGAGCAAGAATTATTAAAGCCCAAGAACTACCACTTAAATTGAGCTAATATGATCATTAAGGAAGGGGGAGAGGATCTCTAGAACTCCAAATTGCTGTAGAAAAACTAAGACTTAAGCTACCTACTAAAGTAGACATCTCCTTAAAACTCCTCCTTTAGGCTTGCTTGTAGTATACTCCATTTAAAGAATTCGACCTAATTAGTAAAAATATAAAGGACTCTAAAAGGTCTGAGGTAAGTATTACGGTACGTTACTCCATTCACTGTATCAATTTGAAATTAACTATATAAGAAATCCTGAAAGAATCCCTTGCTTTTTAGGAAAGAGGAAAAAGAGAGTCCTCCTATTTTGTTGTAAACTCTTTTTACTAGCTTCCCATGTGAGATACAGTTAACAGCGATAGCAATCCCTTTTCTTAGATTAAAAACCCAGTTCCTAGATTCCAAGCTTACAATTTAAGATAAGAAAGCTAAAATCGATAATAGAGGAGTTAATAAATAGGGTAGTAGAAAACCCAGTACTAAAGTCTCTTAATTAAAACGTGAGCGAAGCTTTAGCTTTTGGAAGTGGTAAGCATTAGGTAAGAATTGCATCCTTAATATTTAAAAAAAGTACTTCTATTTAGGATATTGAAGACTTTTAACCGGCATTTTAAACATCCTGACTTGTATCCTTTTTCAATATAGTTTAAAGCAAGTCTTGTCATTTTGTAAAGTATAGCCAAGTGGTAAAGCGCGAATTTGATCGGCATGCAAAAGTTCGAGCCGCTTGATTACAAAGATTGTTGATCACATATTAGATCCCTACTTTCATTCTATTGGTTTAGTAAAACTAGACCTAATAAAAATGTAAAAAAGCTCAAAATAAACTAAAACACCTATCCCTAAATTTTTAGTATAAGCTAAAGACAAAAAACTAGTAAGGAATAATCCTAAATTTTATAGGACATACAAGCATCCCGCGAGCGAGAAAGCTATGCTCAGATAAGCCCCATTTCTTTTTATTTTCTACAATCCCCACTCATAAGTGTTTACAAACTTCAAATTTTTAGCAAATGGAATTTAGGATTAAAAAAAGTGAGTTATGAGTCAATTATTTATAACGAATTTCGAAGGTTCAAATCGAGCCTAAATGCTTAGGAACACTGAATATAAAGTTTTGCTATTTAAGTAAGATTTCCCCTGGTAGCGGCGCAAATGATATATCCTAAAGATTAAAACCTAGTACTAGTCCAAGCAAACGCACTCAAATATTAGACTTTTTTCATTTTCAAAGTTTAGCCCCTTCTAGCCAGTTCCTATGTCAAAAAGACTCCAATCCTACAATTTTCGTAGAATTCCTTTAAAGCACTCGTAGAAAATCTTTTCTATTAGTTTAGTTCATTTAGAAGGATTGCCAGGACACACGACGTATAATTTTAAAGTTACTTCACAAGTGATAACCTTACTCTAAGGTAGTCCAGAATAGATAACTTCATTTCTTAGTAAGGATAGATAGCTACAGAAAAACTAGATAAATTAGAACTGCAGTTCTAATTAGTTCAAAATCTTTCATTAGGTAACTCGTAGAATTATCTAGAGCTTTAATTTCTTGTCATAGCTAAAGCAAAGTCTCATATATAAAGGTTAAGCCAGATAAGTGTAGTAATAGGTTTCCATAAACTTGTGTCATACAAAGCTCTCTTTTTTTAATCTTCGAGTATTCCCCATTCCTTATTATTTATATGAATATATAGCAGATTTCCAGTATTATTCTTCCTTATCTTAGTGTAAAAGTAAAATGCAGGGTTTTTTAGAGAAATAAAACGGAGTCTAATTTAAAAGTACAGCAAGGGTTCAAAAGGTCTCGGTCTAATTGCATCTTTTGTTTATACATGTCCGCGCAGGAATTTAAATATCACAACAACCCATCTAGTTGTAACTCTGTAAATTAAGAAAGTGTAAAAGGGCTAAAGTTACTATCTAGAATATCTTTTATTACCTGTTTAGATACCAAGGGGCCCCTCTCTCAGAATCTACATTTACTACTTTCACTCTTAGCTTATACATTGAGAACGGATATTCCTGAGTTTTTCCTTAGCGCTTTTCTGGTCTCTGAAGTCTGTAGGGAAAGAGGGAATTCACGGAAACAGAAAAAGATATAAGTAAGAAGAGTCCGTCATCTCCAATCAACTTTGTTGATTTTAAGCGGTGGAGTTCTATATTAGTTCTTATTTGTTGAGTATATACCTATATTTTTTATTTCTTTATTACTCTTGATAGGGACTTCCTTTGAATATTAGCATAGTAAATACAGAAAACTCACAACATTAACTAGCATTTTCCGAGCAAGGACTTTAACTTGTAAATCGTAAGTTAAAGAAAATAAAAACCCTTGACTTTAAAAAATTTTTTTTAGCAGACGCTTATTTTTATAGTTCCAAGATTATAGCTAGATCCAACAATCAAGAGCTCCTCGCTTGAAAAAAGGAGTGTAAAATCTACCAGTCAGCGTCTAAGAATCCCTTGTACGAAAAGATAATTAAGGTCAAACTCTATTATTGCAGTAAAAAACCCCACCTGGGCGAGCTAATTCATGTTTTAGTGCACGTAAATTGCCTTAGAGTATTGGTATTCCTATAAAAATCTATCTTTGTTGTCTTGAGTCCTTTTTATTGAAAGGAGATAAAGACAAGAAAAGTGTAGATATAGAGCTCAAGGGTTTTCCCTTTTGTCATTTCTCTAAAAAACTTAACTAGAAAGATAAGGAATTTCTTAATCCTAATAATAAATATTAGGGAAGGTTAAGCATCTAATAAAAGAAAAGGAGTTCCCCATGGGGCTACCTAATTTGCTTGTATTTATGAAGTTCTAATAGGTATCTCTATAGAAAGAGGTTAGTAGTTTCTCTGGGATTCCTGCAGGGAGAGGTTTCCGGTTTTGTAACTAGAGTGGTCAAAGTAGAATTTGTTGGTAACTTTCTTACTATGTTAAGGAATTTTGACTAGGTTTTGTAGGATATTTTAGTGCTCAATATGGGCTAACAAGTCTTATATATTTCTAGTTTTTGAGCCTTAAGAGGAATAGGAGAGCGTAAGATAATAAAGAAAATTTTGGAGTAAAGCTAGCAAAGTCGGGGTAAAGGGGAAAACCAAAGTAAAGAAGGAGGCAGAGGTTCTCCTTTTCGAATATGGTAGAGAAAATTTGAATTACAGGATCGAGCTCTGTAATTTTATATACTAAATCTCTGAATTTCCTTATGGATTTAATCGTCGCTTAGAATAAAGGAATCCTAGTGGAGGTGGTCTTTTACTTTCTTTTTTAGATGTGTCATAATAACCACAATAAATAGTGGTAAATAGAACCGAAGGCGTGTACGTGTAATAGGTTTTCTAGGTCTTAGCTTAAAAAGCCATGTAAGAAAATTTCGGTGTATGAAAGTGTATAGTATATAAGAATAAGAATTGTAAAAGCAAGATCTCGTATATTCTAAACGTGGAAATATAATACCGGGATACTCCTACTTGACTTTTTTATGATCTATATTCTTTTCAAAGCAAAGTTGGTGTTGCTAACACTAGTTATCTAGTTAGAAGTTGAGAAACCCGGCTTTTAATAAATTGTTATATCTTGTTCTTGTGAAGTTTGAAAAAGGAAACTCCCGCTTTCGAGTTTAATAGGTTTGACGGGATACGGGCTTCTTTTAATTAACATGGAAAGAAACAAAGGGATCCCAGTTATAGCTCATAAGACTCCTAAGAAAGTTCTATTTTATGGTAAGTGAGGAAAGATACTTGGAAGGCATATCTAACGGTATACTGGAAACCTTTTAATAGAAAAGGGAGTTTTTAAATCAAATTGAGGCTGTAATTCTGTACAAGGACTGTGGAAAGGAAAACACCCTTAGATGCTATAGCAGAGCCTCCGTTTGGTTAGATAATATAGACAAAAAGACTTTATTTATTATTTTCTTTTTATATAGGGCAGTTAATCTAAAAAGCAAGGTGATCCACAAAAAAGGGGTTCCTGCTGTTATATGCCTTAACTAAGCATCAACTTATTATAACAAGTAACCAGAATACTACAACTGCACTTTGAAAAAGTCTCTTTAAAAGTTTTAAACCCCTCCTCAATATTATAAAGTATTTAAAGAATAGGGGACAATTCTTGTATGTGTTCTTTATCAATTACTTGCAGGGTAGAGAAAAATTTTCTTTAATTCCCAACTACCTTAACCCGATCTGTTCAAAAACCCTTCTTAATCTGCCAAGGACAAGCCGTTCATGATCTAAAAAATAGCTAGAATTGAAAATCCGGGTAGTACCCCTGAGACCCAGCTAACTTGTAAACTGACTTCTGATTTGACCCATGTTTTGCCTACCCACGGGGAGTTTGATAATTGTATAAAAGAGTTACTTGTTTTTTTAGTATCCTGCTTTTGTATTATGTAACCTCAAGAATTTCCTATTGCTCTAACAAGCAGGCTCTAACTAACGAGAGTTTTTTTGCCATAAATATATTCTAGCTCCCAGGATAAGGAGGCTCCTATGTACTTCCAGCCAAGGCCATTCCTCAAACGGACTTCTGTAAATTTAGGGAGTATTCCTTATTATAAAAGTCTTTATAAGTACGTAACTTTCGAGAAAATACAATAAATAATGCGTGCCCTACTTATCAACTATTGCTAGAAATGAAAGATAGTTTTTATTCTATTCAAATTTCTTATTTTTTACCCCCCTCTTAAAAAAGCTATCTTAATCCCAAGCCTATACATACAAGTGGATGCTTTTTTTCTCTCTCTATCGAAGCGCCCCACGAGAAAGATTTTTACAGGATTCCCTTTAGATTTTATATAATATAATGGATAAAACCATCCGGAAATAGGCAAGTCTGCTACTCTTAAGAGCCCCTTATTCACGTTGAGTGGTCTTTTTTCTTTTATTTGGAAATCCGGGTAACTAGATTGAACTCTTATGAAAGTCCAAACAGGGGGAATACTACAACGACCGTATAAACTATAAACTGGATTTACTTTTCTCTACCCTAAGATTATAAAGATATAAAGACTAGCACTTTAGTAGGAGACTTTTTTTGTTGGATAGTAATGCGAGAACTAAGGACTAATTCGTATCCGCTGGAGGACTTTAGGGCTTGTATAATTGTTTAGATTCTAGAGTACTTTTTATCTGGGCAAGAATAAAGTTTATATGTTATGTGTCCTAAAAACTCTCAAAATAAGGCTAAAAATAATTAATTAAAGGAAGAAGCCCCACTCTTTTCATTTCAAAGGTATTGCCCGCCCTGCTAAATAGAACTTTTTTTACAGATGTCAAATCTTTCCTTATATTAGAGCGATAACTTGAGTCACTGGACAAAGGCAAAAAAAGTAAATAGATGTTTATACATAAATCTAGGAGACTCTGATTTGTGTCTTAGTGTTAGCCTTATCAGTTTGAGACGATACAATAATATCTTACTACTATAGTTGTTCAAAAACCAAGTGAAATTCAAAACGGAAACTGTTACTATTATAAATAGAGAAATTACAAAAGTAAGGGAATAAGGGCTATTTTTAGGTGATATATATATCCTGTATCGCATAGTATTTATTGTATTGATATCAAGAACCCTCGTGGGATATATAATAGGCATTATAACGTCTCTCCAATACTTTCTCTATAGCTTCAATCTTTTTAACATATTGGTGATATAGTGGCTTAGTATTAGAATATTTCTTCTACCTTAGAAGGACGTACTTTATTGGAGCTCCTTGGAATAATACCAACAAGTTCTGTTTTTGTAGTATTCCGCATAAAGTGCTTCTATCTCGCTATATGTAGAGATACCTAATATAATAGAGCCTTTCTTATAATAAAGTAATTAACTGTTAAAATAAAGAATACCTTAAAATCTCAGATTTACAAGAAATAAGCAAAAAAGTAATATTACGCACTTAACTTAAGGCATATCCAGAAATACGAAAGAAAACTTACCCGCTTTTAACTAAAGTCGATGACTTTTATTTAATGCTTTAGCTTCCTCCGCAACAAAAAGCTCCTGCCTTGCTTAGCAGGGCTTCCTATCCCTAACCCAAAGGGAATCCTTGTGCAAAACTCAACAGGGGAATTTTTTGAAAATGTAGAATCATACACGAAAGGGGCCCGAGAATCAGGTTTAGCACAGCTACTCTTAGAAGTTCTATTTTAAAAAGATAAACTACCAAGTACTTGATTAAGTTTTGCCCCTATTCTCCATTCCTAAGACTTTTGGAGACTTTGATAAGCTGCGATTTTGCACACATATCCCTTTATAGGTAAATCAAAAATTCGTAACCTACTTACTTTTGAGTTAAAAAACTAAAGAACCCTGCGTCTTAAAGTCTCTTTATTTTAGCGACTAGTTTTTATTATTTACTGTACTTGAAAAAAGACTTAAACTTATGTGCTTTACCCAAAGGGATACGCGCTAAACTAAGGGGCTTCAGTAACTCCTAGGTTGGCTTTTTAATTAGAGTTCCTTAGAGGAATACACTAACCTTCAAAAAGAGAGGGGTGCTTTGAAGGTGTGACCCTCTTGAAAAAGGCACTTTATCTGGATAGTAATAGGAATTTCTTAGTCAAATCCTAAAAGGTTTCCTAATGTTAGCAATAAAGCAGGGATAATGCTCACAATTCCTTATACAAAAGTTTTGGACTATTTCCTAGAACCAAAGGGTCTTGCTTACTCTTTATCCAATATCTATTATGTTGACTTGGGGCTTAATGTATGCGTATAAAATCGGGGCAGACTTCTTAGTCTTTAAAATGTGTTAACACTTTACTCTATTCCTTTTTTGTATAATATGGATTTACACGGCAAGCCGACTGCGGGTGTCTAAGCGGGCAATAAAGCGGATTCGAGTCTCAAATTGCAAAAATCTAGTACTAAAACTAAAACATATAGCGGGAAACCTATCTCGAAATTAATATCATAGGGGATCCCCACGGCTTGAACTTTTACACTTAGTTTGCGAGGACTTAGTCTAAAACTCTTATTTGTAACTTACTTTGGTATATCCTTGGCCGGAAAGGAAAAGACTTTTTTTAAGATTTAGAGGAGCTCCAAATAAGGTCTTAAAACCTTTTCTATTACCATAAAACTCTATACAACCCAGCAAAACCTATAGAGAGTCAACAGCTCCTTTTCCAAAAAGAACGTAGGAGTTAATCAAATCTTAGTTAGAGGTTAAAAAAAGAAAATACCAATTTCTCCTAAACTCTCGTACAAAGTACTTTTCTAAAAGATTTGAGAGAGGCTTTAGTTTTCTGGATAAGGCTTTTTAAAATATCAACTCAGTAATTTTCATTTTTGGATCCTAGTAGATTAAAGCGTCCTAGCTATACCCCTATTTTTTCATTCCTCAACTGCTAATAATGACCCTTGACTTAACTATAGGAATTCTTCCTAATACTCAACTTTCACAAAAAGGGAAATTCTTCTTTTTCACAGTGTCATGTTTTAGCGTTTGTGGAAACTAAAAAAAGTACTACTTCACTCTAATCGCCAATATTAATAAAAAAGAAAACACTGGTATTATAGTCTCCTACTAACCCTTACTAAAAACAAAAAGGGGCCTAGTTCCCTCAAGAGCAACTCCATTCTTAAGTGTTCAGGTTAAGTGTCTGTATATATCTAAGGCTTTTTCTTTGTATAATAGAAAAGCCCGGCTTAGGCTTGAGATATTTTACGCAACCCATGTGATTAAGCCATCTAAATTATGAGCGAATATTTAACGAATTAACTAATAAACTAAACTTGCAAAGATTCTAGTTACTTTTTTATGATAGCCAAGCACCTATATTTAAATATATAAACCCTTATGCTAGTTGTCTTATGAAACCCGAAAGGGGAACACAATATAGAGTCTAGGTTAGGCTGCTCAATAGTTTAACAAATGCAAATTAGGAGTTAAAATGCGTTGTAACATTAAAAGTACTTTTTATAATAACTCGATAGATGCTATATCCGAGTTTTTGCCCTTTTGCAGTTGTTAGTTCCTTTAAAGCGCATGATTTGTAGTAAATTGTATTACTAATGAATAGATTTGGATACGAGGCCGGGGAATTTAGTTAACAAAAGTGTACTCTGAAGCTGGGAAGTAGAAAGCTCCCTTTTTTATCTTACCAAGCGTTTCTATTAAAGTTGAAAAATTTTGGAAGTTAAGGACTTTGCGATTTGAACCTTAGGATATACTGCAATTCCTTTTCTAAGAGTACCTTTTTTTTATTTAAATTTGCTCGAGAGGGAATCTATAAGGATTCTCTATAATGAAATATAGGTCAATAAATAGGGCTTCCATATAGCTCTAAGCTTTAATTAACTCAAAAGTGTGGTAACAAAATTGAGATTGACTTCTTGGAAAAATAACAAGTATTCGCGGATTTTAGACTAAGGACTCCTACTTTAGTAGTTACTCGCTAAAAGGCTTGCATGAACGAACAGAAAGGTGTACTTTTGCAAACAAACTTAAACTTTTTAGTAAAAGCTAATTTTGTGAAATATTAATGAATATTAAAGACTCTTGTATCATGTAGGATGCCTCTTTTGATCCTTCTAAATTTGACATTTAGCTCTATGTAATACCTTGAGTATTTGTTGCTGGACAATAATCAAGGAAGGGGGTTGGTCCATGGCCTTACCGCTTGTTATAGATTAGGAAGAGAAATACCTAGTAAAAAGCTTTTGACATAGATCAGTTATTCATTTCTATTGATGAGGGTTAGCCCTGCAACAGGGTTTGTTTCTTAAAAGACCCTGCTTTTGAAATCCGGTACAGGTAAAGAAGTGGGCCTGGGTTTCCTTTGTTTTATACTATTTGCTATGATATGAGATTAGGTCCTCGGAGATTCCACCTTATCCGCAGTAGCTATATTGTATTGTTTAAAAGGCTTTTTATGGAATCAAAGCTCTCTCTTTAATACTTTTTATTTTACAGAAGCTAATAGGCTTCCCGCTATACTATAAAGTAACCCTGAAATACAAGCTTTTTAGGATGCTTTTGTCAGTTACCCCGTATCGGCGCATATATATATCTAAGTTTAAAGCTACCCGCCTCACGGGCTTACTCCTTAAACTCTTTTTCGAGATTTTAGTATTACTAAAAATCTCCAAGAAGAATCTAAACCTTCGACTTCTACACTATTCTAGACTGGGGGAGCCCCCTTATTATATAATAGGCTCAACATTTCGTTATATTTAATTTAGAGAATAAGAAGCCCTTTACAAAGATACTGACACAAAATTCCTTCGAAAATAACTAGATTTGCACAAAAAAACTTAGAAGCATATGTAATAAATAAAAAAGGAATCCTATAAAAAGGTTAAAAGGGTTTTATATCCTGTTTCTTGTCGCTATAGGTTTTATACCTTTCACCCCTCTTCCTTAAGCTGTTTTCTTTCCGCGAAGTTCCGGTAGTTCGTGAGAACTTTACCTATCTTATACTTATGACGGGAGGGATACTCCCCTTACAGCAAAAATGGAATTGAATTTCTTACTTTTGTCAGAATGCTTTGAATGAATAAATTCTAAAACCAGAGAGAAAATATCGGGCTCCTGACTTCGCCGAGATAAACAAAGTGAAAGATTTGCTTGGAGATTTGGAGATAGAGCTTCAGTATGAAGATGAAGAGTTATAGTAGCCGAAGAGAGTTGCCTATTTCCGTGTTTAGTACAACATCTATTTTTTCAGAAAAGAAGTATATGAAAAAAGAGCTTATATTTAAACGTCAGTAGCTTTTGTCTTCTTTTGTTAAAAAACTTTTACCCGATTCGAACCTTTGCACGGCATTATCTTTCTTGGTTGCTATAACTATAAAAAGAACTTTTATTAAATAATCCATAGCTCCGGATTTCTTGGGTATTGCTATCATAATTCGTCTCTTAACTCGGGGGGCTATACCAAGATTAACTTGTAGCTAAGTGTTCTTCATGCCTTAGGGATTGCTCTTTCTAAATAAACGAGAAAAATTAGGTTAGTAGTACCCAATAAGTTTGATATAATCATAAACTTTTTACCTGAAGCAAGTTAAAAGAACTTTAGGTTTGGTTAAAACTAAAGAGGCACTCTTTTAGACTTTTAAGAGAACGCGCCCTCTCAGCAGGCTTGTAAGTCAAGTTTAGGGGTTCTATAATGAGTTCAAATTAGTACAAAGGCCCCTAAAAGCCTTATGGAATATGTCTTTAGGCTTTAACCAAAGTAAGTTTTTCAAGAGTCTCCTTATTGTAGTACTAAAAGTTTTTTGGCTTCTACTCTAATTCTCCAAAGGACCAGCTCTCTAGACAAGTATATAGCTTGAGGAACCCTATCCAGGTAAGGTGTTAGCCCCCGGTTTTCTAGGTTTCCAAAAGATAGATAATGTAATAATTCATTCTTTAAATCGAGTTTCTTTTCTAAGGCTTTAGGTATTTGGGGTAGTCTCTAAGTCTAAAAGGAGGTTTTTCAAGATAGGGCCTTATGAACCTTAAAAGCACAAGAAATGGACTATACTTTATATATATATATTTCTTGACTATATCTCTTTTAAAAGAAAGACCTTATATGAATTTTCTTTCTAAACGGAATGCCCTAAACGGGCCTCTTTCTAAGAAAAAGAAGGTTTTATGTTCTGCTTGTTTTAGGAGTATCCGGGTCTAGGACAGTAAATAGAAAAAAGATGTTAAGAGGAGGTTGTCTACTTGTGTTCCTTTGTTTCCAGGTTTACAATTCTAAAGTAAAGAGCTAAAGTCATTTGTTTGCTGTAAGGTGCTCGTGCAGAACTAAAGTACTAAAATTTATAGAGGTAAGGGCTCCCTTGGTATACAACTACAGGGTATCTAAACTCATTCATAATAAAGGAAAGCTTTTTTAAGAACTTCGGGATTCTTCTATTCAACCC
Source organism: Pelargonium tetragonum (assembly GCA_036897445.1). Classification (NCBI taxonomy): domain Eukaryota; kingdom Viridiplantae; phylum Streptophyta; class Magnoliopsida; order Geraniales; family Geraniaceae; genus Pelargonium; species Pelargonium tetragonum. Next base: position 122,144 of record JAYMTL010000027.1, read on the forward strand.
ATACCCAAAATCTATAAACACTCTTTTCTAAAACTTTTATTTCATTCTATTTGGTAAGGTTTTCCTAGGCATAGGGATGCAGAATAAAAGTACAGGTCTGAGTAAGAGACTCGTCAAGGCTCGTAAGAAAGGTAATGTAATTAAGAAAGCAGGTATAGCTACAAGGATAGGAGTAGAGTAAAGAAGAGTCTGGGTATGAAACGAAAACAAGGTAACGAAGTTAATGTTCTTATAAAGTATATAGGTATGCTACACTATCCTACAAATCCGGCCTTCCGCTATGCTACAGTTGGGTATAATAACTATCTCCTAGACTTTTATAAGGGTTTTCTCCTCTACAGTAATACGGAAAAAAGAGGTCCTATCCTTCAAAGTCTATACTTTTTACACAATATCTATTATACTCTAGATACAAAATGAACTAAAAAGAAATAAGGTATCCCTGAAAACTCCTATCTCTTACTGTAACTACTATTATATCTACTAACACCAGGACGAAGACAAGATTATCCCCCTTAAGACGGGTCTAGCTCCTAAGAAGAGTATAGCTGCGGAGAAGAGGAGTACTTCTAAGACAAGGATCTACGGATACAGAGACAAGGTATAGGTATCGCAGATAAAGCAAGTAAGCTTATTAATTAAATGGAATTGAGTCTGTCTTTTTGAAAGTGGATCCCTGCTGCAGTCTCTATAGGGACTTTGTAGGGGATTTCCCTTAAACTAGTACTAGCTATATTAATAATACAAGTATCTTTTATTCACTTCGTTTTCTTATAACCTGCGGTATATGTCCCTAAAACGAGTCCTTCCTGTAAATGTCCTACGACTTCTGTTCTATAAAAGATACATCCCTATTTCCTTTAGTTAAGCCTTCAAATTTAGCTATCACCCATTAAATTAGGACAGAAGTCAAATCTTTCGGTTTTCGATGCATGAGTATTCTGGGTTGCATATTAAGTTTTTTAACAAGTAGTGTTTCATTTTGAGTTAGTTTTTAATAGAGCTCTGAGTCCTTTTATTAGTATTAGGGGTTTTTCATATTCTTTATTAATGGATTAGTTCCCGATATCTTGAGAATTGTGAAATTTAGCTTTTCACTTAGCGGCCTGCCCTTAAATAAATTGAAACCTATAATAATTTACTAGGGCTTCCTTGTGGATTTTTAGTGCCTATTTTTGAGAAATCCTCTTTAGACAGGAGTGTCCTCCACTAAATAGTGAGCCCTGATAAAGTATAGTCTTTTTTCTTCAAAGGTTTCCTTGAGAAGCCCTACAAAAGTGAGTTCCATTGTAACTAAACTCACTTTATTGTCCGAGGTCTCTGGTTTTCCTAGTGCAGTTTAGGTTTTCAAAAGTTCTCCATAGCAGAATGCAAGTCTTTAGATATTCCACAAGTCTAACTAAATTTGTTTCTATTAAGGGGCTCCAAGCTTTCTATTTTGAGTTTTTCCCTAAGTGCTTACACTTTGCTGTAAGATATTAGGATATAAGTTTTTGTGGGATAAGGAATTTTTTCGTGCCTCTAGAATTCTAAAGTATATAGAACAAACGTCTCTGAGGTAGCTAATAATAAACTCTCTCATATACATGCAAGTATAACCCAACTAAAATTATGTCAACAAAGCTATATCGCTACCCTATACCGAAACTTTAAGGCTATATTCAACCCTTTTTAAGAACATTCTAATGCCAAGCTATTTAGAATTCCGGGTACTTCATAACCAAACCTACCGTAGCCTTTAAATTGCTAATGCAAGCGAGTTTTCATCTATGAGACGGGCCCTTGTAAATTTAATCGAAACACTAAGGAAAGGAGCCCTGGCCTAGTCTTTTTAGCCCCCTATTTATTTTATCCAAAAGAAAGTCTTATTATATTATTGCAATTACAGGGGTACCCTACTCGAGAAATATTCTGATGCTGCTGGTAGGTAGTGCCCCGATCTCCTTCTAATGATGATAAACAAAAGACTAAATCAAGCCTTTTTCGCAAAGCAGAACTCCTTGGATTTTTCTTTTTAAGGTCTTCTACTATTTCCTTATTCTATCGAATACCGCAAAGGCTATAAACTACTTTTTATGAGAATTTCGTAGCTTAGGAGTTTATTGAACCCTATCAATGACTTAATCCCTTGTTTGCTCCTATGCGTTTCTCAACGAGGGTGTTACTTATTTGTATAAACCAAAGTGACTTATAAATACACTACAAGAGTTTAGCTTAAGTAGTGGGCAGGTAATGTAATTACTGTTAAATAAAATTTATGAGTTAAAGCTCTTTAAGATGTAAAATAGGGGAGTACTCTAAATATGTATAGAATGCTGCGTTTATTTGTTTCAATATACTGAAAAAAAGCAATAAATAAGTGAGGGGTAGGGTAGAAGGCGGCATTCCCGACGGGAAAGTCTTAGGAGTCTCTTAATTTAATTAAATGGTATATCTTTCTAAAAATTTATATTGCAGGGTATCTAAACTAGCTATAAATGCAAGGTTTTATATAACATTTGACACTGTTTCTTTTTCATTATCCTAAAGCTCAAGCCTTTCTTATATTATACTTATATTTAGTTAGATTCCCCAGAAAAAGACTTTGCAAAAGAGTAAAGGGGCACAATAAAGTTTTTTTCTTAGTGCTAAACAAAAATCTTTCAGGTTCTCAGAAGGGATGCTCCGAATAAAAAGGAAGATAGCGCTGTATTATAATTTGGTTGAAAGAAAATAGAAATATATTACAAAAAAAAGGTAATGTAATTAAGGGGGTGATTTATACCTAATTAAGTATCCCTGTCCTGGGGTATCAAACCTTACCTAAAAAGCGGACTCCTACCGACCTTTCGCTCTACACTGAGAATACCCCATAGCCTTAAAAAGGCTTGAGTCCTGTTATGTTTATGTCCTTTTGAAGTCTTCTCTATTAGACTCCAGGCTCCCTATAGTATTATTTATATAAAACTCTTAGGGACTTCTCACCCAAGTGAATTTATATAGATAATATATCCGAGCAAAAGTTGAGGCAGACTCAAGTTCTTTTTAGTGGATAATTTATCCTCTATCAGGATACGTTTAGAAGTGCCCTATTTACCTCGAAATGGATACAGAACTCTAATTCTTTAATACTAAATGAAAATTTATCTATACCCGTTTATACTCTTTTAGACTGAAAATTCCTAGCTTCTCTATAATTTTTTTAGATGCTTTTTACAATTAAGATAAGAGTATCAGATATCCTAAAGCAGAGCTCGGAGAAAGCCTATAAACAACAAAAATTTATGTTGTGCCAAAGGCTCCTCTTAATGCCTACAAATTCGCTTTTACTTTCCCGTTTCTATTTAGCTAGGAAATTTTTTATATAAATTTAGGCAATTATATAGATATCCTTTTAAGATAAGATAGCACACGAAATAAAGGTGTTCCATAGAAACTCTCAGTTTAGTATAAAACTTGGGTTAATTATATGGCCTTTTTCATTTTTAATAAAGTTTTGGCCTCTATCGAGAAAGGGGTACTTATCTAGCCTGTAAGGGGCAACAAGGTCGGTCAATTGTAGCGAAAGTTTAAGCTATATCTTCCGAATTTAAGATCTTTCTGTTGTATTTAATGTACAACACCTTATGAAAAAATACCCAAGCGTGCGATAAACAAGAACGTTTCTAATTAAGGAATAACTCAAATTTAAGTGAAAAGCCTAGCTAAGAGGGGTGACTTTATTTCGCTAATTTAGGCAAAATCTGAGATTTACATGTTCTTTTATAGCTATGGATAATAAATATATAAGGCAGGATCCTATATATTCATACTGCGATCCACAAGTTTTCAAATATAAGGGCGTAATTTGAATTTGAGTCTTTTCTGGGCGAGGGCCCCTTTTATAGAGCTCTAACTAGGGTTTCTAATATACCATACTTTATTTTATTTGAGAGTAAGGCTCTCTTTAACCAGTTTACATTACTGTTTTATATAATTCTTAGAGAACCCTTTATGTGGATTACTTTCTCTATGATGCCGTAAGTCTTTAGAATTGTATCATGAAAAACAAGTCGGACGAAACTGCTGGAGTATCCCAAAGATTCAAATTGTAGTTTGGGTCCAGCTTTGTCTATAGCGCAAGAATAATTTCTTATGTATTAACTCTACAAGTAATCTTAAGTTCTTTTTTAGTAGACTAGTTCACTTGTCAAATTTAACCCCTAATGAAACTCTTACTCTGCGGGTAAAGGCTTTTACCCAGTTGCTACGACTAGAGACAAGATTCATTTCATTTTTAGGAGTCTCTATAATTTAGTTTAAAGCAATAAGAATTCTACGGTTAGTCAGTTTCTCTGGAATTTTCGATTAGGAAGTTAGTAGTAATACAAGGTTATAGTGAGGCACTTCCCGGCGCTTTCCTGTACCTTGGAAACACCCTTTATTGCAGTTCCTTATAGTGTTACAGGATAAAATGGATTTAAAAGGAGAGGGATGCCCTTGTTTGTTTAACTAAGGGTTCCCAAATTACAGCTCGGTTCTATTTGATCGAGAATTGCTGTGTTAAAGTCTTTTTTCACTGATCCTGGAAAACGTTGTTACAGGTCCTTAATGAATGAGGTAGAATGAAACTAAGTAACTAAATCCAAGAATCCCCGGAATCCTTATAAGTACAAAGTAAGGACCCTAAGAGTAAGGTAGTTACAACAAGTAAAGCTCATAAGAAGCGGAAGAGTACAGCCTGGAAAGGTATCGCTTGGGTAAGTATGGAGCCCCTACTAATAAGTAATAAGAGCGGTTATAGTAAGAATAGGTATTTTTAAGATTAAAAAAGTTAAGAAGTGGATGCACCGGAGAAAGTTTAGTCGCTTCTAGGAACCCAGAGTAGGGAATACCTAAAAGAAGTTTCTTAGGTTTTACAAGATCGAAGTTATATGCTTTTTTAATCAGATAGGAAGAAAGATTTTTATAAAAAAAGAGGGGGTCTTTTACGAGGTATTGTGCGATCTCTTTACTTATCCGAGTCATTTATTAGTAAAGCCTTCCCAGTTTAAAAGGTATAGTTGCAGCTTCAGTTAGGGATCAGTAAGGCGCTTAGTCTAAACTAAAATAGAAAGGAAAATCGTGGGCAACTAAAAGGATTTGGAACTCCTAGAACTAATCGGGATTCTATTGAATTCAAGTTTTCACTTATAAATGGACTGCTAACAGAAGCAAGTTAAGGGGTTTTAGCCCAGTCCGCCTCTAGCTTAAAGATTAAGTTAGGATTAATAAAAAGACTCCTTAACCTAAACCGTGGATTTATAGCTCACCTGGCTCTAAGATAAGAGGTGCTTCCCTAAGCCTCTGAATTTGACTCTAAGCCCTATTCTTCTCAAGACCTAATTCTTAGTTAAAAGGGAAGCCTTTTCCTTGTTTATTTAATAGGTGGACTATTACAAAAGTCCTTTAACTTCGTTACCTTTGTGGGGTATTAGACCCAAAACAACGTAGTCCTTATTAAAATCAGGTTGCTCTTTATATGCTGGGGTCCTTCGGATAATTTCATTTTTTTGTATCGCAAGGCATTCCGCTTAGAACTGCGCGGTTTTACCTTCTTCTATCGAATTTCAATTTCTTAGTCGAACTGAAGTTAACAATTAAGTGCGCTTTGACGACTCTATTTATAAGTATTCCTTTTTCGGGTCTACTTATCTACTTATTTTAGACCTGGTAATGACCTAGTTGTACTCTATGGGACATGCCCTTTTTAACCAAAAGAGCTGTAAACTTCCTCTTTATTAACCGAAAGTTAAAGGTTTATTAATATACTAGACTTAAGCGGACACTCTTGCTTTAGATGAGAGGTAATAGTACTACACAGCAAGTAGGCCCTAAAACCTCTTTTCTAGTGTGCTCGGTATAATTTTCTATTTCAATTCGGCGGGGCCAATGCCCCTTTGTGTTGTGTAAGAAATTTCGAATTGGTTTTGATTGAGATTCTTGTACCCACTCAGATTCTTGGGAAACCTCTTATGTAAGAGTCTCTCTTATCTCGTACAAATCTGGTTTGGTTTGTAACTAAGAATAACCCAGCTCCCAGATCGGTAAATACTAAATCTTTAATAACAAAGCGTCGACTTAGGCTTAAGTTAACACAAGTTAAAGCTACTATATAATAGTTATTTAGCTGCGCTAGGGATAGCCTTATAATAAAGCAAAGTATTCTGAACGAGACTGATATATTCCTCTCAACATTTTTGCGGTGAAGGAGTTGATTGAAAGTTTTTCCTTTTGGTGCTGGTTACAGTGCGAGGTTGACTACACTAAAACTACTCCTTACTTTTTCCTCCCTTCGCTGCGCTTCTATTGGGTAAAAAGAATTTTTCTATAAGGATTAATAAGCTTAAAGCTAGAATAGAAGGAGGGCTTTTTTAGCTTGGGTTTTTTCATAGCTCCTGTATTAGGAATATCCTGATAAAAGAATGCCCCAAAAATTTTTATCCTTTATTTAGATTAGAAGTCCTTATGCTAATTCTCTAAAGTATACCTTGTAATTTGTAGTATAATATTGATAAGAAATTAATCCTCTCAAGTTTCTACGACAATTACCTCTTACAAAGTCTTGTAATCTTACTTATAAAATACCTATAAATAATACTAAAACTGTACCTTATCTAGATGACCCCCTGGCTAATGCTTCTAATCAAGTCTAGAAAGGGGCTGCGCATGGGTGTCTCTTTTCAAGTCTTTAACTATTTCAATATATTACAGTTAAATAAAAAAGCCTTTTTAATTAAGTAAACAGGGTGACAAAGGGGTGTTATAGAGTCTTCGTAGGCACCACCTCTTAGGCTTATGGATTATCTAGTTGTACTAGGTAAAACTTATCCTAGGTTGGGGCACTATTCCATTTTGGGAAGATGCAGCCTTCACCAAAAAGGGCCCTAGAATTACTTTATTCACGAGTTCCACAACTCTTTTTAATAGTCCAGGATCTAAACTATGTGATTAAAAAAAGAAAAGAGACAGTTTTTAGTTTTTAAAGCCTTTGTTTTTTACGAGCTAAGCGCCACCAACCCCTATTTTAGGCCTTGAGAAAGGGCTGTAGTATAAGAAAAAAAGACTCGCATATTGTGATATATAGCACTTACCCTGAGATTTTAGAATCAAAAAGAGTTCCATTCTTATAAGTTATAAGGATTACAGAATGGAGTCTTATAAACTTAGTAAATTAAGAGACTTATATTAAATATTTGTTACAAAGCTAACTACTGGGTTTTCGTAGGGTGCTCGTTATATCGCGACAAGGACGCGAGTATGCCTTTAAGGAGCCCTCTTAAACCTTGACCTCAATTCAATCTTTTTCTTACTGGATTACCATAGGTGGGAGCTTTACTGAGTTATTTACTACGAGGGAAGACTTTTAAATAGAACACTAAGAGAAGTTTTGGACTCTTTTTGATATACCATTAAAGATATAAACTAGGAACGCTAACCGGATCTAAATTATAAAGAAAAAGTCTTACTTTCTTTTATTTCGGAAACGGGCTATATTTCAGATACTTTAACTGGGAAGGAAGCTTGGGGTAGCAAATACTTTATAAAGTCAAAAAGTCAATGTTTTTTCTCAAAGAATACTACCCTTGTTAGTTAATCAGCCTAAGGAAACTCAGGGCATAAATTAAGAACTTCTGTACACAAAAATCAAGTCGTATAAACCTGGGAAAGGCACCCTTCTTTTTTATTGAAACTGATGAGAATTCCTGTACTTTTAAAAAGGGGCTTACTGAATACAGGAATCAATAGGTATTATTACAGGGCCTATACTCTACTGTTTAAAGTCTCCCCAACTATAAAACTAAGGCTGGTAGAGGTAAAAAAAGGCACTTTTTTTACTGGATGCCATATAAAATTTCTAACAGTTACGAGCTTTAAATGAGAATAACAATTCAATACGGGGATGGGGGCTCTTTAGTACCGGCTTAAAGCAGCTGATAAACCTTAGTTTTTCTTTTTTAACTATGAGCGGCAGATATTACCCGAAGAGTCTAAAGTCTTTTTAGACAAACCCTTTACACGATTACAGATAACAGAAATGAAATACTAAACTCTAAACTCAAATTTCTAGAAAAAACAGGTTTGAATTTTTAAGGATCCTGAATTGGTACATTCTGTAAAATGATCAAAAGAGAGTAACTAAGAAGGAGAGCTTATAAAGTCTATAAAGCTTATTAAATATATATATATATTTAGTTTCTTTATTCAGGGTATTGAGAAGACCCGGAGGAGCTAATTCTGAGTAAGGAATTCTTAAAGTGTTTACTTCACTTCCCTAAAATTTTTTATCTTTCTTGTTTTAGCTTTGAATTGGAACTAAATAAAAAGAATGCTATGGAATAAAAAAACACTCGCTCAGAGAAAGCCCTATACATAAATTGAATCTTGAAAAGAATTGGAACCCGCAGTTCTCTCTTGTAAATACTTATAAGGAAGCTTTGGCGTGGGCGGAAACCCTTACCCTTATAATTTGGGATTTATCAAAAGCTCTGACTATAGAACATTAAAATAAGCTTAATTATCCGGTTAAGGACTAAGTTTTGACTTTAAAATCCGGTAAGCAGGAGTCTTGGGAAAGTATTAAGGAACCTTAGATACTTAATTAGTTAGAAGACTTTCCACTTGTATTGTAAACTACAAGAATCCGCTTTTTCGTATCCTTTAATGGATTTTTTCTAGTTAGAGCAAGGGGCTCCTTAAAGGTCAAGTTTTGAAAAAAACCCCTTACTGTCTGGGAGAAAACTGCCGCCTAAGAAGCTGAACTTAAGCTTGAGGGATTGTTGTATATCCAAGTCAAAAGGGTCCTCGAATGGAATACTTTTTTAAAAATGAAATTTTCTACCATTTCTTATTCTTTTTCTTTCTTTAAACTTTAAAAAGGAGTCCTTCTAAGGGACTCTTAGAGAAAACAAGTATGCAGTTTTCATATTTATCGGATAACCTGTAAGGCAGTCAAAACCTTTTTTATTAAAAGGCAGCTAATATAAAAGAAAAGGTACTCCATAACTAAAAATTTTGGTGGTTTTAGAGTTGTAGGTGGACATAATAAAAAGCTATAACTTCAAGTAGGATGGGTAAATTTGTAACGTAATATAACTAAATCCGGGTTTTTCTAGAATGTTACTAACAAACGTACTAAATTATAAATAAAAGAGGGTACCTCTCTTACCGGAAACTCGTTCGAGCTGCTTTTATCTTAATATACAGACTAAGACTTGTAAGCAAACTTCTTAATTATAGTTGATATAATCTCAAAATCTATTCTTTATTGATCGAGGAGTAATTAAAAAATAACTTTGATGAGAGCCCCGGGGTCTTTTTTTTACTATTTAAGCAAAGCTCCGACTAAAATTTTTAACTACATATGCACTTCTGTAAAAGGAAACTAAGATAAAAAATTTGAATTCCTTCAAGTTATAATTATATAAGGAAGTTAGAAAGAAGTCCGTTTCTAATAAGATGCCCGGTCCCATCTTTCTTTGACAAAGATTTTAATGGTAAAGCATGTAACAACGTAAACAAATTGTGGAAAAATACCTGGGGTTCAAAACTGCTTGTACGGGGAGTCGGTCTAAAATTGACCATTTCAACAATGCCTACAGTTCTCGCTTTTGTAATTATGAGTCTTACAGAGGAGTTTAGGGTAGAAGATCGGGGCAGATATACAAGATTTTTTTAATGCATACGTCTATTTTAGTTAGCGAAATTTCTGTACCAGCTAAGTCCATCAAGAACCAGAAACCACACTATATATAACGAGTTGCCCCCCTTGTACCTTTGTTTACTATATTTTCACTTTAAAGAAGTTTTATAATATACCTACGGAACTTTAACAAGTAACTTATGAATCACACAAATTACACATTATTCTTGAATTAACAAGCAAGGCTTGAGTAGCAAACAAATAAAGGGGAGGGGGTAATTTAAGAGATGTGATTACACCCAGTATTCTTTTTATAACAGGATTGATTGGTATTGGTTATTCCTTATTATTAAAATAAGTTTTATACCACTCGGCTTTAAGAAAAAGAGAATGTGATCTCAGCTTACTAGATTGAAGGAAATCCTTTTTTAAAATTTTATTATAGTAATTGGGATCCCCTTCCAGAAACTGAATCTTGGTAAAAAGCCTTGTTGCAAAAAGACTCTTAAACTAAGCTTCTTTGGTTTTTTGGGAGTGTCTGGACTGACTTTGATAAAAGCTTTGCCTTAACGCTTCAGTAGTCTTAAAAATGTTATAAAAATTTTCACTTCTTGAATCGAAATTAATAATATAGCAAGGCATTAGACCTGGGAGGGTTTTTTTTACTAAATACAAATCAAAAAGGTTTCCTAGTCCTAGTCAGAAGTAAAGTCTATTTGTATACCCTAGCACCAATCCCGGCACTTGTTACAGTATATGAGAATCCGTTAAATAAGGATACCATAATACCCGAACTCTTTACCAGCAAAAACTATCTTTCCTAAGCAGGATTTTCCTTTTTTTAATTTAGTAGTTACTCTAGAAAAGAAAAATTCCGTGCGCTCAAGACTTTCATTTTTAATTATAGATATTCTGCTTCTTATTTAAACATATAGCTCGTGTATCAGTAAGGGAAACCCCTCATTTGATGATAAAGGAATTCCTATTTAATTTAAAGCTAGAGTCACTTTTTTTTAATAGCTGCATTTTGTGTCCTATTTATAAAAGCAATAGATGGAAGGATAACTGAAGTCAAATTTTGTATCAACATATAGGGAACTACTTGTCTGTCGTAAATACGGAGTTTAGTTTAAAACAAAGGTATAAGTTATTTACTTTAGAAGCTTCTTGGGATATAAAAATGATATTTCTAAGCACCGGTGGCGTTCCACTCAGAAATTCAAATCCGTTTCTGTCCCAAACCGTTACTATCAATTATAATATATGAATTTTCTTTATCTTGAGGGCACTCAATTATATCCTAATTAGGTTCTGACCAGAATTCAATAGAATTTCTTCTTAAATTGTTTTTTATGAGGGGTACCCCCAAAAAATTATTGTTCAAAAAAGTACTTTGAAAACTTTTTGTTACCAAGTATTTAGGCCTTTTATCTTTGATAACAGCCCCTCTCAAAGCCCATTTATACTTTATCAAGGGACTCCCTTATTTACACCTCTTATCTTAGACTAACTAAAAAAGCTTAAGGAGGAGGATGGGAATGAATATCGAATTTAACTTAATAGGTAGACGACCCCGTATGTCAGCTTGGCTTTGGTACCCCTAAGTTAAGAGTGCAGAGTAACAATTTGGTATAGATCGAAAGTACAGCTATTTTAAAGTCTAGAATTCTTTTTCTAGAAAATCCCTTTTTAATTTAATAGTCTTATACAGTATAAAATACTCGGGACCCTCCTCAGACGCCCATTTTGGAAATAGTATAAAAATGGCAGCTCTTTAGTAAATTTCGTAACATCTATCAGTTATAATAAAATAAAAACAGCATGAGTCTTCCTTTTCTATTACTTATTTATAGCTTAAACTCGACTAGAACTAACTAAAAAAAGAAAGGATCCCAGTAGGATAAAAATTTAGGTACAAATAGAGAAAGATTTTTTTAGTTTACAAGTGTATAGGACCCCGGCCAAATAAGTACAAAGCCCTTGGACTTGGAGTAGGAGCTTTCTAAACGAAAAATGACATATTAAGTCATAAAACAAGGCGCTCTTCTTAAGGAAACCTCTTGTACAGCATCAAAAAGACTAGGATCTTTTTACTATGTATAAGGCAACCGTCCGGATTATTTACACACTTCCGTAAGCCCTAGTCTCGGGAATTGCACTTTACCTTTACTCAACGCCCGGTTCTATTTAAATGAAAAAGGCCCACTGGAGTCCCTTTAATTCAGTTTTACTCAGAGTCCTGTTATAGAGCTTCCTAATAACTTTATTACATTGTACTCCTCCCGCGCATCCCTATTAAGATTAAACTTACCCGTCAGTCCTGGACTGAGATTTTAGTGCTTTTTTTATTAGAAAAAGTAACAACCCCTACTCTCGGGAGAAATACTTAGTTTTCGAAGAAATTCTATAAATCCTTATTGCACAGCTTCCTTGTATTATACTTAACGGAAAGGGGGTTTGTCCTAAAGTTCAATCTAAACCTATAAATCAGGAGTATACAAATAGAAACTTGCGCTTAGAAAGGTAACCACATCTCAATTCAATTCATTTTTTGTAGCTTCTCGGCTGTAGAGAAAAGGGGAGGTCAAAGGACAGAGCGCTGACTTTTATAAGAATTTCATAATTCAAGGAGCTGCCGCCTAAAGGTTTTGGGTAGTGTGTAAGTATATTTGACCCCTTAAATTATTCCGGAAAACCCATAAAGTAAAGAAAATGCCCTGCAAAATTAAGCCTAAAACTTTCCTTAGCAAATTCAAGTTACGTCTTTTTGGTACTAAGGTACCTCATAGCGAAAAATTTCCTTTCTAATTCTGGGTTTGAGTTAGCTTAATCCTCCGTAGTTATAAAGCCTACTTACTCAGGATATAGCAGGTTTTTTGGTTTCATTTTAATATCTATTCTAAAAACCCTAACTATATCTGCCTCCTGCGATTTACTTTAGATAGACATATATTGTACAGCCTCAGATACCTAAAAAAGCTCTTTGTTAGAGTTAAGCATTAGCACAAAGTAAAGGTACTGACTTGTTGGCTTCCCATCCCCATTTCAAATTCACAGAATTCTTTTACTCCAGTAATGCCTACTGAAAATAGCCCATACTGTATATTAAAAATCTTACTTATATAATATACAAAAAGGAAGAACATTAGTTCGAAACCCTTTTGTAAACCTGAAAGCCATATAAAGAAGTCTAAAGTTCTACTCCTAAAGTAAGCCCGGGTTTAGTGCATACCCGTGTATTAAGCGCTAGAGTCACATCCTCCAGTTTTTTAATACAACAAGGGGAGACCCTGAATATTCTATATACCACGGATTTCTATTTTAGGACTGGTTAGAAAGGCTTTAGTAAGCACTAAAACTCCGAAATGAAGAGGTTCTTGCTCTAGCAGAGACACTACCGAGCGAGCCCCCTATTCTTGGATTGGTTTGAGAAAGTCTAAATAAGAGTTTCTTTGAGGTTGTACTTTGACTTGTATCTCGTTTTAGAAAGGCGGGTTTCCACTAATAAAGGAGGTTGCTTTTAACCTCGAGCTAAATGCTTAAAGAGTTTGCAAGATTCTTAAATAAACTAGCTAGAAACCCCTACCTTTTTTTTTCGGGGGCCCAAGAAATAAATATTTAAAACTCTTTGGGTTGGGACTAAACTTGTCATTCTTGAGGGATTTACTAAAAGCAGGGATATTCATTTAAACTAAAAGCGTAAAACAGAAAACCCATACTTTTCTTTTGCAACTCCTATTCTTTCTCTGAGCATACCATTAGAGAAGTATTCCACGAGAAATACTACTTCAACAGACTCTTCCTGAAAATTCTTACAGCTAGAAAACACCTATTTGGACCCATACCCAAGAGAGTTATCTCTTTTTCATCTTGGTTTTTATATCTTGTTTATAGCCCGGAGAGAGTGCTACTAAAGGAGAATATCTGGTATTCCTGTTCTTTTTGAAAATAACGAGCCTTAATATAAAAATAGAAAATTGAAGAAAGCCCTTAAAGGTTCTGCCTTGGAGGAATAAAAGGAATTCTCTTGGATCCAGTACTTATAGTATAGTCAAAGTTTACGGGAACTTTTAAGGAGCGAAGCCTTGTCAAGTCATTTCAACCTTCAAGATTTTTTGGTAATACATGAAGCAGTTTTTTGTCCAATAAGGAGAGGGGTCGCGCTCTAATCTATTACAAATTAAGTATTTTAAAGAAAAGAGCTTAACTACTTTATCCTGCTTATGAGTCATTTTTATAAAACTAACTAAACTAATAGGGGAGAATATATGCTGTATCTCTTTGTTACAGACTTAGAGCCCCTGTTTAGCTAGCATAGATCCACCTTTCCTTAGACCTATAACTTTCTTCTATATCTCTTAGGAGTCTTCTTAGCTATTATACTTGTTTTCTTATGCATACCCTGGTTAACCTCTGTGTCCAGAAAGTCAAAATCTCTCTTAATCTTAAACTACCTGCTAGGTGTGCGATTGGACTGAAGTCGGAAACCCCTTACTTTTGGGAGTTTATAGGAAATAATCTTTAGTTAACCAAAAGGGTTTCTTCATATTCTGTTAGCTTTAGAGTGAAGTGGGAGGTCTACTTGTATTGTTTCTTTGTTTCCAATCTCCAAAGTTGAATTTGTTTTCCGGTAAAAAAGACTTTAATATGTAGAACTAAGGGATAAGCGGGTTTTTGAAAACCTTAGAATTAGACCTATAACTTTGGGGTTCGGTTAGCTTCATTCTCCGCTACAAGATTTGACTTTCAAGATATCTAAAGGAGGCTCTGATATGTATTTGTAGCTAAGGAGTGGGCCTTTTGCTGAATACGTAGTACTATAGATTTTAAAGACCTTGGGATATAGGAATCCCTCTGCTTTACTCTTTCACTGTGAATTTTACAGGATCCCGACAAAAGCCGACAGGTACCAGGTATACCGGAAACTAATAGATTTTATGGTAAAGAAATCCTTTGTGAAATTTAAGCAGCGGAGCCCCCATTATATAAGAATATAATAAAGTAGGGTAACCTTTGCTATTGTATAAGAATGCTTTTTGGTATGTAATTCCACTCCGCCGTTTAGGGGGCTCTTATTTGAGTAATTATCCTGCAATTAAATAGTTTTTCGTATCCGTAAAGGGGTTTTTGGTCTACGAGAATAATAGGAAATTCTCCAGGGACACTTCTTGGTTTATTAATTGCTAGGAATTTCAATATATTAAATGTAGTAAGTCAATATAAGAGGGCTATAAAACTAAGCAGGGCTTCCTGTGTAAATCAACTTTTGTAAATGGAAGAGAGAAACCTACTTTATGAAGTAACAGAAGTTCTTTCTAGTAGTTTTATTGATAGCTCATTCTTTTTTTTAGAGAATGATAGAGAGTCCTTGGATCTAATTATAAGGCTTTTCCGTATACCAGTTTGGATATAAAGTAACTCACATGAGGGCTCTATTATTCTCCTATTGATATCTTTTTTGCTCCCTTAAAATAAGTGCCTGCCTATGCCTTAGAACTTTGATTTAACGTAAAAATCAATACTAGCATCGGGATATAGGAACCCTTTTTACTGCCCTTTAACAATGTATCATAACATAACTAAGAATAACGGGTATACAATAGTTTTGTAAAAAAAGTACCTTCCCTTAAAAGACAAAGAAAAGCGGTTTTGGTATCAATCTAAGGAATCCCGAAATCTATTTTATTTTAGCTTATATCTAAGACTCTTTTTATTCCTTTTTTATATACTATCTAGAGTACTTTGTAGTCATAATGAAGCCTTTTTCCAAGTAAGACTATTTGAACTCTTGACCTTTTCTTAATTTGGAGAATAATTTACTTACAGGATACTTAAGACTTATGCAGCAAGAAAACGGGAGCTATGCATTACTATGTGGACTTAAGAAATTCCTGTGGTTTCTATCTAAGTGATTCTTTCGCTTTTGTCATTTCTAATCCTCCTTTTCATGAAATTTAGACTTTCTTTAATCCATTCCAAGTTTCCTCAAGGGACGCACTTCGTTTAATAGGGACTCGCTCTGGAGTGTTATTACTCCGA
This sequence comes from Pelargonium tetragonum, assembly GCA_036897445.1. Classification (NCBI taxonomy): domain Eukaryota; kingdom Viridiplantae; phylum Streptophyta; class Magnoliopsida; order Geraniales; family Geraniaceae; genus Pelargonium; species Pelargonium tetragonum. Next base: position 137,823 of record JAYMTL010000027.1, read on the forward strand.
AAATCTAAGTTGGTAAAGGGTTAGGGGTCTCCTAAGAAAGTCATAATTGTATACATAGTTAAAGAGTTTAAAAGAGGAATCTCTTGACCTTACAATTCTAGACAGAACACTTATTCTATCTATTAAATTACGATTCTAAATGGAGTAAAAAAATAGGTAATGTAATTAAAGGCCCCAAAAAACAAAACTTTCCAAGGAGTAATTAGCAAACGAATTCTGGGGTTATAGTACACGAATTTCGGGTTATTGCCTTACCTTACAACTTTTACCGGCAAAGGTTGCTCCAAATTTAAACTTACGCTGAATTGCTTTGAATATAAAAGGTACTTAAAGTAAAGATACTGAAGGCTCTTAGCATTATACAAAAACTTTTAGGTAAGAACCTATAGTATTGCCTTATTTACAATACCTTGGCAAGCCCCTTTTTTATTTACAAGATGGGTAAATTTATATTTATTTTATATAGGGTGGCGTAAAAAATAAGCACAAAAATTTTAGTTATGTATGATAATCATACCCCCTTCTTACTTAAACCCCATAACTTTCTCCAGAACTATACCTAAACCTTTCTTCACAGCTAGAACACCGAGTATTTTGGTAGCTTTGCTAGTCTGTATCGAGATAGACCTGCTTTCTTATGAGTCTTAGCCGCTATAACTTTCTTTTTTCTTAGGGTTATCGTAGACTTACTTAACTTATAACATTCCTGTTTAGTTAATCAAAAACAAAAAAAGAAAGTACCTGACTAAGAAGAAACTCCCTACTCCCTGTAAGTAAAAAAGTGTTTTCTAAAGGAAACGAAACATTTACACTTGATCAGATAAGAAACCTCTATACTTTAACTTAAGTTCTTTTATTCCCGAAATACGAACTTTAACCGGAGTACATTAGCACAGTAAGCATCGGTTCTAATCGCGTAACACTTCTAAGACTAACCAATCTAACTTATTTGAAATACTCTTTTTACTAGTTAGAGACTACAAAGGAAAGAACGCGCTATTTGATTGACAATTCCTGCGCTTCATCCCCAGAATTTTTTAAGTTAAGAGATTTTTTTAGTATGGAACGACATCTTATGTATAACAAGAGATTCTAGTATTTCTTAATTACTGTCGTAGAACAAATATTCTGAGAACCGCTTAACCTCAAAAGCTTGTTATAGCCTATAGTTAAGTATTGTGTAATTAGACAAGGGGCCCGTAACTTTTTTACTAGCTAGGACTAAGTCAAATTCCTTAAACCAAAAATTTTAACTAACTCAGTTCCATAAAGGGGATTTCGCCTTCTGATCAGGCCCCATTAAGTACCCTAGTATCTACCTTATTTCATTTCCTTAGTTTTACCCTTTTCGAGATACAAAAGTCAAAGTACTACATGCAGAGTTGTGCCGATAGAAATTCTTTTGTTAATTTAGTTATAATGTTTATGTTTAATAGCTAAACAAATTTATGACTGCAGCTCTCTTGGAACATTGGCTCCTATTTGTAACATCTTATAGAGTCTTTTTAGTATAACGGGGCGCGTCACCGGGAGGATTCCCCAATCTTTTTATCCGGTTATTACCTTCCGCTTTAGTGTCGACTTTATCACAATACTAGAACATCATGCCAAGTCTCTTGTAGTAGTTCAGAAATGAAAATTCTTCCTATACATACCCAACTCTTTTTTGCAACTCAGGCATTTTCTGGAAAGTAGTATACTTTGTCGATAACAGCTTAACCTCAAGTACCTAAGTGTACCCTAAAAATAGAATTTTTAACTATCGATTTGTGGAGCCCCTTTTATTCGGAGGTTAATACCAAGGTGTAGTAAACTCATGGGGTTGAGTATTTACCGGTTTTGGTGTTATCGAGTAAGTATTCCACATTATAAAATAGGGTTACTATACCTCTAGACTAAAGTTTTATTTATCCATAACTCGACCCTCTTTTTGTACTCTTTTTAAGCTTTCAAGTAGGGTTTCAAAAAGCACAGTAACTAAGAGCTTTCTTCTTTGTTTGACTAATGTAAATTAATACATTTTTCTATTTTAAATTACTAATATTAAAATCTAAAAACTAGCCAATCAAAAGAAGATTTACCAAGCCTCCTGAAATCATATGCGGGAATGCCTAATTCTAGATTATTGATTCCACTATCATAACCAAAAGTACCGTAAGTACCGTGCTAAAAGAAATAGGAAAAAGAACCCCTCTTCACAAGAGGATCTAGGCAGCCTTTATCTATAATCTATAATAGGTTTTATTCGGATAAAAAGTTCTAAGCCCCCAGCTCCAAGGGAATTATTTAACTTAAATGAATTCACAGTTTTGCCATACGATTAATTTAATTACATTACCTTGCTTTTTCTCAAAAAGTCAAGAGCAGGTTAACAATCCACCTAGAGTAACCATAAAAAAATGTATATAATTATAGTGTGATGGGTATCATCAAAGATTACAATTAGAAGTTGAACCCCTTGCATGAGGGCCGAAAAAGCAAGTGCTTTACTAACTAATAGTAAGCGTTTCTTACCTTTTTATCTACACTTAAAACTAGATTTTTGCTATATCCTTTATTCTTTATTAAATTAAGTAAAAGAGCAAATATCAGCTGTGACTTAAGTTGCTTTTTGGTTTAGGATTCAAATCTTTTAGTATATTAATTTCGGTAAATACACAAGTAGGCCTTAAAGCTGATAATAAAGAATTTTTAAAGTAAGCCCAGATGGGATCCAATCACAGGGTACCTATATCCTCAATTTCGGTACTAGTATAAGTATCTCATATCTTAAAAAGGGAGTTACAAAGGGTGCCGCTACAATATCGACAAGACTTAAGGAAAAGTACTCTATTGTAAAATAACTTGCTAAAATAGAGAAATTCGGCTACCCAACTATACTGGAAAGACTTGAACTTCGTTACCTTGTCATTTAAAGCATAGTTTGTCGGCTGTCTGATACGGGCGGCTCTCATTCCGCGATACCGGGTTTGACGATATAATGCTCAAAAGATCTGTACTGTATAATTTTATAAAGACTAAAGACTCCTATTTATATATCGAGATCCCAGTTTTTAATTAAGTTTCCTTGGAAGTTCTATGAGAGATTTGCTATTATCTTTTTGGTTGGATGATAGTGACTTTTATAATAGTTATAATAGAAGGGTTCTCTACTTCCTACTACAATTAACTTCGTTACCTTGCCGAAGCATACTTCAACCGGATTTGAACCCGCGTATCTTCGTGCACTCAATTCGCGATGTAACAAAGAGTTTGCTTATGCTTAACTGGGTAGGTAGTTGATAGCTAATAATTTAATGCACTTTTTTACTGGATTAAGGGGTGATAGCGCTCGTTCATTTTTTTTTATAAGGTTAAGTAAGGGATAAGAAATTCTTCTTTTAAGTGAATATTAAAGACACACATTTCAGCGGATCAAAAGGGACATTTTAAACGCTTTTGGACTTCTCTGGGACCTCTAGTATCCCTGGAAGCTTTGAATCAGAACTAAACACAAGAATCTCTTTTTTGATTTGTCAAGGGTAAACTTGGTTAAATAAATTAAGGTAGTCCGTTAATAGCCGTATACCAGAATCCTACATCTCACTTATCGATGGTTTAAATAGTACGAGAAAAATGAAAGAATTCCTTATCCCTTATTAAAGTGATTTGACTTTAATTCCCTATTTCTTAAACAAGGCCTGCTTAAGGTTAAGGGAAACCCATCAATTCTAATTTTATAAGGGGGGGTGCCTTGAAAGGGAGCGGATAAAACTCTCTAAGCAAAACACAGCTAAGCTATGCATCGAGGTGAAGTCTTTTTTGTGGACTGAAACTAAAAGAGAAAGGCCTTCTATTGCGCGGTATCCTCAAGGAAGCTAAGACCTAGGTTTCAAAAAACATTTTTTATATTCATGACCATTATTAAAAAGGGATTTCTGCCTAAAAGTTTCCCCAGATCTAGCCGACAATATAGGATTATATAATATTTAAGTCTTTTTGAGATCGGAGCCAAGTCAGCTTTTTAGGTGCGCTCAGTCCTATGTGCAAAAAGATTGACTTTTATAGAAGTTTAGGGAAACCCGGTATAGTACCCGAAAGGTTTGTTTTACATGCTTAAGGGTAGTGAGAAGTTCCTTAAATTGTTTTTGTGAGGTTCTACCGGATTGTGTACCTGTTTTTTCTATGAAGTGCCTCTTTAGAGATAGGCCTCTTTTTATCAAAAAAGAATGATATAAGACTTAAAGTTTATATACACTATCGTGATTCTTTAAAATTACAGGCTATATAGGCGAATAAACCCTTCTTATAGATACAATTTAACTTAAAAACTTAGCAAAATTTATTATATATCGGGAAGTTCATTATATAAATTTGTAAAAGCAGGTGCTAGCTTTATTAGGACTGACTTACTCCTTATATTAATACAGAGAGCTTGCACTCTAGCCTCTCTGCAAAACGAAAGTCAAGTAAATTTATATCAAGACAGAGAATTAAAGATAAATCTTTCCTTTTTAGTTTTCTATATCTACGTGTCTAATTAAATATACTCATTTCTCAACTTTGTTTATATATTTTCAATAGGGTTCTACTATTCTATCTAGGTTCTGCTTTGTTAGTAAGAGAGGTTCCTGCCAAGGGAGACAAAGACTCCTTATTTACTTTTATAAAAAGATAGTCCAGTAGAAGATTTTTTGTGTAAGTTCTTTTATGTTATTACCGGGTTCCCTTTAAGGTATAGCTTTTGAGAGACTCCTTTAAGTGGGGCATATACACTTCCAGGGTTTTATACTATGAATATATCACGCAAGTCTTTGCTCTTTCTCGCAGAAACTCGTTATTAGGGTACTTGATCTATTTATTATATACAAGGGGACCCTCTACAGATTTTTTGTTAACTCAATCAGAGTATACTCTAAGTAAACACTTGGTTTTTTGTATATAAAAAGGGCTGACTCAAGCGGTTCCGGAATGTAGTCTTTTACATTAAATGTAAGTTGTGCTTTGATAAATACTATATCGCCTTTTAACCACTAGCCTAGATGGGAGTGCTTAGAACTGGAAAAGGGGGCCATATAAAATAAAGCACAATTTTGATTGACAGAATTTCGGGAATATTTTGTATTTAAAAGGCACTTAAATTCCTTTTGTAATAAAAAAACAAATAACTAGTCCTTCAAATTAAGGGCTATAAAGCACAAGAATACGGGGGTTCCAAAACCAAAAAGCCAGAAAACCTTTATAGCAGAGGCCCCTTTTTACTTCCTAGTTGAACCCTCTAATCCGGAAATAACAGGAATTCGTAAAAGTCAAAATCAAACTAAAACAAAGCAGGGAGTCTGGTTAACTTCTATTTTCAAAAATTTTAGGAAGGTATTCAGTAAAAGGGGCCCTCATTCAAGAGAGTGCTTTCCTAAGGGTTAGATTTACTTGGGAAGTTACTGTTATTCGTATTTCGGAAATCCTAAGTATCTAAGTACTTCTGAAAAAGTATAAAGTTGGGCATTCATAAGCGCAAGAGTTCTAGTCTAGAAAGGTTGCTTCTGCGTCACTTTTTTTAGGGGCTCCCTACTGCGTGCCGATTTTGTAGGATTTAACTGGGTTTTCTAGGCATGTAAGTATTTATTGGTGTGGGGTCCTAATATCTATTAAGCAGAAGTTGCACTTAGGAAAAGTTTTTACATAGACAAGGGCCCTTTTATAGCTACAGTTACAAGTCAAAGATTTTAACCCAAGTCCCGGCAGTAGGTTTTTCTAAAAGCAAGCCAGAAAAACTCCAATTTCTCTATTTTAAGGCGAAAAGGCAGGGGGTGTTATAGGAAAAGTGGATTGCTTTCACAGCTTGCAGCTCCCCGGATAGATATTATGGAATAGTACATAGAGGTAGACTACTGCAATTCCTAGACCAGCGGCCTTATTTTTCTATAAAATAAAAGGAATTTTAACAAAAATATAAACTTAGTTAGACTTGTAAGCAAAAAAAAAGAGTCCGCAGTAAAGGATTTGCTCGAGAAGTGTGCTGTATCTTTTTAAGGCTTGCGGCTCCTAAAGTTTATAGTGAATCGCTACTGTACTAGAATTTCTTCTTTATATCTTTATACTTGCAGAATTATCAGGAAAAGGAGAGGATCCTCCACGTGTTTTATGCTCCAAATTTCAAAGTTTTTCCTTAATCAAGAAAGATATAAGAACGAGCTCTCCTAAACTAGTAAACAAGGGCAAGTGTTCGCGATTAGGATAGGGTCCGTTAAAATTTACCCTATTAGGACGAATTACTTTAGTAGAAGTTCCCGGTCTCTGAAACGGAATAATACTTCATACTTCAAGGCGGACTTTTTCCTTTTTATTAAAGAAACTGGGAAAAATATTTACTTACAAAAAATGACTATATATAAAGTCATGGAAAAAGTTGCTTTTTATCTAAATTCTCGCTTATAACAGGCTTTTGCCCTAAGTTTCCTTTTAAGATTTTTCATACTCATGTTTTTAATTCCTTGGATAGAACATTTGGGTGAGGCTCTGGAAACCTGAAATCATAGGAACACGAAAACAACTTTGACTTGCCTAGTTATTTCTCTCTTTCTTAAAAGGATTCTCTAATCATCCTTTTCATGAAACTTACTATCTATTTTTTAACACTAAAAGGGAACCGGGGGCAAGAACCAAAAGAAAAATCCTCCTAGCATCTTTTACTCTTAAACCCCATACTTTTCTTACGAGCTACACCTACAATCTTAGAAGCTATAACAGAACACAGTAATACAAAGGTTGTAATCCCAGAAAAAAAACTTCTCCTTAACTTTTTCTTACCCAAACTATATACCCATTTTCTTTAGTTCTACCCTTTCCTAGAAGCTAGATACATTACTCTTTATAACCAGAACTTTCTTTAAGGCTAGAAGACTTTACAGTCTTTGGATTTGTACTACTCTTCACTTCAGAGCTCTTATATACTCTTGCTCTTAAAAGACCCCCCTTTTATATCTTAGTCTTTTCCATAAATGAGGGAATAGAAAAGATATTTTTAAGGATTTAACACCCAAACTTTTTCTGCTCGTGTAAATTTTAGTTAGAGACTAAAATATTAAAATGACATATATTACTATGGACTATGGATTCCAATACTCTCTCTTTCTTAAAGGCGAATTTGACAAATAAAACATTTTTCTTTAATTCAAAAAGTATGTTTTAGTAAAAATTTTCATGTATCTCGCGATAGAAAACCCAGGGTTCGTTACTCTCATAAAACTAGGGCCTCCTCCTTAAACCAAACTTCAGTTCAGTATAGTATATATATTTATTTGAGTATACTAAGGATTTCTAAGACTTCAATTAATATAAGTAATACGGCCTGTTAAACGAAACAGAGGTAATATAGGGTATAATTTGACTCTAGTAAGTACCTCGGGTTAGATATAAAAACGTAAAGGTTAAAACACAGGTTAATCTTTGAAAATAAATAGAAGGCTTCCCCTTTTAAGTTTCTATAGAATTGCTTTTCTTTTTTATAAAATTTTTATTTGATTGATGGATTTACCAGTTTATATCGGCTTGCTTTTTAAATACTTACAAAGAACTGCTCCTCAGCTATAAAGGAAAACAAGTACTCTTATTGGAGATTGCCTATTAGTTAACAAACCCGAGTCCCCATTGGATACAAAGAGAAATCGGAAACTTATTTTCTCACTAATAAATCTCACTTTTCTAATTCTATAGAAATTCTAGTTTGTGTACTCTCTTTATCCAATATCCCTTCTTATTTATTTAATAGGGATTTCGTTTTTTAGAGCCCTTACTATACATTATTATTTCGCGGATATTGCTTCAATACAAATAAGAAGTTTTAATTTGCTATTAATAAATTGACTTGTCAAGAGTACTCCCCTAGATTTTATTTAGTAAATAAAATTCAAAACAATACTACAAAAGGGATACTTATTTTTATTAACTCACTTACTATATTCAGAAATCTTGCTTACTTACTCAAAGCATTGCACCGAAACAATAAATAAGACCTTGTATCCTAAAGGTATATCCTGAGTGCACTAACCAAGAAACTTTCAGGAAAAAGACTCAAACCTAAAAATCTCCATTTCAGGGGATCCCGGTAAAGAAAAAAGAATACAACTACTTGTATACAAAAATCAAAGTTAGGAGTAAATATCTCCAGCTATATTCTCAACTCTCAAGATAATTTAAAAGAAAAGGTCTATAAAAGGAAGAACCTTCTTTCTTTTGTGAAATTACTGTTCTAAAACCCTATAATAACGCAGCAGGGAGAAAAAGGACCCTGTTGAGAAAACCTAACTTATTGCCTAATATAAACTTCCTAATAACCCTAAAAACTCCCAGGATAAAAAAAAAATAACAGAATATCAAATATTACTTAAAGCTGAAAGGAAACATTGCTTTCCAATTCCTAACCCAAATACAGAAAACCCTTCTTTCTCGAGGAAAATAATAGAAAGATTCCGTATAAACAGGAGAAATTACGTCTCTTATTATAAGAGTACTTTAGCCAACACTACACCTAATTATTAAAACAAACCCCTGGGGCAAACTTGCAGAAAATCCTTATTTACTAAACTCTTAAAAGTTTGTTTTGTACTCCCTATCAAATTTAGTATACTTTTACAAGCACTCCTAAATTTTAGTCATTTAAAAAGAAATCCTAAATTGAAACTACATAACCTATATTGCCAATCCAGTATGTATACTCGGTAACTATAGACGAACATTTCCTAAACTATAAGTATCGAAACTAGGTAAAAATAGGCTACATAAGAGCTTCCTATGATCTATTATACTCGTAGACTACGAAGTTTTCTTTAATTCATCTGTAATGTAAGATCTGTATGCTTTTATTCAAGAGTGTTACTTATCCTTATAAAGTGAACTTCAAGTTAGAAAACCTAGCTTTTCTAAAGAAGATAAACCCTATTTATGAAACAAAATTTAGCTAGTAGGGATTCCGCAGAATAAGGAAAATCGTTAGATTTTTATAATTAAGGAAACGAATAAAACTAACTGCACTAAAAGGAAGAGGTACGCGGGCTCTCTTGCTTAATTATTAATGTAAACCTTTTAAGCAAAAGTATGCTCGTGTATTCCTTTTACATGCCGAACATAACAGAAATTTAACCTAATAATTTTGTTTACATTCGCTTTTCCTTAGTGCGCGCTTCCTTTTTCTAGATAGATTTTATAATAATAATAACAAGACTCTTTATTGTTTAAGGAAACTAGGATTCCGCTGACATCTTACTAAATGGATATGACGTACTTATATAAAATCCGGAGCCTTTTTTGTATGCATGGCTTAGTTTTTGTTTTCCGGTAATTATAGGATTCTTCATTTCAATGAAAACCTTTTTTAGGGCAGGCCGGGTTTCTACACGAACCCTTACAGTATACTTGGCCCCTTTAAATAAAGAAAGGTTTTCCGCTTCTCACGAGCTCGCAAGAAGCGTTTCTGAGTCTTTTAGTGGCAAGTATATGAAGAACTCTATATCCTGAGATTTCTTTGTACAAGGAAAGATTTGACTTTCTTACTATTAAAAAGGAATTTTTTCTTTTATAAGGTCCCACTTTCTTTTCTATACTCAAAAATCTATAGTCTAAATCTTTTTTATAGTCAATTCTACTGAATACTCATGGTAAGGATAAGTCAATACCATTCCTTTATAGACATTATAGATATGAAAGACTTCGAAAAGTGTATACTTTAACAGGAATAATAGGAACCGAACCCCTCTCATTTATAGGTAATTTAGAGGAGTAAAGTAACTACGCCGGAGCTTTATAAAGACCAGAAGTCTTAGGATTTATAGACTCTTCTTAGCTTATAGGTGCGGTTCCTGTTTGAGAAATAAGATCGCTCTAAAAAGGTTACCCTTACAAAAATACGAGTAGAGCAGATCTGCCTCTTGCGTATAGGTTGTTGTTATAGTATGGTATTGGCAAGGATGTTTTTAGAATTAGTATTGTAAAAGCAAGCCGATTTAGAAAAAGAGAGTTGTTCTCGGAATTCCTTCTTTATATTTCTTTGTGAAAGTACTCAACTGAATTAATTAAGGAGTTCTCTAAGTCTTTTTAAGTTTACACTGGAGAGGGAATACTGCTTGCTTTCTAAGATCCCTTGCAAAACCCCAAGTGTTGAGGGGTATTATATGTGTGAAAAATCCCTTTTTTTATAGAAGTTACTCCCTCCTATTTGGATGCAGTAACAAGGCACATGGAGTAATCCAAATAAGGACGCTAAGCAATTTCCTAAATTCTGTTAAGGCCCCAGGAGACTGAAGAGAGGGATCCCTTTTTATGGGAGTTAACTAGGAATTGAAGAACTCGGGGTTAACTTAGAACTTAGTCTGGGAGAAATTAGCTTCTGTTCTGGCTTTTTATATAAGTTTCTGTATGGCATGCCGTACTGGTAAAAAAAAGGTAATAAACAAGTCCTCGAATTTTTTCAATGAGGAACAAAGGCAAGTGTAGCTTGGATCCGAAACTTTTGAATTTTAGCTTTTCTAAAGCCTAATATTCCACCAACTCTAAGCAAACAAACCCTTATTTTTTTGAAAGGCAGGGATACTCCTTCAAGTACTTAAAATATAAAGGGGCTCTTAGAAAAAGGATACAGTTCCTTAAAAAACCCCTTTGGCTTTATAGACGCAACTAACTTAGAAACTTCGATATAAAACGGAAATACTAAAAGTGAGGTAACTCTTTGCAAAATAATTCTAAAAGTGCGTATAGTTTTCAGAAAAAGGGCAATATCCCGCAGAAAATGAAAATGTAGCTTTCATAAGCTGCTCAAACTTAAGTGTCAAGACTTATTAACTCTAGTAAAGCTATCCTGCTAGTCCTCTTAGAGTTTTTACTAAAATAAGGAATTCTTATGCTATAGGAAAGATAACAATGTTGTAAAAAAGTCAAAAGGGAAATCCCAGATTTTAATAAAGACTTTCTATATCTAATTTTTTTGTATTGATTTCTGAATTATAAAAAACCCAATACTAGAGTTCAACCTTTTGATAGCTTTAAAATTACTTATTAAAGGCCCCCTTACTTACACAGGGATACGGCCTAGGGAATTTTTGAGGATATATGATATTAAATTTATGAAGAAACCTAAAGTACCAAACTATAAGTTAAAGGAGTTGTAGTTTTTTAAGTAGTTGAATAGCAGTACTATCCTTTTTTTATAGAGTAGAGTATTATCTTACTAGGATTAGGACACGCATGGGTTTAGAGACAGGGCAGAAGCGCTTAAGTTTTAGGATGATAGTTTTCTATTTTAAGACTTTTCTTTGCATATTTAATTGAGATTTTTCTCAAATTAAAGGTTCAAAATGCTCCTTTTCTTGCTGCGGTGTTTACTCCTATTGTGTATTTGCGTTGATAGATATTCTTTCCAAAGGTCTTTGGTCTTCATTTTGTAGGGACCCCCTTTCTTAACCTATCCGGTCAATCTTTCTTGATCTATAAAGTCTGGCATTTGTCTCGTTTCAAAACCCTTTTTATCCTTTATTTATTAAAAAAAGAGCAAGGTACTCTGTCTTTGTCTTTTTTGCAAGAACACCTGGGTAACATATAGGTATATTAGAATTGTAAGTGAGGGTAGAACCCTTAAAGAAAAGGACCAACCCTAGACTTTTAGATCGCCAGACAAAGAAAATCAAAAGCGCGTATCCTACTAAAAGTTCAAGTATCTTGTTATACTATTGTCAAAGTAGAAAAACACATGTAAATCAAAAAAGTAAAGGGTAAGTCTTGGGTGAAACGAGTCTCAATTCGCATACCTATCAGTCAGTAACTCCCCCAATAGGTAACGGCAAAACTATCTCGGAATCCCTGTCCCTATACAAAGGACGCACCCCTCATTCAAAAAAAAGCTACTGGCATTCAAATTCTATAAATAAAAAAAGCACTTTTTGAGGAGAAGCCCTTTCTAGTTTTAAAAGATCCTTAAATATATCAAACAAAGAGCTCCTTTTAAGGCAAGTAAAACCCTTTCAAAATCATTTTAAATTACCAGACCCAGTTCTCATGACTCATGAAAAATGCCAAATATGTCTATTTTAGTTAGCAGGAGTCTTACTTACCTAATTTCTGGACTCTCAAGTTAGAAGAACTCTTTGGTATAAGGGTATAAGGTTTTCCATTAAGTATAAAAGTTTTGACTACTTTTTGTGAAAGTAACAAGAATACGCATAATGGTGTATCAAGCGTACAATATCAGATAAGGAGTACCTTGCTTTATATACACATCTAGGAATCCTATCATCATTCTCTTTGTATTTTGGGCTCAGTTACCTCACAATCCTCGTCATTATAATTTTTAAAGAAGATTTAGGAAGGTTGCATAAAATAAATAGTATATCCGTAGTAATTATCCGCTTTGGGTTTAGACCCATTTACCTTAATTATAGGTCTAGTCACACTTAGTTTTAAGAAAGAACCTCTCAAGGAAATACAGGAAAGTATAGGGAGTTATAATAACTCCTAATCTAAACAAAAAGTTCTCAAGCAGCCGGGTCTCTTTTTATATAAAAAGTTAAGGAAACCTTGTGTTTGGTTATACTCCTCGGGTTTTGAAATAGGGATAACTACCAGTTTAACTTTAAAGAGATCAACACCTCTTTTACCAAAAGGAACTTGGCTAAGACAAAAGAAAATTTTCAAATCCATAAGCTACAGTAGAAGACTAGAGTACCTCAAAAGTCTAAATTTACAAATTCAGTTTTTCAAAAACGACCCTAGGCTCTTTGAATCAAAGGTTTAGTGTTGTTTATTGCCGACTTTTTTTACTGCTTTACTGCGAATGTCGATAACTTTATAGGGTTTTGTCTACTTAAGTTAGTCTCACAATTTAGGTAAACTTCTTTTTAGTTCTGCTTCAATTACTGTTTAGGAAACTCCCTTCTATCAAAAATTTATAGGGAATGTATCACACCAAGTCTATTAGCTTGCAGCATCATATAAAAAGCAACCGGATACTCAAGAATCCCAGGAAACCTTGTGTTAAGTTTTACAGACACCGAAAATCTTTACCATTTTATAGTAGTCGCCTTTAGTTTTTGTTATCCAGGTATGCCTTTGTAAGACTTTCTTTAATTTAAAAGTAAAAGGGCGTAATTCAAAAGCCTTAGTCCTATACCCCACCTACACGAGGCTTGCTTTTGAATTTGCATTTTCTTGAGGATGATTTTTCTGGCAAAAGAGCAGGGCTGCTTAAGGAAAAGACTCTCTTTTTATCCCTTTATTTTCTATAGAGGAATCCTATGTAAATTTAGTTATATATGATACAAGGAAAAGCAGAAAAAGTCGGAACGGCTTCTCCAAAAGGTGCTCCTGTTCTTTATAAAGTACTTTTACTAAAAAATCATTATTTTTGTAATTATTTGAATTACTAGCTGAAGGGCTGCGCTTTGCCGGGTTTTCTTATTATACTTTAAAAGACTTTTTTCTATTATAGGTATTCTAGGGTAGCTTTTATACTAACTTTTAAATTCTTGATTCGAAATAAGGTACCCACCTAATTACAGTCACGGAACTTCATTCTTTGAGACAAGTCCCTAATAAATCTTAGCTTTTTGAGTATGCAAGTAGAAGCAATCCTTTTTGTTTTAGGCTTTAGTTCCTATAATTAAGGAATAAAAATGTTAACACTTTTTTACGAAAAATCTTGACAATTAACCTAGGCTAGGAGAGCTAGAAACTAATCCCAAAAACTTGTCTTTTTAATCCTATACTTCTTACTGCCCTACCCACCCCACAAATCTTTGTGAATATTTACTCTCCCATATTCGGAAAAGGAGCAGTTAGTTTCATTAGAGGTACGGGATACCCTTTCTTTTATAAAGCATCAGTAAAAAAGGAGGTTTGACTTTCCTCAGGTTAGCTTTTCCAGATACGGACTTCGAACCCAGGGAATACAATTAGACTACTTCGGTTCCTTATACCCCTCCATTGTGCTATTACAGGAAATTTTAGGTTTGTCTAGACTAAACGGAGCTAAAATTTCTAAAAAGAGGTTAATCGCTTGACTTAAAACCATACATAATTGTATTCAACCAATTATAATAAGGGGTAGCCCTGGGCGCTATATCCTTAAACCCGAGTCTCCTGGCTAATATAAGGTATTAAAAAAAGGTAAAGCAATAAGTGCCCTTATAAAGGCTCCTTTCAACCCAGCCTCTTTTTTATCCTTAATATAAAAACCCCAGATCTTTTTGGTTTACAGTAGCTGACAGGGGATTGCCCTTTAATAAAGGAGAAAACAAGGGGAAATGATTCTTGGGTTTTTGTTTGTTATGCTTTTGTCCTTTTTTTGTATAGAATTCTTATTCTTACCAGGTACTTCAATAATGAAAATCCTACCCTAAGTCTAGCTTGAATTTCCTGGAATAAAATCCGATATCGACTAACTCACTTTGAAAAGTATAAGAGAAAACCCATGGATCTGGTTACGAAGAAAAAATAGTAAGTCTATAGGTTCCTGAACACAAAAAATACTAAATTCAACAGATATTCAAAAAAGGGAGCACCCTTTATTTTATAAAAAGTTCTAACAGCAAACCCGGTACTCAGTCAGTTGAGCAGTAAGCAGCAGGCACCGCATATTACAACAGGTTATCCAGAGGGATTGGTCTGTCGAAAGTTAATAACAAGGTCTTTTTGGGCGGGATAGTAAGAGGGGTATATAAGCGGATCGCACAGGGAAAGGGTTTTTATTTGTATAGTACCATATCTTTAATCTTTATTGGTGGAGAATAATTTCATTTGCGTACAATAGGAGGATCGTTAAGCGTACGGATAGAAAGAAACGCTTCGAGCTTCGTGTACTGTTGAAGAAGTAAAGTATCCTAATCTAAGACTATCAACCAGGACTATCTCTATCGGGTGAGTGCATTCTAATACCAATCGTGAACAGCTGAGCTCAAAACTTGTTAGCCAATAGAAATTGAATACCTACCAATTCTTTTTTTCTTCCCAATAAGGTTCCTTTTTTAGACAGAGTACGTACTATCTTATATAGTAATTACTTATATACCCGGACTTACTTATATTAGTAAACCCTATTTTCTAGTTACTCCCTTATATATATATAGGAAACCCAGAGTTCCAAATGTTTATGCGAGTGCTTACGACCAGGGACTCATAAGTTGATTATTAAGAGTCCTTATTAGACTAAGATTTTTTTTATCAATAGAAAAAGTTGAGGTTACATAAAATATGCTGCTGCTATAATCCCTAGCTATACATAATATTGAAGTGTTTTGAATAAGCCTGGCATAAAACCTTAGGCGTACCTTGACTTTTGAGTTTATCTTTACCTTCTACTACGAAATAGTAATGCTTTTTTTACGGAATATGCCCTACATTGCTCTTTGAGTCTATACTTTAAACTCTACTCAGGAGTTAATTATTCTACTCTCGCCCAGTCAAGTAGCTCTATGAGAAGTGCATCACTAACCAACGCTTTTAAGTGCCTTGCTGTAAAGCCATAGAAATTTGTATCGTTTTTATAAAAGGGTTTGCTTCCTAGCCCCTCTTTTAAGTCCTCCAAACCATAATACAGTAAACAGGTAACTCCCTAAAACCCCCTTTCGGAACTATAGCGTAGCCCTCTTAAATCTTCCCTCTTGCGAGTCGCAATTAGATCTCTGTTGAAGGAAGCTCGCTAAAAAAGGATCCACTATTCTAGCTCTTACTTATAAATTAAAGAGAGTCCCGTTTTAACAAATTCCCACGAAAAGAGCCCGCCTAACAGTATTGACTAAAAACCGAAACTTATAAATTCTTGGTCATAGAAAGCTGCGGGACTTTATAAAGGCATTTTATACATCTCGGGAGGTTTAAGAAGCCCCCTTATACTTATATTAGATAAACTTTCTCAGTTTTCCTGAAAAGAGCCCTATCTTCTCGTATTACTGACACTTCTAAAAAGTTTTAAGACCAAAAACTTTACCGATTACTCAGACATCCTCGTTTTATACCCTGTTTTCTTTGAATCCAAAAATCTCTATATAAGGATATTAGTAAATCTCAAGTCATAAGAGGGGGCGTCTTAATCTTAATACTATAAGGAATCTTACCTCAGACTTGGAAATTTCTTCTTTTTAAAGACTTCGCGTAGTTTAGCTGCATTTTTCTATTTAATTAAGAGCGTGAGCTTTCTACTATCGGGTATTAAGGTTTCCTAATGCGTATCTCTCCGTGCTCGAGCTTATAGGGTTTTGACCGAAGGAACTCCAGAGTTTTTTTAATTGACCCAGTCGAGGATATTCACCTATTATCTTTTTTTAGTCTCTTTTAGCACTCGAGACGAGAGGAAAAAACCTATATAGAATTATCAAGCTACAAGTTCTGGTAGGCAATAGGCATAGTTTTGAGCACTTTTGTCTGCGAGTTATACTAAACGGAGAATCCTAAGCTTAAGAGGTATCGAGAGTTTTAGCGAGTACTCCGCTGAGAAAAAGCGGGGTTTAACCTGTCTTAAGGCCTAAAAAGGTACCGCTTAGAATGCAGAGTTATAAAGAGAGTCTGTTAAGTACGGGAGATTTTGAGTGCTTTATTAAAGTAAATCCAGGTCCTGTATATTAAGTAAGCTTTTGCTAGAGTACTTTTTACCGATACAAGAAACTTGTAGGCTCGTGTGTGTCTCTTAGTCCTTTAGAGAAGTAGACCCTTCAGTTCTTATGCAAAGTACTGGGACCTTATTAGGTGTTATCTGTGAAGTAGCTAAAAATTCGAATCCTCTAGTTCTTAGAAACTGAGTATATACTAAAATCTGGTAAGGTATTCCAGCCAAGAAAACCCAACCAGAATTCTTATCGCTTTAACTGAAATGAAGGAATGAAATTTTATATCAAACTTTTTACATTACAAAAAAAGACTTTCCCTTAAAAATGAAAAGGAGATTCTAGGAATTTCTTGTCTAAACCTGTCTTCCTAGTTCCTTCGTCATTACAATTTTTATGTAATCGAGTTTTGAAAACATTAGCTTTATGGGCTTGGAGTTACCTTTTCACTCTGCGGAGGATAAAGCGATTCTACTTCCTTTTTATATTATACCGGATATCCTATTTTCTCTTCTGATTTAGTTTCAGCCCCCTGTTTCCAAAATAGAAGGCAGGTCGGACCCTTGCCAAAGAGACCTCAAACTGACTGCTCTACGGAAATTTCCTTTTAAACAAATAAGATATTTCTATAGCAAAGGAAGCATCACTCAAATATATGCTTCCAGGAACCAGACTGAGTTAGATATCCTTATTTTTCAACTTTATAAAAGCAATTTTTAAGACTGACGGAACTACAAGGTGAGGCCACTAACCGAAGGAGCTCTTAGTTCGATCACGGATCTTTTGAGAAGTATAAGGGCTTTCTAATCTAAGGTAAGGGTTGGATTTTGGGGTTTTCTAGTGGATAATCTGTATGTTCTCTATTGTAAACTTACTCCACGGGACTCCTGCACAAATGGAGAAGGGAAATTTTATACAAAAGTTGACCTGCTCTTTATATTTGAATTTCCCGTCTTTATCTGGATCCGCTCTACTGGGGTTGCCCCAAATAGAGTCTCTTTATTTTAGCTTTATCGCGAATCTTAAAAGTCTGTATCCTATGTTAATGGAAAGCACCCGCCGGTAGGTTGTTACTATCTCGAAAGGATCCTTTAGAAAGAAAAATGTGAGAGACTTTGACTTCCTATAAGTTGTCAGGCTTATCCACTTATTACTAAGAGTATTTTGCTAAAATTATGGGCCCTGGTACTGCTTACTTAGTATACAGAATCAGAATTCCTTTCTATAATTAAGAATTAATAATAACTACTATTACCGCTAAAGAGTACTAAGATAAAGTTTCTTTGGAATCATTCCTTAGCGGGTTTGAAACTATTATAAACAAGTTTTTCCTTTCATTTTCAGCGAGGGTAAGGTTTAACTTGGTTAAAAAGAAGTTCGAGGGTCATTTTGCTGAACTTCCCGGGCTTAGCAAGTTTCTAGTACGGGGAAGGGAGAATTCTAGAGCTAAAGTTCTTGTTAATTGAATTTAAGGTTTTCTTCTTTTTTATTTAAAATAGGGAGGTAGATAGAAACTTTGGCTTTGTTTTCTACTAAATCAAGGGACCCCCAAAAAGACAGGAATGCACGAGATATAAATTCTAAAAGCCGTTTAAGGATAAGAATGCTTTAAAACTTCATAGGCGTAAGAATTCTGCGCAGATTTTCTATTTCATTACACTAAAAAAATGACTGGAAGTGGTATCATAGAAGAATTTGGGATCGAGCCCAGGATACAAAACTGAATTTAGCAAACCTTTTCTTAAAGCTTTCGGCTTACACAAAATTCAACAGCAAAGGCATATTCACTGCAGTTCTTTATTTACTTGTAAAACACCTCCCTTAGAATACCGGAGCTACTAAGAAAATACAAAAGTTCAAGTCCTACAATATACAAGTCGCTAAAAATCCCGAAGCACCAAAGAGTAAAGCTAATAAATATCAAACTGAGAAAATCTCTAAAACCTTTTATTAAAGAGCCTTCCTAAACAAAGCCTGTAAGGAAATCGGAGACTTACTATACAACTTACTTGATTTTCTATTTTCTTTCTCCAGTGACATATAAAATCTGTATTTCCTCGTTAGCTTCGAAAAAACCTTCGGATACAAAGCTCTCGTTAAAGCTTAATATTAAGAGAGGGAAAACCAAATTCCGCAGATTTTAGTGTGATTTTCTATGTTCTGCCAAGACTCTAGGTTACTTGAGATTTTTCTTATACTATAACTATTTAAATTAAAGGGGTCCTCTATCAACACTTCTCCTAAGCGAACTTGTTACTCAGTAATTAAATTGAAAAAAGTCCCAGAACCCCAAAAAGCTATAGAATAAAAAAGTTTCCTAATTCTTTATTCGTAAAGTACTAGACTCCTGGCTAGCGCAGAGCCTAAGACTTTAATATCACAGAACGCCGCCTACGTGTTAGGAATACCCAGAAAGCTTAGAAAATGTCGTAGGTTCAAATCAAGAGTACGAATCCTTTTTTTATACCTGACGCATCCGTATTCTAAATTACAAACTATTAAAAACCTAAGGCCATACTAAAGCCTGCCTAATAAATAAGCTTTTAACTTTTTAATCTATCAAAGTCTAAGAAAAAGGCAGCTCCTTTTACTAGTAAGGGGCTCCCGATACAGGACTTCTATTATATTTCTTTTTGCTCTAAACATCTATACTAAAAAAAGTAATTCATTTTGTTTACATTGTAGGGTGAAATTTTCTTCTACACGGAGCTACTAGCTCTAAGGTCTCTACTTTTTTAGTTCAACCAAAAATCTTTCTCTTTAAACTTAAGAGAAGCTATACCTATTAATTGTTGTTAATTGCTTATAACTCGAGTAGGGAAGGTTTTATATTATTATTATATTATATGAAAATATCCATCCTTACGTTTCGAATAAAATTATATCTATTACAAAATAAAGGCTAAAACTATAGACTTTTTAATACAACTCCTAGCTACTACTAAAAAGCCAATAGGTAGAGTAAGGGCTAGAAGAATAAGTCAGGTAATACAGCTAAGTACAAAAGCTACAGTCTAGAACAAGAGTAAGGTTCCTATGCAGATAGAGAGTCTAGCTCCAGTTACAGTAAACAAGGGATAGAGAAAGCAGTAATTAATCAAGTAAGAGGACTCAGCTCCAGTCTAAGGGTGTAGGTATCCTGAAAGCTATAGCTCTAAAAGTCTTGACGTTCTTAAGAAAAGAGGTCCCTTTAAGATTAGGATTTAAGAGTAACAAGTAAGTGTCAATAAGAGGGAACTTAAGTAAAAGGTACTAAAGGAATCCGGTATCCTATTTTTTATCTTTCTTATATTTCTATTCCAGATTTCGATAAGGACAGGGCTAGGTTTTGTTACAAGTCGATCCATGACCAGCCCAACTTTAAATTGTCATTTAGTCCTTTTTTACAGCAACACTAGATTTAGTAAACCCTTTATTCTAGCCTTTTTAATAACTAACCTTGTAAAGGTAAAGAAAGGATCCTTTGCTACAAGAAGTTTGACTGCTCTATTCAACACTACTCTAGACCTAAAATTAGTAGATCACGAAAATCTGCCTCGCTTTAATTAAGGCGGGTACTCCTGAAATACTTGTAACGAGTTATTTTATTAAGAAAGCCCTTTTTATTCTATAAATAAACCGGCTAAAACTCAATAGCCAGCCCCGCCTATCTTATTTGTACTAAACTAGAGGGGCCCTACAAAATTTTGCTTAAACAAGGAAACCCTTACAGAAGAGAATGAATTCGAACCTGTGCAATCGAACTTCATTGACTGGTGCCGTACCAAAGAGAAAGACTAAAGAAGGATTCGAACCCACAATCAAAGATTGCCATTTGACTATTGACGTATTCTAACTACCAACTAGCCTAGAGAAGACTTATAAAAAGAGGACTGGAGAAAGATTTCAAATAGATTTATAATAAGCGATTTCATAAAACAGGTTTTGGATCTAGGAATTCTTCTTCTTCTACAACCTTAAAACTCTTATACTAGTAAGTTTACTTACTCAATTAAGAAAAAAGAAAAGAAAAGGGGTACTTCTCTAGACTTAAGACAACCTTATAGAATAAGGTTTAAGACTCTTCAACTCGAGTTTTATTGTATCTGATTCTGAATTCTGTCTATTTTTTCATTATAGTTTTACCGTTTAGAAAGTGTATAACAGCCCCCGGGGTAGATTGCTCTACCAGCTAAACCTTGGTTTTTTGACTTTTGAGACACCTTAGTAAGAGTAATCCAGACTTGCTTTACTATATATGATTTAGAACCAGTAACTTTTTTTATGTTTGCTTGTTTTTTTGATACTAGTTAGGTCTAGATATGCCGAGTCCAAGCACTAATTTAATTACACTTATGGTTTTCCTTATCTTATTTTGATAGGGTAACCGTAGCACTCGAAACATAGCAATCTTTGCATATCCCCTTAAACAACAGCCTTATATACTGACGCGTCTAGTAGTTCAGATTTTACCCAGTGCAAATATTAGAACCTTTACCACTCTTTTTTGTACCCAAAGCTACTACTGGTAACCTTTATTCGATTAAGTCTATTTTCATCAGATTACCAAGAGTCTCCTAACACTGGACCCTTTTTTTACAAAGAAGCTTATAATGCAGACATTATAAGATAAGAGAGGATTAGTTACGTCCTAAGTATAAGATAAGAAGTATAGAATATAAGGAACCCGGAGTAGAAAACCCCGTTAAGATAAAGAAAATATAGGATCAGTTCCGTTTTTCTAACAAACTTCGAAACTCTAATCTGGCAGTCAATTTTTATAAGGCATTGCCTGTTTATTGTGTTAATTGTATAAGTAACCGATATATAACTAGGTTTAATATATAGGGCCCTTGGTAAAAAAGCTTTAGATTCCAAATTCCGTTCAAATCTCTTAATATCTGGCTTAGCGACTATATTTTAGAATAGCTATCGGGTTAAAATTCCCGAAACGGTCTCGTCGTAAAGAAATTTTAGAATCGTGCTCCCTTTGTTTTATTACATTTTATTACAAAAAGTAGTATCTCTCATAGTGCTTAGGCTTAGTTTCCATGGACCCTCTCCCTCCCTACAATTTCTATTTAGCAAGCAAATAACTTTTTAGTGTTTAACTCATCCTAATATTTTAAAAAGTGAGTTTACCGGGGAGCCTAGGATAGTCAGGTCCTGCAAGGGTACTCCTTTTAACCAAAACAGAAATTCTAGTGAGCAAAGACGAGGTTCCCTCCTTAGGAGTTTTAAGAATATACGATTTTAGACCTTAAGCTGTTTTAATAAGTATTAACGTGTTATCCTTACTAACAAAATCTCTTTCCTAAGAATATAAAAATCCCAACAGTGAGTGAGATATTTTATTTTAAAACTAAGGAAGTAACATACAAGGAGGGTCCCTTACGGTAAAAAAGTTAACGCATTGCCCAGGCAAGCTTCTATTTTCATATAAATAAAGGAAATCCTAACGTTAAATTATACAAGTAAATAAAAAATAGCTAGCTTAACAAGAGGGCTTTATGCAGAATAATACGGAACCTGAGCTTACTTTTTATTTTAATACCACCCGCTATAAACTAAAATTTCCTTTAACGGATTCTAACTTGATATATAGATTCTTAATAAGTATCTCCCTTTATTTGGTATCTTTACCTTAAGTTTTTATGCATATACTTTCTTTAAGCCGCTTAGACTTTATATTGCTGAGAGAACTTTCTACAGGATTTATAGCTTAAAATGATCTCATTTTAAGTGCTCTCCTCTGGGTAGTTCTCCTTTTTTGTTACTAGTTTAAGTTTTAGCAGAGTAAGTAAAATGCGCTATTTTTATACGTACAAAGTCCCAGTTTTCACTTTCAGGGTTAGAACCTAAAAATATGTTTTATTTTAATGAATCTCGTTGCGTATGAAATACAAGGATCCTTCTTCTCGCATCCTGTTAACTTTTAGGACTAGAGTACCTTTCTCCTAGATTTATAAAATTTTTTTTTATTTGGTATTCGTACAAAGGGACCCCTATTCTTGAACCGGAAATTTACGTAAGCGAATATTACTTTGGTAAAATACAGAAGTCAGAGATTACAAAAGTGTGTACATATGATCTGAACTATTTTCTTAAATCATTAAACGAAGCCAACTATATTACAAAAAACTTTAGATAGCATCCTGTAAGGGGCGCACAGTTCTATTTATGTTATTTTACTGTTTCCTAATATGTCTTAAAATCCCAATATCGAAAAGCGCCCTCATAAATGAAGTCTTTACTAAACTACAAGGGGTACTTTTCTTATCTTTATTCTACGGAAGTCTCTAATTTAACCCCTAAGCAACACCGAGACGTAATATAACCAAGATTACCTCTCTTAGCGCCTCTTTCATTTTAAATTGAATTTTTAAGTTTATGGACCCCGTTTAAAATACCTCA